>VXBR01007839.1:487487-505322 GCA_013400215.1 Cisticola juncidis | reverse complement strand
AGAGAGAGAACACACACACCAACTGAGAGAGAGAACACACACACCAACCGAGAGAGAGAACACACACACCAACTGAGAGAGAACACACAACAACCGAGAGAGAGAACACACACAACAACCGAGAGAGAGAACACACACAACAACTGAGAGAGAGAACACACACAACAACTGAGAGAGAGAACACACACAACAACTGAGAGAGAGAACACACACACCAACTGAGAGAGAGAACACACTGCAGCCAGGCACTCAGCCACTGCTCCAGAACTGCAGCCTCCTCTGAGGGCAGCACTTTTATCCAGCCTCAGGCAGACAGTACAACTTAGTCTTTATCAACAGCAGGTGAAGGACAGGAGCGAAATGTTAAAAGTCTTCTTTATACTGCCCCATTCTGATGACAGGAACTACTGCTCAGAGGAAAGAAGAAATTCAAGGTTCAGATCAAGCCTCTTGGAAATTAACAAAGGGAACTAGCCACCCCCACTACAATGGGACTCCAATTCACCTATTCATTTTTTATGAGTCACCAAGCATGCTATGAATTAGTAAACACTCAGAATCACTTCACTCCTTAACTAAACTGGAATTTAGAGATAGGAGTTTCACAGCCTGCTGCAAATCTCTGAGCACCAGAGAGCAGAGATAATGCAGCTGTACAGTACATGGGCTATTAAATTCTCAGAAATGCTCTGATCCATATTCCTTCACACCAGTAAATGTTACCTGACAGCTACAAGACATGCACTGCAGGACTGTAAAGTACTGAGGAAACACAGAGAAAGTTATTATTAAAAAAGGTTCTGTCCAGTAAGTCTTGGCTCTGTACTAAGTCAAAAAGAGAATAAAGAACATAATTAGGGGGGCAATGAAAACAACACATACTGACTTAGACACAACAGTTGTAAAAGGAAGACCTGCTCAAAAAGTCTCTGGAGTTCTCTGAGAGCAACAAGAAGCAATTGATTAAGGAAGATTCAACCAATGCAAGACATTTAGACTTCCCACTGGGATTCAGCTTGCACAAAGAAATCAAGGCACTGAGTGGAGGGAGAGGAAAAGCCCTTGAATCAATGACAAGTGCCCAGCAGACAAGAACCAGAGGGCAGGAACAAACAGTGGTTTCATGTGAGGGCTCTGTGCTAAACAGCTGCTGTTCAACCAACTCAAAATGACACTTAGACAATGTGACAGTGACAGAAAACTTGGTGCTGAAGTGATATTAGTAGTAAAGAATGCAGGCAGATCATGAAGGACTGCAGAACCTTGAGCCCAAGCTTTAAAAAGTCAGATAAAAGTATTTTTAGAAAAAATGAAAAATTACGTGCACAAGGAAAGAAACGTTCCTAACATTACTGACTTACAACCTAAGACTGGGCCTGGAACTGCTCAGTGGGCTCAGGAACACAATCTCAGGTGATAAGATTTTTAATGACAGTAGCACAATTGGTTCTGACAGGCATCCAAAGGCAAACTCAGTGTGAGAAACCTAGCAAGGACACTAAACAGAACACAAATACCCACTGTGATTGTTATTTCTTCTCTCCCATAAAGGCTACACAAGATTGGAAAAGAAATAAAGAGAAAGGACAAGTACTATCACAAGTACAGAACAGCTGCATTGTAAGAAGCAATGAAGCAGGCCAAGAAGATGAGGAAGAATGGATATGACAAAACTCTTCAAAATCCTCAGTGCTGTGCAATGGGTGAAGAGTGAATGATTTGTTTGCACAAACTCAAGACAAGAACTGTGATCCACCAAAGCCAGCAAGCATGTGAGTCAAAACACGATGAAAGAGATGCTCTTCACACATGTAGCAAAATTCTGAAATTGCTCACTGTGGGACACTTTGGACTCTTAAGAGTCACTCAGGCTCAAGGAGGAACTGGATTTACAGAACAGCAGTTCATGGAAACTTATGAAACACAAACATATCCTCTCCGTATTGGAAAGTCTGAGATGTAAACTGCTAGAGGCTGAAGGAATATTACCCCATGCCATGAAAGCATCCTGCTAGATTTGATCTTTTCTTTCTCTTGGGCATTCACTTTGACAGCTATCACAGCTGGGTGGAGCTAGAGGAATCTACACTTCATGCCGTTTAGACATTCTTACAAAGCAGAAGACCTTGATCACTCCATTGGCTCTTTCCACAGAATCTGTGAATGAAAAAAGCAGCTTCCCTTGCCCATGTCAGGGTGACAGAAATGCCTATGGCTTGCTAAAGATCTTGCTGTAGATGTGCACCCCAATCCCTCAATCACAAGAGGAGGATGGAGATATTACAGATTTTATTTTGATCATTCATGAACATTCTTACATGAGCACGGTTTTCATGTCATCCTTTCCTTTTCTGTGTGCATTTGTCAAGAAATGTGCTGCCATAACAGGTAAAGGCAGAAACACTCCTAAAGGAAGGATGATCAGTACATGCTTTCCTCCTTTTTCAAAGCAAATAAGCATCACATGCTGCCATCTGCAGTTCAAGGAGCTCTTAAAAAAAAACACATACCAAAGTGGGAAAGGAGAGCAGGTCAGGTGGTGTTTTGGTTTTTTTTCTTTTATCACCATTTCCCTGCTCTGATGTATCACTCAGGCCAGATCCACCAAGGCAATTTACCACCTGAGTTTCTGTGTTGTTCTGGCCCTTTCTCTCCCCCTCTTTCATGTCTCCCTCTGCAACATGCTGCCCTTACAGGAGAGGGTACAGCTGGTGTACAGCTGGAATTGGGAGTGAGCAGTCAAGGCATGGATCTGGATCTGGGGCTCAAAGAGCCCCGTGACCTCCAAGTCCCTTAGTTTTCCTCATCTCTGGAGTGCTCAAAAGGCTAAAGTATAAATGGCAGCAAAGGTTATGTGACTACTCAGGACCAAGATGGATTCTTCTGCAATATGCAACCAAGAGGAAAAAACATCACTCAGATAGAAGATAACACCAGACACCTCTCTGACATCTTCTTATGGCATTAGGATTAGGAAATTTATGTGGAAAGACCTTCACAAGGCTTCTAACTAATCCCCTTCTCTAAAGATATTATTTATAGACGTATATTCAGCAAGTAAGACCAAGCTGGGGATGAACCTCAGGGTTCAGCTCACTTAAAACTATACTCAAGCTGTGCTCTTCCACTGTGGGTCCTGACAAAAATGATCAGTGATTTACAAGACGATATTCAAATGAGGGCTATGCACTAGCCTGGCAGGCAAAAATGGAAAGAAACTACAAACCAAGCACAAGCACAGAGACAGATAAATGATGCACTCAGACAAGAAACACCTGCATAGATAGTGGTATTACAGGAAACTACTCCTTCAGAACAACATTTTATGCTACATTTGTCAAACAAACAAAAATCTATTGCGGATCCAGACCTCTTTCCCATGCTATAAAAACTGAACAGCAATTCCAGAAAAGAAATGTTTCCTCCAACTATCCAAATTCATATTTCTCTGCTACCTGGTGTGGCTGGCAGGTTGTTAACCAAGTTCATCAGCCCCTGTGAAGCAGAAGCAGCACAAAACTGTTAATCATGATTTCACCAGCAAGGTTACATCCAGAGCATTTATACAGCTCACTCTGACTCTCCACTGTCCAGTGACCCACTGCTGTGACACGTTTAAGGGGCTGGATTTTTCAGTAAGTTTACACCAAAGTTTACAGTTAAGTGCTTTTCACTGTGTGAAAAAAAGATTCTCACAGAACAAGAAACCAGGAGCCAACTGCAGAATTTTAGAACCACTGACTGGCAGGCTTCACTGGGGATTCTTGAACCAGCCAAAGATCAGTGTTTCCTTTTGAAAAAATAAAGGACACAAGATCAGTGGAGAATGGCTTCTCTTTTCCAGAAAGCTGTTTCTATGCACACAGCAACCCCTACACCAAAGGAGTCTTCACAGCCCTCCTCAGGGATCCGGCAACTGCTGCTACCCTTGTTTCAACCGAGGTAATTAAGAGGTTGTACAAAAAGGGCAAGGAAAAGGAAAGCTTGATCTGTGGACTAAGGCACTAGACTTGGATTAGAGGAATCTCTTTCATTTCTCTATTGCGTAAAAGGATCCTACACAAACCTGAGAAAGTTATTTAGTGCCTATGCCCAAGGCTTATTTCATTTGCATTAAATACACAAGAGACCAGAGCTGGGGCAGAGAAGAAAAGCAGTAAAATATTGATTGTGTTCACAGCAGACAACTCATTCACTTGCCAAGCAAAAGTAATTAGTGTCATTTGAAAAACAGTACAGCTCTCCAGCCTGAATTTCAGCTTTAATCACCAAGTTTTGACTAAAAAGGTTTCTCAGAAACCAGCTGAGCAGTTCTCAGCAGAAACACACTTTGCTACCTCACAATACACCAGTGGAGGCTGTGTTTGCTCTCTCTAGAGCCAGGAACCTGCCACATGCACTTGGAAATTCTGTCCCCAAATGCTATGGGCAATTAGTATGGCAGCAGCCAGGATCCAATAAGGTTGCTCATGTGCAGAACCACATCCATAATGCTGTGGGAGACAGTCAATAAACAGACCTGCCATACACAGCAGATTGTGGGTGAGTGGAAAAATAAAAACAGCCAAATGAAAAATAGCAATCCTGCGAGTAACAGGACTTCCTGCTGAGCCACCAGCAAAACTATGCTGGTTTTCCTCTGCATTCCACAATGCTTAACCTTTCTTAATTCCATTTGCAGAGGCACCAGACTCACAGCTATTCAGGGGCTTATACAGTGTTGTTCAGGGTGTTTTGCCTTCAAGGGCAAAAGTGAATACTAAGTGGATTTGCTATGAGGAGACCTTGATTTATCACAATTCTCACACAGTGAAAAGGCTCTAGATTGACATGTTTCAAGAGAGAGGATGGGGAGTAGTGTTGTACTTGGAATAACATACATTTTAGAAGTAAACAGACTTCTATTTTGAGAAGCCAATCTGCATTCAGTTCCTCTCTGGAGCAGTGGCCCTGTCTATAAAGACATTATTCACAGCTCCTCTTAAAATAATCACACAGTCTATTTCTTGTTTTGTCTGGAACTTCAATCCAAAACACTGCCTTTATGGTTCTTAGGTTGCAATTACTGGCTCTGACACAGGACTGGATAGAAAAGTACCAACAGAATCATGAAAATGGGAATGGGAAAAGAAGGAACCAAAGGAAAATCAAATCTAATTCTTTCTTTGCAGATACTGAGAATGCGTAACATCATTGCAGAGATTTACCTGCAATAAAATGTCACAGGGATGCAAGAGCCTGTGGAAACATCCCAGTTTCCAGGACAAAACACGTCAAAGAGCAGCAAACCTGCCTCACAGCACGTTTGCTCCTCAGTAAACCTGATGCCTAGTACCTTGGTGGCACAGGTGTTCAAAACAGAGTGCTCATGACAGGGAGCAAGGAGCCAAAGGTGCTACAAAACCAGTCCCAGTCCTTCCCCACGAGAGATGGAAACTGCAGTCAGCCAGAATGGTGTTACCTATGGCATCAGACTCTGTCCACCTGCCCCCATGGATCTGCTTCAGAAGCACATACAGCAACCTCCAGAAGTCCAGGCTCTGCAAAAGAGAGGAGTGGAAGGGGAGATCAGGAGGGAAAAATATCTGCTATATTATTTAATCTTAATTAGGCAATTAAGGCCATATCTGAACATCACACATGGAACAGCACACCTGCTGATTCAGCCAACACCATCTGATCAGGCAGGTTCATGTGTTAGCTGCCTCATGAACACAGAATCTACAGAAAGGAGCACCCAGAAAGAAAAGGGCTAATGCTGGCCGTGGAGCAACACCCAGCACTTCTACTGTGAGACTTGTGTGGAAGAGCACTCCAAAATCTCCTCTGATACAACCACATATGGCACAGCTCACCCGTAGTCAAACAAGCACTTGAACACACTGGTAAGATCTGACCATGACAGTGTCAGAAACTCACAAACAAGAGGCACCACAGAATGAGCTGGAGCTGGGAATCATTTCTTGGCTGCACAAGGACAGCATGCTGACAAACTCAAATAGTGATTCTTACAACTGGAATTTCAGTCAACACTCGTAAAATACTTAAAATAGTCGAGGAAGGGAGGTACCCTGTGTGCCAGCTGGAAGCCTCGGAGACAAAGCAGCAAGACCCAAGCTGGGGCACGGTAAAGGGCAGCAAAGGTGGTTCCTCAGGTGACAGTGAGGTGTCGCAGCCCAGGGTAAAATACCAAGCCTTAACCACGGTAAGACACAGCCCTTGCCAGAGCAACGACTTTGCTGAGGTCCGTAACAGGTGTCAGCAGATTCAATAAATAGCTGGGACCGAACCGAGCTGGGACCACAGCAGACAGGGACCGCAGCGAGCTGGGACCACAGCGAGCACCGAACAGGGACCACAGCGAACAGGGCCCAAACCGAGCTGGGACCACACCGAGCTGGGACCACACCGAGCTGGGGCCCCAACAAACAGGGACCACAGCGAAAAGAGACGGCACCGAGCTGGGACCGCAGCACAGCCCCGCACACAGTGCCTGCCCAAGGCTCAGTGCCTGCCCAAGGCTCAGTGCCCGTCGCGCTGCCATCCAGACCNNNNGACCCTGTCCCCGGACTCAGCCGCACTCGGGTGTCCCGGTGGTCCCCGCTGCCCTGTCCCTGTGCCCCGCAGCGTCTCTGGGCGGATCGGCCGGCGCTCACCGCCTGCGGCCGGTCGAACCTGGCGCGACGNGAGCTGGGACCACACCGAGCTGGGGCCCCAACAAACAGGGACCACAGCGAAAAGAGACGGCACCGAGCTGGGACCGCAGCACAGCCCCGCACACNCCCCAGCGGGAGCGCCCTTCCGGCCGCCCGCCCGCCGCAGCGCCCCCTGGCCGCGGGGAGGGACTGCGGGCGCGCCAGCCCTGCCGGTGGTCGTGATGTCCCTGCGTGTCCCTGCATCTCTCTGGATGTCTCTGCATCTCCCCGCATCTTCCGGACCACCGATGGTCCCGCCGCTTATTCCGCCTGCACGTGGCTCGGGATACAGAACGCTTCTGCCCTCCCCTGGGCAGTGACCCGCTCATGTCACCTCCCTGAGCCATGGACGCGCCTCCTGCCCCGGCAAAAAACACCCGGGAAGCACTGCGAACTTCCCCCGCCCTTCCTGGTGGACAGAGCTGTTGCAAAACCCAGCTTCGGCTCTTGCGAAAACACAGCTCTGCTGCAGTCAGAACAGCTCCTCGCACGATGGGAGAGCAGGGTTTGGCAGCAGCAGGTCTGCAGGTATTCCTGCGGGCCTCCTGCTGAGTGGGGCGTGATGCAGCCAGCTCGAGTCCCTAAGCATGTAATCCCCAAAATGAAACAATCCCAGGGATTAATCCTTGGGGGCCGTGGGGAAGAAACGGAGCTGCTGTTTGGGAGAAGCCTGATCTCCTGAGAGAAGTCCACCCACGACCAGGATTTACAGAACCAAAACCTGGCCCAGAGCTGGATTCCTGCTGTGGGTTTACAGAGGGAGCACAGCTGGTCCGTGCCAGGGACACGGATCTGCTCTGCCAGCGCTGCGGGGATCCCGCCTGTGCCTGGACATGAGACCCGCTGGCAGCCCCCACTGATGGTTTCTTGGCCAGTTCCCCAGTTCATAGCCCATTTAATATGCTCACTGTGGACCTAGCATGATGCCTTTACTTTTTTTCCACCAGTATCTGAACAACATGAAACAACATGTGAAATTCCTTCCCGCTACAGAATAGGCTCTTGCAGCCAAAAGGCTGCTCGCAATGAGGAGGGAAATCACAGTGGTCCAAAGAGACCTCCAGACAACCAGTGTTTGCACTCTGGTTGCTCCTCTCCTTCCTCCCAACCCTGTGCTGGGGAGCGCAGCCCTCTCCAGTGCTGAGGGCTGCTTTAGAGCTCTCCCAGTCCTGTGGATCCTGGCTTCTGCTCCAGCCAGCCCTGAAAGGACCCCTGGGTGTGAGTTATCCAGGCGTAAGAATTTCTAAAATATCTTCTCTAGCAGCTGTTGCCTCACCTCCTCCTTTCCTAATGGTCTGGAAAGCATTTTCCTTATCCCTCATCCAGTTCTAGCTCAGCAATCTGTATCCACTCCTAACAGACTTGGCATTTCCACATGATTCCTTGCCTTTGGTTTCCAACAGCCCATAAAGTCCTTTTTGACTGCCCAGAGCCATATCAAACCGGGACAATCCTCTGCTGTCTTTGGCATCCTCCTTGGCTTTCCTTGCCTTGCTGCTATCGGGCGCTGTCTGGTCCCTCCATGACACATCGCTTGTCTATTTTCCCGTCCCTGCTGCAGTCTCCAGGCAGGAGGACCTTCAGCTGCAGCCAATTTCCTGTGTTTTCTTGACCACTCCATAAACCCAGCTCAAAGCTATCCCTGTCCCCACACACATTCCTCTGTCTAGGCCTTTCCTCCCCAGGGCAGCTGCCGAGACAAGGGCTCTCCTGCATTGCCCAGTGCACGCACAGTGAGTGGTTCTGTCCATTACCCCTCCTCTGAGCTCCTGTCCCCCAGCCAACACACCAACCCCCGGGCCAGTGAACATCACCACTCAGCAGCTGGGATTCTCACCACCCCAGCACACCAAGAGCCCCCGTGCCACCTCTCCCACCGGCCAACCCAGCCCCGTGGCACCCCAGCACAGGGCTGGCTGCGTCCCCTGGTCCCTTGCCTGGTGGCTCCCGCGGCACGCAGCCCCTTGGGCACAGCTGGCACAGGACGCCTGGCGCTGTGCAGGGCTGGCACTGGGCCACGGGCGAGCTGCAGGCCAGGCAGATCATCCCAGGCACGCCGGGTGCTCGGTGCCGGCCCGAGAGGCCCCACTTATCTGCTCTGCCGGCTGCCTGGGCGGTGTTCCCAGGCTGGGAGAAGCCAACGGGAAAGCGATGGATTCCTGCTGCAGAGATGGGCCGTGTGCTATGGGCAGATGAAGGAGGTGATGGTGTGACAGCCCCCAGCGTGCTGTGCCAGCAGGGATGGCGATGGCACCCCACTGGCAGCAGAGCCCCGCTGCGCCCAGGCCACCCTCAGTACCCTCTCCCGAGCAATAGCATCCTGGGAGATGGGAACCAGCGATGGCTGGCTGACATCAGCACACAAGCCTGACATCATGGTGGAGATTGGAAGCTTCCAGGACCCTCTCTATAGAAAGGAAGCAGGACAGAGCTGGCTTATCAGCTGTTCCCCTGGCTCCCAGGCACTGAGGCAAGATTAGGAGCGAGCATGGCAGTGGTGACCACAGTGGGAAGGGAAAGTCTGAGCACGTACTGAGTGGCCAGGGATGCTTTAGCTGGGAGAGGCCACTGGACTTTGCCCTCTCTGGGTTCCTGGGCCCGTGTGGTGCCATTTTCGGTGTGCTGTGTCAGCCGCGGTCATTTCCGTGCCGGTGACTCAGTGGGGCCAAGGGCGCCTGTTTGCACCCGTGCCATGGCAACTCACCACCACACAGGGCCCTGCTGCCACTGCAGGGTTGCCAGAGATGGTGACGGCAGCCCTGTCCCATTGCCTCATGCCGATTGTATGCGATAGCAGCCGTCCCTGCCCGCTCCAGTGGCAGCACAGCTTCCTGATGGCACCGCAGCCCCGCTCTGCCAAGGGGAAGGTATGAGCTCTCCTCCTGCAAAAACAGCTCCTTTGGTCTTTGGGGTTTTTTTCTTAATGCTTTTCTCCCCGTGAAGGCGTGGGTGGGAGCCAGCCTATCTCCTGGCCAGGCCCCCAAATCAGGCATCAGCGCTTCCCACGCTCCATCACCAGCTCGGGTGGCCGGAGTTCTGCACTTCTCTCCTTGCCCTCTCCTTTCCCTCTCCTTCCTGCAGTGTGGTATATGCTGAGCAGCTGTCAGAGCAGAGCACAGCTTCCCTCTCTGCCTGCTGAGGGAGGCCTTGGGTGGCCAGAACGATTCACACCCTGAGCAGTCAGGCAGGCTGCACCACTTTCCACTGCAAACATTTCCAGCTTCTTCCCCTGCCCTCCTGACCCTTTTATACACACTTGCTCTTCCCTCACTGCGACATCAGGTTAGGCAGAGTGGGAAAAGGCATGACCTGACCATGATGCTGGCAGAAAGGAGCCAAGCAAGCACAGGGCTGTGAACACGGACTGCCTGCCTAAGTGGGCTGCAGCAATGCTGGCCCAACCCCACAAATGCTCTAGTGCAGGTTTTCCTGGACACAGGCAGTCAGCAGCAGACCTGTGTGTGGGCTGTAGCGCCAAAATTCAAGGTCAGCTCCCAGCAGTTGGATGTTTAAGAAAGGTGTTGGTGTTTCAGGCCCTCTGATGCAAAGCTTTCCATATGATAAGTGAATTGGGGAGAATTAGAAAAGAAGTCTGAAGACCCAGCAACTCTCTTCTCAGGAGTTTCGCCCTTTTTACTTTAATAGCCAAGTTCTTCTGCACAGAGAAAAACTCCCTCTGACCTCATCGCCTAGGGCCTTTAACACAAGACTGACCAGAAGAAGACAGAGGCTTCCGTGGGAAGTCCTTGCACCCTTCCCTCTTGGAAACTCTTGCTGTGTCGTTGAACATAGCACAAGAGATGTGAAAGTAAAATTCAGCCCTAGGTGCCTGATGTCAACTTTTCTGCTTCTGCTCCTTGCTTGGGCAAGCCACCCAGGACCTGGCAAACATCCCCAGAGCTTTCTGCACCCAGCTGCTCTCCAGCACTGGATCACCAGCAGCAGGAAGGGATGAGAGTAGAGCAGCCTGAGCCCCCCTCTCCTTGCTCTCTAGCTAGACCTCAGTTTCCAGTACCTCAGTTCATGGTCCCATTCGCTTCTCATTACACCCCTGGTAGTCATACCCAGAGTCTCTCTGCCTTCAGTATCTTCAGTGTTTGCTGGAGGTGTTTATCCCATCAGGAACAAGGTTTTACCTTCCCCTTTTTACCTCTGCAGAGCTGTTTCTGTTGCTGAGAGGGGGTTCCCCAAACCACTGCTTTGCAGAGCTGGACGGGAAGTCCCATCTCCCCGTGCGATCTGGCAGAGCTCCTGCTGCCTGACATCAGCTGCGCGGTCCCTCTTACCACACTGTCTGCATAAGAAGGCAGATTTCTGAGGCATTAGGACGTGGGCAGACACTTATTTTGGCCTAAAGGATATCAGAACTCTTTGAGCTTAACACAAATCAGCCTTAAAACCCCCTGAAGCCGTGGCGTGCTAGATACCACCCAGCTACAGCCTGGCTTCATCGCCATGAGTTCTGCACAGCAAAGAGCAGGAACCCCCTGTAGCCACAGCCCCTATGCCACTATGCTCCAGCCAGAGGCTGCACAGATGAGACACAAAACCACCTCAAGGGAAGTGGCAGAAGCGTCACATCAGAGTCCCCATCAGCACTGGCAGGAGAGGGTGAGTGACCCCGTTGGTGTCCCAGCAAGGTACCGTTGACCCGGGTACCCAGCACGTGTTAGTCCAGATGTGACCTGAAGGCTGCCAGAGCACAGCCCTGCCCAGGGGCTGAGCCTGCTGTCTTCCCAAAGGATGACCCTGAGGAGAACCCTGCTGAAGGGCTTCCAGCCTATCTCCCTTGCCAGCTGCAGGCACAGGGAAACATCTGTCTCCTGCTTCAGATTAAGGTCTGTTGATCTGTGCCAAGAGGAGGACACAGGGTGAGATGACCCTCACTGGCCACTCCTGCCTGCACTGTGCCCCATGGGTGAAGGACCCCCAGCTCCCTTTCTGCTCCCCTCTCCTTTTCTCTTCTGTACAGAAAGTCACAAAGTCAGGATGGGGAGCAGCAGCAGTTAAGTTTCTAAACCCATCCTGTTTTCAGTCTTTGCCAAAATCTCTTCTGCTTCCCTACCCAGGGCGTTGGGGCTCGCCCACACCCAGCTGCCAGAGGAACTGTGATGTTGTTTGTTTTTGTGTCACAGTGATGAAGTGTTTATAGCAACTATCACTCCACAACCCACGGACTGATCTCAGCCCAAGCTTAGAAAATAATGGCAGAGGAAGCACAGCCCCTTTCTTCAGGGTCACCAACGGTGGCGTTTCAGGTCATCAAAGCAGGGAAGTTTTCTGCTGGGCATCCCCACGCTGTGAATCACCCAACAGCTTTTGCTGTCCCAGACAGCAGAAAGCTGGGATTTGCCCTGAGCATCTTGCTCGCCCTGCTGCAGGAGCAGCACAGCCAGGGCAACACCGCACTGGGAGGGAAGAGACCATCCCTGCCTGTCCCCAGTTCCCGCCAAGGCTCAGAACCAAAAGCATCACAGATGGGAGGCACTGGAAACCACACTGCTGTCTGTCTGTGCAGTCACACTGCAGGCCACAGATATTTACTGTTCAAATGGAGAAAGGATTGTGTCTGCTGACAGCCCACCTCCCTGGCCACTGCCGAGCCTCACTGAGCATCCAGGGGAGGCCTGGCTGGGGTGTGGATTTCCTATCCAAATGAGATACAGCTGTTTCTGCTTCCTCTCCAAAGACCAAAGAAATCTTTTTAAAACATTAATTTATCATATATTTTCTTTCACCAAGGCTCCTTGCAGGTGTGACCTGGGCCTGAACTGCCCAGCCTCACAGCATCAAGGCTGGATCAGGCAGAGAGTGTGGCCTGTACATGCACAGCTCTTGGAGAGCAGAAAGTCCTGAGCCTAAAAGCCATCTCAGTGGGAGCTCTTGCTGTGGGGCAAGCAGAAAAGCAGGACTCTAAGAAGGAGATTTTGGCAATCAGTACCAAGGGGCTTGTCACCAGCCCATGCTTGAGGGACTCTTGTTTTTTAATGTACACATATATTCTCCTCTGCAGCACAGAGTGATGCATCTGCAGGATCAGGCTTAGCTGCAGCTGCACAGGCCTGGCACAGCTCAGTTCCCACATCCCTGCAGGCATGCAGGACAGGGAGAGATGTCCCCAACCCCTACAAGTTCACTGCAAATCCACAGCCAGGGACAGAAGCAAAAGGGAGCCCACTGGGCAGCACACACAGCAGCAAACAGCAGAACACACCAGAACACTGCCTCCAGCCCCAGCTGCAGCCACTGCCAGTGAAAAGGGATGGCATTTGGAGCCTATCCCTGTGCAGCCCCTGCTTTTCCATACCTCTCACTGGTTCCTTCCTCATCCCTGCTGGCTTGGCCCCTTGTGCTCAGTATAAACAGGGCCCAGCTGGGAAGAACCCTGAGCCCAAAACATTGGTCCTTTTCCCAGTTGGACACACTTTTGCAAATCCCAAGGACGACAAGGCTTGTGTTTGCCATTACTTTAAATGCCCAAGGGAAAACACTATCTCGGAGGCACGGTGGAGGCTGCTGAGATTATATCACTAGTTTATTTTGAAGCTCAGCTGGCAGGGGAAAGCCATGTTCCAGTGCCCCAGAGGCAGGCTGGCAGAGAGGGACAGGGTGTGGATGGCCAGGAGCCATGGGTCCATGGGTGCTGACACCCGGGGGGCTGCTGGCACCCACGGGAGGCTGCTGGCACCCACGGGAGGCTGCTGGCAAAGGCAGCAGTGAGAGCAGGAGGTCCCTACGAGCCCTGGCTGGCTGGGAAGTCTAATGACGGCCGAGCAGCAATAGCCAGGATTTGCCTTTGACACAGACGCCTGTGTTTGTTGTGCTATTGGGGTGGGAGGTGAGGCAGCGCCTTGCAGCATCAAGCAAGTTTTAATTGGAAGTTTTAAGATGCTTATCAGATCAGGCTGCTTCTGACACCAAGGATTTTGACACCAGACATGTGTCTCTGACCCCTGAGGGTTTTGGCCAAGTCCCAGGAAGGCTGATGTGACAGTAATATGCAGAGCAGCCTCTAAGGAAATGCATGCATAAACTGTAGACAAAAATATCCCAGTGGGTGATGAGATATCTCTGAATATGTAAATGGAGTTGTTCAGGTTAGGGAAAGACATGGTTAAGAAACCATTTTAGAAACATTCCTCAAGTTGACATCTCTGACATCTGTCAGTGCCATTTTTCCAGCAGGGTAAAAACACTGAAACACGGAAGAGCAAAGCTGTTGTGAGCCAGCTCTTGCTTTCTGACTCCACAGCTCTGCTGTCCCTGCTGAGGGAGGCTGACTCTGCCTCAGCAGCAGCCTCCTGCTTCCCTTGGCCTTTTCTTGTGGTCACTCAGATCAAAAGCAGGTTGTCCTGATGTGACAGTCAATCCCCTCCCAGCAAGACACCTCTCTGCCCCAGCTGAGGGCACGTGGGGCCACACACAGTGTGGGGCTCAATCCAAAGGCCACAGGGTGGCACCCACGGTGGCAAGCGCCTCACAAGCGAGTCACACAGGACTGCTGTTACAGAGAGCACAGCTGCTACAGGAGGGAAGCATCTTTTCATTTATTAAAGACTGAGAATACAACTGTGGGCCCAGCCACGAGAGCTGGATGCCTGAAGCAGAGCTGGGTTTTGGCTGGAAGGGCGCGGTCTCCTCTCCAGGCAGCCTTCAGCAATATCAGCCAAATTTCCTACCCGGCAGGGCAACCCAACGTCCCCACCCTGGCAGCACTCCATCTGGAGCACAGCCTCTCTCCACACCAGCCCAGCCTTGGTTACTTATTGCTTTGAACGTGCTAGTCTAGTACGGGGTGAATTAAAAACAAAAATGCATGTCTGTTGCGGAGTGTTTGTGCTGTCTTCAGGTTGTGCTGGGAACTCTGGACATCAGACCTGGAGAGGGATGGAAGAGAGGAGTGCATGAAGTCAGGCTGGCATGGGAGCAGAGATATCCCAGGGACAACAGTGCTCCAGGACAGATCCTTCTTTGCCAACGGGCCACAAAGCAATGCTTTGGCGTCCGCTGCTGGAGCCAAGCAGGTGCTGACAGTCAGCTGGGGCTGGTGGAGAGGGGCAGCTGACACCCAGCTCCTGAGCCCTGCTGTAAGGGCTGGGAGTCACAGCCAGCCCAGGGAGATGCTGTGGCAGGCCTGCCTTCCCCACTGGCCTGGGGAGGACAGCCCCAGCCAGCCCATGGAGCCAGAGACAGGAGGGGAGCTCCGAGGGAAGGACAAACCTGAGGTTTATTTGAATGTGTGGCTCTCAGCTCCTCCCCGGCCGAACCCTGGAAGAGATGGAGCAGAGTCAGCACTGCCATGGGATGGGGAATACAGTGAGGGCTGGAGCTCGCCAAGAGACAGGAGCCCCGAGCCCTCCCACTCCCTCCAGGACCCACTGGCACCCACCTTTGGGCCCGAACAAGGCAGCGTAGCAGGGGTGGTTGCAGTAGGGTTTACCATCGTGCTGCAGGGAGAGAGAAAGAGCATCAGCCCCACCTCTGCTAGTCCCAGTCTCAGTTGCAGGGGACAGGGACCTCCTGGGCAGCAAACCTCACCTCTGCATGGCCTCCAGACGTCAGGGTCTTGTTACACTTCTCACATCTCAAGCAGGGCCGGTGCCAGTCCTTCCCCAGAGAAGTCACCTTCTCGGCTGCCATGGAAAGGAGGTGGATTAGTTGAGGCACCCAACAGGCACCAGTTACTTTTGGCAGATTGGTTGCCTTGCCGTCACCCCTAGGGAGGACATTTTTGGGCATTTTCTCAAGTCTGTCTGTCCAGGGCAGAGGTTACGGTGTTCAAACCCAAGTGTTGGCTGTGCACACACAAATGCCGTGCACATCCAGGGACATGGATCTGCAGCGGCCGTGCCACGCCCAGGGTGAGCATGGCTGCATCCATGTGGATGGACTGACTTCTACCCCATCTTCCAAAAACCTGAGGATCTCCCTCTTCCCAAAATCAGCCTGCAAGGGGATTCATTTCTCCCCAGTGAGCTGGAGGCCAAGAAATCACTAGAGCTGGCAAGGGTGAAAGAGGATGCTGGCAAGGACTGGGAAGGCAGAGCCATTGCCACACCCTGCCAACACAAACCAGTCCCCTCCAGCCACAGCTTGGATTCTGCTGGCACCATGGCAAACCAGAGCCGAGCTGGAGCCTGGCGTGGCTTCAGGCAGCCGTAGGAGGCACAACATCCTGGAGCCAGGACATGTTTACAGAGAGAGTGGGGAGCACAGGGTGCCTTTTAATTGGAGCACAGCAGGGGAGAAGGGTATTTTCTGCAGGCATGTGTGCTCTTCATATTGGCAGCCGGGCTCCTGGGAATTTATTAAGTGATTAAACAGAGCTGTCCAGAGGAATCGTGTCAGAGCCAGGTCTGAACACTGTCCCTGTGCCTGCAAATGGGACCAAGCCAATTGGGTAATGCATGCCCATGGGGACCCCAACTGCCTGAAGCAGCTCCTCACAGTTCAAATATGCCCACAACAGCCTGTACAAGGAGCAAGCTGGTGGCTGCAGAGGTGGGAGCGGGGGCAGAGCCCAAATGCCACAAGGCAGCCCTGCTGCCATTCCCCAGTGGCACAAAGGGCCTCCTGTGCCCACAGCCTGGCAGGAGCAACAGTGTCCTCTCCCTGGATGCCCCTAGGAGCCTGAGCCTGGCCCAAGGCAGGACCCTCCTACCACAGGGAAGGGGCACAGCCTTCCCACTTCTTGCACACTCATTTGCACCATCGCTTGGGCAGGAGCTCTGCTGAGGCTCGTTACCTCTGCTGAGGCACTCAAGCACTCAGGCAAAATTCCTGCAAACCCCATCCCTAGTCCTCTCAGCATCACCTCCTCCCCACCCATTACAGGCACGATTTAGCCCTGAGGCACGCCCAAGCAGGACTGCCAGGCTCCCAAAGCCTCAGGGAGCCCCAGAGCCAGGCTTGCTCTGCCTCCTCTGCCAGCGGTCTGGATAATCTGCAGGCACAGAAATCAGGCATCCAGCTTGGTCCTCCAACAGCTTTTGAACCCTCCTCAGCCTCTGCATCAACAGAGACATTTCGTAATGAGTGCAAGTGTGATAAGTGCAAGGTCAAACCCCTCCTTGGTGCTGTCCCAGCTCCTCCATGGCCGCACCTGTGGGCACGGCAAACCCAGCTCACCCCGACCCCAGGGAAAGGCACACACTGCCACCAGCACCTGGGTGGCTCCTGAGATCAAGCCACACAGGTAAATGAGGCAGGCCAGGACCTTGAGTCCCAGGAGGGAGCCACAAACTGTATTGTGCCAAAATCCCCATCCCAAAGCCATCTCACTGGCTGGAAGCAGTGAGTTCAAGGCAAAGCAAGGTTCCCCAAGTGCAGGAACCACAGCTCCAGCAGCGCTCTGGGCAACGCCCATGCCAGCCCCAGCACAGCTCCCCAGTGTGGGCATCACTAGCAGGCACAGCAAGCAGTCCCCATGTTTGAGCCTCCAACTCCTTAGCTGAGCACAAATATTTGGGGCACAAGCAGAGCAGAAATAAAGCAGAGAAAGAAGTCAGTGTTCAGACCTGGGTTCTAGATCCCTCATCTCGACTAAATGAGAAAGCAGGGAGTGTTTCTATGCTGCTCCCAGCAAACCCCCCTGAGTTTAGCTATGCCAGGCAAGTGGAGAGGTCTGGCAGAGGAACCTGCCTGTTCCAGAAGCTGATAGCAAAGTGAGGGGCTCAAACCCCACAAACACACTCTGACAGCACAGCAGGTCCATGGCCCCAGAAGGGGCAGGAGCTTCGGGACCCCAGTTTGGAGCAAAGACATCTGCAGGAAGCCCAGCAGCAGACACCAGCCCAACAAGGCTCACACCTACCCTGCAACAGCAGCTTAAAAATAACACCCCAGAGGTGTTAAACCCTGCTGTGTTAAACCACACAGAACAACGTGTGGGCGACCCACTGACCCAGGACCTTGCCCCAGGGTAGGATTTGCCACTGGGAAGGTGCGTGCCTCACCTGCCCAGGCTTTCAGAGCAGCGAGCTGTACCAGCTGGGCCTTTGTGCTCCGAAGTGGCGCAGGGCTGCGGGCTGCTCTGGGAAGGAAGTGGGGCTGGGCTCCCTTGCTGCTGTGAGAGCGCCCAGCGCAGCCCGCGCTCTGCAGCCGGGCGTCTCCTTGGGGGTGGGTCTGCAGGATCACCCAC
>VXBR01007839.1:464807-487430 GCA_013400215.1 Cisticola juncidis | reverse complement strand
CCAGATGTGCGCTGCGCCCCGCCCAGATGTGCACCCCGCCCGCAGCTGGCGGAGACCGCCTGGGACACGGCCCTGCCAGGGCTGCCGAGACGGGGTCCTGCGCCCCTTCCAGCCCTATCTGCAGGAAGCCCAGCAGCAGACACCAGCCCAACAAGGCTCACACCTACCCTGCAACAGCAGCTTAAAAATAACACCCCAGAGGTGTTAAACCCTGCTGTGTTAAACCACACAGAACAACGTGTGGGCGACCCACTGACCCAGGACCTTGCCCCAGGGTAGGATTTGCCACTGGGAAGGTGCGTGCCTCACCTGCCCAGGCTTTCAGAGCAGCGAGCTGTACCACCTGGGCCTTTGTGCTCCGAAGTGGCGCAGGGCTGCGGGCTGCTCTGGGAAGGAAGTGGGGCTGGGCTCCCTTGCTGCTGTGAGAGCGCCCAGCGCAGCCCGCGCTCTGCAGCCGGGCGTCTCCTTGGGGGTGGGTCTGCAGGATCACCCACCCGGGGCACCCCGGGGACCCACAGCGCGGGGCTGAGCAACTCTGGGATATCCCAGGGATTTGCAGAGAGGGGCTGTGCAGAACGGGGGCCAGAAGCCGCGGCGCCCAGAAGGCGCCCAGCCCGGCATCGGTGCCCGCCAGGTGCCCCGAGGTGGGGGCGGCTGGGACGGGACAGGAAGCCCTTACCGAAGTAGACCTCCTTCTGGCAGCGGGGACACTNCCAGCCCTGCACCTCCTGCACCCCTTTCCCCTGCAATCCCTCCACCTGCACGTCGTGCGCCCCTTGCAGTCCACAGCCCCACCGCCCTTGCTGCCCGACCTCCGCTGCCCCCACACAGAGCCCTGTCCCCTCCGCAGCCCGGCCCCTGCTGTGCTGCGTGGGTGGCCGAGACCCCGCTCAGAGCGGCAGCTGTGATTGGCATCTGTCAATTAACCACGCTCCCAGATAAAGGCTGATGGGGTGCTGCCCACCCGGGCTCACTCCCTCCAAGCACAGATACGTTTTTCTCACAAGGTAGTGTAAAATTCGACCCTCAGGCAGGGTCTCCTGCCCATGGGGAATTTTGGGGTGCGGCATGGAGCAGGCGGGAGCTCTAGGACTGTAACCCCGCTCTTGCAGGACATTGGGAACGGCGTGGGCGCGGCACATGGCTCCACTCACTGTGGAGAGCCAGCCCATCTGTGTCACTGACTTTGTCATTTTATTAGGAGGGAGGACTTGTTGTTCCTTTGTGCTTGGCTGTGAAGGAAATGAAAAGCCTATCCAAAGGTCTGTTTTGTATGAAACAATCCTCCCCAGGGCACGTTGCTGTGCTGGAAAGGTCATGAGGGCTTGTGAAACCCAGCGCGGGGACGCCTAGTGACTGCCTCCCGAAATGCGAGGCATACCTCGCCGACACACACAGGGCCCTGCTGCCACCGGATCCCACCCGTGGGTGCAGGAGGAGAGGCAGCAAGCTGTGCCCAGAGGCGAAGTTCATGTTCAGCTAGGACTGCTTCACCACCCAGCCTGGCTCCAGCAGCCTCCCTTCCCAGCACAATCCCCCTGCTGATGCTCCCTGCAACTGCAGTGGTCCCGGTGTTCCATCCCCCAGCTGCCGGTCCCCTTGCAGGCTGGGGAGCACCATCCTGCTGCAAGGGCACCGCTGGGCTCAGCAGGGTGTGCAGCACCCACAGTGGCAGGATGTCACCGGGAGCAGCTCCCGGCTGGGGCATGATTCATGCTGAGATGCTGAGACAGTGTCTTACAGTATGGGAGGGGAGACAGACTGTCCTGCAAAGGCCTCCACCCTGCCTCCTCCCCATTCTTCCTGCCCTGAGGCACCAGTGCATGCAGGCACCCATATTTCAGCCACATCACATCCTCCTGTACCCTGACACAGCACATGGTGAGCACCCAGCTGGGGTACCCAGGCCAGGACCCCTTCCCCACACCACGAGGAACGCAGCTGGCACTGAGGAAATATAGGGACAAGGCATGTCCTGTCCCCACTCTGGTGGCCCTGCTTCCCCTCCTACACAGTGCCAGGCTGCTTTGGGGCCACTGACTGGCCCGGACAGATGCCTTCAGCTGCACTCCCTTTTAAGGCAGGTTCTGTGCAGCTGAAAACTGCCCTCCTGCAAGTCTCCTGCAGCTGGCCAGCCCTGTGCCCCATCCCCATGCACGGCTCGGCCCAGCTCCTCCTGTGGCAGGAACGCTCCCACCCCAGCTGGGGCAGCAGGTGCCTCTGCACAGCACTGCACAGTGAGTGTCCCGGCTGAAGCAGAGCCTGGCTGTCCCTCTCTCCATGCCCTCAGGGGCTTTCTGGAGATTGGTCTGTTCACTCAGGAGAGCAGGCACGGACCAGGCCACTCTCACAAAGCAGGCACCACCAAGCCACACGGTGCTCTCTGCCAATGCTCCCTGCATGGGGCTGTGTGCCTGCTGGCCCCTCGTGGCTCCTCGATGGTCCTGGCTGGCCCTGCTGGGCTACCAGAACCCATGGAGCTTGGGCCATGCCCAGCCTGCTTCACAAGGAGGGAGCCAAAGCATGGTGGTGGTGTGCCCTGCAAACCTACATGAATCCCAGGCAAGGAATCTCAGGGGGAAGGCTGCTGTGAGACACAGCCCTGGATCCTGCACACCATGAGAGCCGTGCATGCATCCTACTCGTGGCTGGGACCCTGCTCCTGTCCCTGTGATCAGTAGGCATGCACAGGGCTGGGGCAGTGCAGCAAAGCCATCTGGCAGAGGGCCCCAGCAGGGAGGGAGGAAGGGCTACAGGTGCTCCCAGAGCACAGCAGCATCTCAGGAGCCCATGGGATACAGCCCCTTGCCCATTTTACAGGGAGCGAGTCCATAAACACTTGGAATACCAGTGTGCAAAACCCATCAGCGCTCTGCGATGGAGCACTGCACTGAGGCCTCACTGTGCTGGAGGGAGCTGGCTGGAAACACTGCAGCAGGCTGACATTTGGGGTCACTGCTCCTTCTGCTATCCAAGGTCCCCCCAGAACACAAAACCAAGCTGCAACTCTGTGGGAGCCTTCTTGGAGTGGCAGTGAGCAGCAGCCAGCTCATCCCTCTTCACGGGGGATCTGCCCATGGTGTTGTGCCCACACCTTGCAGACAAGGTCACCCAGCGGGCAACTCCAGTGCTGGGCAGAAACAGCACTAGGGAGCAGCAGCAGAAGGGCAGGGGTGGTATTTTCAGCAAGCCCAAGTCCCAACCAAAGCATCATTTCAAATCAGGGTTCATAACCTGACAGGGAAACAACCCAGCCAGCGCCAACGGAGAGCAGCCTCTTCAGCAAAGCACAGCTTTATCTTATCTGCAGACCTTGTTCCAGCTAATTTAACCATTAGACTGAGCATGCCTCAGCTGTCAATGCCCTCTGATAGGAATCTGTGGGTGAGGCTCTATCCTGCAGCATCAGGCGCCAGCGCTCCCCGATGGCATGGCAACAGCCCTCGGCAAACGTGGGCTGTCTCTTTGTTTGTTTGGGTGCTGTTGTTATGGCCAGGGCTATCCCCTCCCTTGGCAAGAGCCAGCACCAGCTCCCCAGCTCCATCTGTGTCGCATTTTGAGCAAGGTCCCTCCAGCCCCCAAGAGTTTGTTGGGCTCTTGGGGCAGAGTTGGGAGTCAAGAGCTCTCGGGTGTGCCAGAGCTGCCTACCCAAGTATCTCCCTCAAGCATCTTGGCCGCTGGTGACTACTGCAGTAACAACTGGGAAAGCCACTGGCATTTTTGCAGGCAGGGTGGTGACATAAGCCAATTTGGGTTTGTTTTGCTAACAGAGCAAGAAAAACCAGCTATTTCCATGTAGCAGACCAGCCCATCTGCCTGGGCAGCAGCTCCAGGCTCCCCCTCCTGCTTTGCTGAGTGGGGTTGGGGCTTCCAGAGTTCTCACAGCCCCCCAGCACTCCTGCACAGAGGGGAGAGGATGCACCAGTGAGGGCATGACCCAGGGGCCAGGGACACCCCGGTCCAGCATTGTCCCAAGCACTCTCACAGCTGCAAGTCCTGCAAAATCTCCCTCCCTGTCCATGTTTCAGCCCACACTTGTGCAAGTTAAAGGCCCTCTCAGCCAAGACTATTTGTCGTAAAATATGCACTACACAACCCAGCATGGAACTCTGATTTGACAGGAAAATTATAGGACGGCTTAAAACAAGCCTGGCAGAAGCTGGGGAGATCTGCCAGGCTCGTGATCCCATCAAAGGGCCCATGGAGCTACTCGGTGTGCCCTGCAAGCAGGGCTGGCGGCTCTGCCCCCACTCCCCTCCATCACCTCCGGATTTGCACGTGGCTAATCCCATTACCAGACAGACAGGAAAACAACGGCATGAAAGCAGCTGTCAGGGCAAATTACACCCTAAGGAAAACCTCTGGGATGTGTCTTCATAAAGCTGACAGGCGACCGGTGGCCGGGAGTAATTGTGAGCAAGACAGAAGCAGGAAGGGCCTTCCTTCCAGGAGTGGAGGGCTTAGGGAAGGGGCTTGGAAAGGGGAACTCTGCGGGTTTGTGGCACACCCACCAGCACACTGCCACTGGTGCTGTAAAGCCCCAAATGGTCTGAGCCTGTGAAATACACTCGCTGCCACACCAAAACCTGTGCTCAGTGCCCTTGGGGACACAGTGCAGAGCCGTCCTGCCGCGGGCACGGCAATCACATGTCTGCTTCCAGCCGGAGCTGTAAATGCTTCCAGGCAGGTTCAGTCACTGGCTGCCCCCACAGCCCCTTGTCAGGTCAGCTCTCACCCTCAGAGGCAGGTTGTGAATTATCAGCACGGGGTTAATGTTACACTGCACGGGCCATAACAAACACGGAGCCGCGGGCCGGCTCCCGGCTCAGCTCGGATGGAGCACGCAGGGCTGCCCACGTGGGGACACAGCAGGGACACTGCTGCGACTTCCATCCGTGGGACAAAAGGGTGTGGCAGCCCTCGTCTGCCTTTCCAACCCCACCAGGATGTGGAAAATCTCCTCCAATTCCAACCAGGCTCCTCCAGTCTCCCTGAGTACAGTCTGGCCAAAGCCTCTGCTGCCATCTGCTCTTTTCTGCAAGCTTTCCATTAGTGGCAGCCCAAGGAAACCTCCTGGCTAAATCCTGCTGGGGAGGATTTGGTATATTTTCCTGGCATGGCCTGGCTGTTTCTGTTGTGGCTATCGAATGGAGCCAGGAGTGTCAAGGAAGCAGAGTCTGCTGCTTTGGAAAGCTGCCCAGTGTCCAGGAGGCATTGCCTCTGCCTGCCAGGGAGATGCACATGGGGGCTAGCAGGGACTGTGGCACTACTCAGGGGCTACTCACAGGGGATCTGTGCCAGGGATCACCTCTCCAGCTTGCCTGGCAGCACTGCTTGCCCTGGGCTGGCTCCAGGCTGTTGATGCCACACCTTTTATTCCTGGTTAAAAATTCACTGGAGGTGAGGCAAAGGGGTGCAGAAGTGTTTGCTCTCCCTGTGATGCTGCTCAGCGTAGTCATGCTGTGGCAGTGGAGCAGGAAGGTGAAAAGGATGTGACTGCTGTGCTCTGACATCCCCAGGCAGCACAGAGGGCCAGGGCAGAGCAGGAGAGAGGAGGAGAGGAGGAGTCACAGGTTTGCATGGCCATAAGCAACCTGCACACCTCCATCCCATCTCGGCACAGGTATTTCTCCCCCAGCAGCCTGGCCCAGGGCACTCCAGGAGCCCCTTGAGCTCCCCAGGATGGTTCCCAGCTGCTCACCCTACCTGAAATCCTACAGGCTCATGCAGAGCTGCACCTGCATCCTCGGGTGTTCCCTCATGGATGTCCCCAGGCAGCAACACTGGTAAGGGGGAGGCAGCACCACCCTCACCAGTGTCACAGCCAGAGCCTGCAGCAGCAGCTCTCCCTGTGTGACACCCCAGGGCACTGCACTGGCAGGGGGATTTACAGCCCAAATCCAGCTCCTCTGCTTGCTTTTGTGCCATTCCTTCATCCCTTCCTGCTCTGAGACACCCTCTCCAGTAGTTACACCCACTTCTTTAACCTCCCACTGGGACCAAGCCAAAGCTCAGGCAGGCCAGGAAGAGCCCCTCTGCTGACTCCAGGGAGCAGGTGAGCCGGCTCTTGGCCCTTGTGGAAACAAGCTATGCTTACTGGGTCACTTTTAATGCCCCATCTTAAATCACATCTTCCAGCACTTCATCTCTTTTGGCTCCTGTTTATTGACTTCCCAGCAAATGCTTTAAATCTGTCTGGCTTCCCTGCCCAGCTGTGCTGCTCTGGCCCCCAGCATCCCAGAGCCATCCTGTCCTTCCATCTCCCTGCATTTCAGGACCCCTCCACACCATGATGGTCACATGTCCCCTCCCTGCATGGACTGGCTCAGATGTACCCAGGGCTGCCCTCACCATTCCTACCCCTACCAACTCCTTTCCTGGTGTTTTCCTTGTGTGCAGCACGCTGTGCCTCTCTAGGAGCAGCCTTTGTGCACTCTCCACCCCTTTTCTGGGTCATGAAGGACGGCACAAGCTGTGCAGCCCCATTTCTGGTGGCATGGGTGCCCTCAGCCTTGTGTTGAGAAGCACCACTAGGTGACAATCCTGCTCCTCCTGCAGCCTGGGCACACCCAGGCTGGCACCCATCACCCAGGCTGCCCTCAGAAGAGTTTGGCCAGCTGCTGAGTTCTCTGCTGAGCTGTGATGAGCAAGTGAAATAGCCCAGGACAAATTCACAGGGCTTGGGGGATTTCCAAGCAAAGCAGCATCCACTTTGTTCTCTATTTTCATCTGTACCCTGGAAAGCACGTCTGTAATCACCAGGGCCTTCTGACATTTTTATCCCACTAGCAAGTCCAGACTGAAAAAAAATTAAAATATTTGACATCCCTGAGGGGAAAGATGTTTTCCAAGCCTCAAGTAAAGGAGAACTTCTAGCTCGCATGAGCCTCCCAAAAATAAATACAAAATGCACCAAGGATTAGAGTCCAGAACTGCCTTCCCTGCTTGAGCAAAGTGCCACTCTGCTGTGTCTGTGCCCTGGTCCCCACACTGACCCACGAGCACAGGGACAGCCCCAACCCCTCAGCACACACAGATAATCCCATGCAGGACCCCAAAGCCCCCTTACAGCTCCAGGTTCCTGCTCTTAACACCCACCCTGTGGGCACCTGCTGTTCCTGGGGGACACTGGGTGGCACGAGAGGTGCCCAGTCCCTCCACCTGCCTGAGGGTGGGGGGACCTTGCCCACCAGAGCCAGAGCAGCCAGGCTGTGCCCTTTGGCATAGCAGGACGCTGTGATATTTGCAGACTTCCCAGCACTCCCTCCTGCAGTAGAGCTGAATTTTGTCTATTTTTAATTCATTGCATTCCTTCAGCAAAACCCTCATGGTGGAAAAAAAATGTAAGGATAAATAACATAAAAGAAAAGAAAAGAAAAGAAATGAAAAGAAATGAAAAGAAAAGAAAAGAAAAGAAAAGAAAAGAAAAGAAAAGAAAAGAAAAGAAAAGAAAAGAAAAGAAGGAAAGAAAGGAAGGAAGAGAAAGGAATTGAGGAGAAAGCCAGCCCGTGGTGGGATCCTGCTGGCTGAGCCTGGCTGGTGCACAGAATGGGGCCAGGTACGTGCTGGGGAGGAAAATCAGCCCCCGCAGGCCATCAGAGAAGCTCCCTGCTGCAGGGCATTGCCACAGACCAGCAGAGAGGCTGGCATATTAAGCTCGTTAATTAATGATGGGAAGTAAGAGTTGCAAGGGGAGGTGTATTCGTGCCAAGGGCACTGCTGGCAGCTACGCTGTGCCCGGATGAGCGGTGGGAACCCCCCGCCTCGGCACCGCTGCTGCTGCGCGGGGCAAACTTGGCGAATTTGGGCCGTGAGGGTGCAGCTGCGGGTCAGGGAGGAGGCGGCAGAGCGGCTCTGCTCTGATTCACCGCGCAGCCCTGTCTCCAAAGCACGGCGGGGGCAGGTCTCCATGGACACCCCGCCACAACACGAACACGCCGAGCCCGTTCCCGCCCCCGGGAGCTGCGCTGCCGAGCCCTGCGTGCCTGGGAAAAGGCTTCGAGCCGCTGGGATCGCTGCCAGAGGGAGGAACCGCTGCCAGAGGGAGGAACCGCTGCCCTGCGGGCTGCCCGAGCCGCTGCGGCCGCTGCATTCCCCAGCTGTGCCCAGCTGTGCCCGCTGCATCCCCAGCTGTGCCCGGCCAGGAGCACGGCCAGGGGCTGCCCACGGGCCCTTCTCCTGCACGGCAGGAGCATTGCCGGGGCCGGGGCTGGGTCCAGCGCAGCGCGGGGGCCACCGGGGCTCTGTTTCCCTGCAGACGGGGCCGGAGGGATGCCTGGGTCCCCAGGGGGGCACGGCCAGCAGGCAGCCCAGCGGGGTTGGTGCAGGAACGTGACAGGAGGGACGGGCCCGAGCAGCAGTTCCCAGAGCCGCTGTTTGCCTTGGCAGCCCGGAGCTCCTGCCTCACTCTGCAGACGCCCGGCTCCGAGGGGGAATAGCTGCATGTCTAAAACCAGGGCTGGCAGCAGGGCCGGCATCTGGCTGGGGACAGGGCAGCTCCCAGGAGTGCACTCCTGCCCCGCTGCTGCCAGGCTGAGCTTTCCCAGCCACAGCCCCACTCGTGCACTGGGCCTGCTCAGCAAGCCCAGGCTGGGAGAACAACAGCACCTGCTCTTCAACTTCTCTCTAGTTTCCCACTCCTCAAAGCTGGGAAGGACCCATCCCATCCCGTCCCATCCCATCTGCAGGGCCAGCACAGCTTCCTACAAGCCTGTTGTGCTCATAGCACAGGGAACAGCTCCTCAGGAGGAGCTGGGGCTCAGCTGGAGCTGCTCAGCCAGGCCCCAGGAGGAGCCAGCTGGGATAGGACCGCAGCAGCAGGGTCCCACCTTGTCATGAGACCTGAGGGATGCTGCGTGGTGTGTGCAGCTTTCCCCACCTCCACGCGGAGCTGAGCTGCACAACACATCTCTCAAAACCTTTATTATCAGCAAGTAACAAAAGTCAGCCCTGCAGCAGCACAGGGAGCCTGAAGAGAGGGGGTGCTGGCAGCCAGGGCACCCAGTGCATGCCCTGCCCCAGTCTTCTCCCTGTTCTCCTGGGCAGCAGCAGGGCTGGGAGTGCACGGGGGGATGGGTGAGATGGGGGGCACGTGTCATTCTCCAAAGCAAGGAACACATTTACAACTGCTTATAAATAAACAACAATGACGAGAAACCTATGGCTCTGGGAAGCAGGGGGAGGTCCTGCTGCCCAGGCCACCAGCCCAATGCGCTCTGTCCTCCACAGGTGGGGAGAGGAGAGCCCTCTCCACCAGGGTTGCAGCTGCCAGGTGCCCCCTGGCACAAGCTGTGCCTCCAGGGGGATCAGGCTGGGGGGCACCAACCTAAACCAGCCTGCAGAGTAGGCTGGGCCACCTGCCTGGTTGCACCTACAGGGATTCAAAGACAGGGATGTAAGGAGGTGCCAGACCTAACAGTGGACAGGCCCAGCTGTGCACCCAGGGACAGTGAGAGCCAGGGCATGGGGCCTGGAAAGGGCCAGGAGAGGGGCCAGGTGTCACACATCTCCAGCAGCTGGTGAGGAAGAGGGCTGGGCACCCTCACCCCAGCCCCAAGCACTGAGGGACAGCATGGAGCCCCCTCCTGTGGTGGGACTCCTGACACCACCTTCCCCCATCCTCAGCCCCTTGGGTGCCACCCACCATCCCCAGCACACAGGGACACCCCACACCTGCCCTGCTGCCTCCCACACTCGGGGGGCTGGTGGGAGGGCTGGGGAGGGCAGAGCACATTGGGAACCACCAGAGATACCTTCTACCTTTGCCTTAAAACACTGAAGCTTATATTAGAGACTAATAACCCAGGGGCAGGGCTGTCCTGCCCAGAGTAGAGACAGCAGAGAGGGCATAGCTCCGTGGCCAGCCTAGTGAGGGTCTGCTCGGGCTGGGAGCAGGAGGTTAGTACAGGAGGGGCACAGAGTGTGCAGGCAGAGGGGCAGGGATGCTGTCTAGGGCTGGTTCTTCGCCTCGGGGTCTTTGTCGTAGATGTAGCTTCCCACAGCTCCAGTGTTGACACCTGCACGGGGCAAGAAACAGGAGAGTGAGGACATGGGCAGGCAGCTGGCATGCTCCAGGGAGATGTCCCCTCTGGGTGGTGGCAGGAGCTCTGAGAGTGGCAGCCCATGCAGGGCCCACCCCATGTGTCCCAGGCACTCACCCTTGGGCCCGAAGAGGATCCCGTAGCAGGGCTTGTGGCAGTAGGGCTGTCCATCGTGCTGGGCGGAGCAAAGAGAAAAACCTGTTACCTGGGCAGGGGCCAGGGAAAATCCAGTCCCCAGGACATGCCCACCTGCCTGGCTGGGCACCTCTCTGTCTCTTCCCCTGCAGACACCCCAAGAACCCCAGCATTCCCCAGGTTGAGGAGCTGCTCCTCCCAGCCCTGCCCTCCTGCAGAGGCAGTGGGTGCCATCAGGATGGCCTGGGCCATCTCAGCCCCACTGGCATCCCCAGGTGTGCAGGCAGGCTTCTGAGGCTGGCACACCCTTACCTCGGCGTGGCCCCCCGGGGTCAGCGTCTTGCTGCAGCGCTCACAGCGTAGGCAGGGACGGTGCCAGTCCTTCCCCAGAGAAGTCACCTTCTCAGCTGGAGTGGGACAAGGAGGGAGGGTCACATCAGCCCCCCACAACGTGCTGAGGGGAGCATTCCCCATGGGGGCATCACAAAATCCCAGGGGAGGATCTCAGGATCTCCAGCCTCCCACATCCCTCCCACCCCTCTGGTGCCTCACAGGTGGCACAGGATGGCTGAGGACAGCTATTACCACGTGGGAGGTGACAGCAGGGGACACAATGCAGATAAAGCCCTGCAGCCAGGAGTGTATCCAAGAGGACCCTCCGCTGCAGGCCCCTCAGACACATCCCCCTGTACCCACAACCCCCTCTCTGATCCAAACCCCCGCTCCCAACCTCTCTGCATGCCCTGGGGTTCCTGTACAGAGCCGAGTCCCATGGGGCCATGCCACCCTGTGGGCCATGCCACCCTGTGGGCCATGCCACCCTGTGGGCCATGCCACCCTGTGGGCCCATGTCACCTTGAGGCAAGCACGCACTGCCCACTCGCCTCCTTACCAAAGTAGACTCTCTTGCCACAGCGTGGGCACATGTTGGGCTCCCCGGTGAAGGTGGTGACACTGGAGGCTGGAAGAGAAGAGGACATGTGCTTGGGAAGTGGGGGGACATCTCAGCCAGGACACTGCAGGGTGGGGTGGACCCCACACACAAACCCTGCAGCCTACACCGTCACCAAACACAGTGGCTCTGCACTGGCTTCCGAGCACAGCAAAGGGCCAGGCTGCCTGTGCTGCCCTGCCCCTCACCTTTGCTGGGTCCCTTGGGAGGTGCAGCATTCACCTTCCTCTCCTCCACCTTCACTGGGTGCTCAATGGGTCCTGGAGCGGTCTGCCCCTCGATCTGCGGCTTGTCGTAGATGTAGGACCCGGCACCACCGATGTTCACCCCTGCAGAGGGGCAACAGAGGCTGCAGTGGCCTGGGGTCTCCATCACCCCCAGCCCCCTGTCCCTCCTCCCCCTGCCCTGCAGGACCAGGGGCCACTGCTGCACTTCACCCCTGGCTTGTTTTCTCCTGACCCAGGCTTTCTCCAGCCACATCTGGGATAGGAGAGTAACTCCACCTTCTGTCTGAATGGGAATTTATTTTTTTAAATATTAAAAAAAAAAGAACAGCTGCCAGAAGAGATTCCTCCCTCCCTCCCTCCCTCCCTCCTTCCTTCCCTCCAGCATCTCTTCTCTCCCTCTGCACAAGCAGACAGCAGCCTGGGACTGCAGTTTGCTGGCTTGATGCTCAGCCCATGCTAGCCTGGTGTCTGGGGTGTTGTGAGACCACCAGTGGGGGTGAGGGGCCCGGCCCCTCCTGCAGCCCCGAGCACAGCACCATGGCAGGTGGACACAGACGTACCTTTGGGGCCGAACAGTGTGGCATAACAGGGCTTGTGGCAGAAGGGCTTCCCATCGTGCTGGGGAGAGAGGCAGCGTTAGGATGCGGAGCGGTGATCACGGCTCCCTCGGGAGCACCCTCATCCTCTGCTGCCCAGGGACCACCATGCCTACACCCTCAAATGCACCAAGTCTGGGGTCTGCAGCTCCAGCCTGACCTGACCTGAGCACTGGGGGGTCTCGCCTGCATCAGCCACTGGAGCTGTTGTGCCCAGGTCGTGCCCTGGGGCTGGAGCAGCAGTGGCCTCGGCAGCCCAGCCATGGGCAGCGCCGTGCCCCGCCCAGCCGGGCATGGCCTCACCCCCTCAGCATCCCGTGCACAGCCAGGCCCCTCCCGGGGGCTCGGAGCACCGTGGGGGCTCTGACCTTCACCCTCCCCTCGCCTTGGCCCGAGATCAGAGGCCCCACAGGCGCTGGCCCCAGCCCAGCTGCTCTGGACCCCGCTATCGTCTGGGGCCGTTATCACAGGAAGGCAAGAGGCAGGCGATAAGCCCCGGAACTCCTCACAGCCCTTTCTCATGGGCCAGCTGGAACCCAGTCCAAGAGAAAAGAAAGAGTGTTTGTGCCTGGAGCAGGGGGCCAGCAGGACTGCCACACACACTGCCCTGGGTAGAAAACCCCCTGGGAGCCCATGCTCAGGCAGGATCCCACCCCATCGCCTGCTTGGCCCCACTCAGCATCTCAGCCCTGCTTCTGCTGCGTGCTCCTGCCTCCCATCCTTCTGCTGCAAGACAAGGGCTCCTTGCCCACGAGGGGCAGGGTGGCAGCTGAGCAGGGGTGCCGTGCCAAAGGCGAGGGCCAGGACAGCCGGGGGTGAGGCTGGGGGAGTGGGAAGGCTGTGGGCTGCCCAAAGGCAGCTGCAAAATATTGCAAGGCATAAATATCAGCGTGCTCACAGCGTTACCATGCCAGAGGGGAGGGTAAACATTAAACTGGTCTCCCCATGACACCTTTCCAACCTAGCCTCCTCAAAAGGAGGAAGAAAAAGCAGGGAAGGGCACAGTCAGTGGGGCTTGGCTGCCATCCCCTATGGGAACAGAATCCAACCTTATATGGAGAAGCAGCAAATCTTCTGGGCTTAACTTGACCTGGAGCAGAGATCCACCTCGCTGGCAGGACAGACCCTGCTTCCCCCACAGGCTGGGGCCACCAGCACGGCTGTCCCTGCTGCTCCCAGCTGTGCTGCCTGGTAGAGCCAAGCTAAGGAGCTGGTGACACTGTGGAATGACAGGTGCTGTGCAAACCCAGGGCACCGGGTGTCACTCAGGGACACTGCAGAGGAAGAATACTGCACAGTTGCCCCTAAGCCTGAGCAGCTGCAACCAGCAGCATGGCGCCTTCACACTTCCAAGTGCTGGGGAGTGGTAGTGGCATCACACTCCAGCACAAGCTCCAGGGCACCGAGAGCACCAGCGCCGAGCTCTCGTTGCCGTGGCAACCCAGGCATTCCCAGTTCTTGGTGTTTTTACGCACAGGTCAGTGCAGGCTCTCAACACACTCCTCTGCAAAGCCTGTGCAATGCCCAAACAAGTCTGCCCAGTGCATGGAGCCTCGAGTGCTTACTGGGGCTTGCCAAGCCCCACCGCAGTTGCCTGGGAGCCCAGGGTGACAGAGCAGGCACACCACACGTGGTGCCAGCACCACTCTGTGGCCTGCCCAGGGCTGTGCACAAAAGCACTCGGAGCTGCAGCAGCAGCGTTTGAAGCCACAGAGTGTTCTCCTGGGCTTGCACGCTGCAGGGACAGCGCCTCCACGTGGCATCAGGGATCTGCCCCAGCCCTGGTCTTGGGATGCCCGTCCCACCAGCCCCCCTGCACCAGCACAGCTCCCACCCTGCCCGCCCTGGCAGCTCTTACCTCAGCGTGCCCACCCGGGGTCAGGGTCTTGTTGCAGCGCTCACACTTGAGGCAGAACTTGTGCCAGTCCTTGCCCAGGGAAGACACCTTCTCAGCTGCAGGGGACACGAGAGAGGGGTGAGCCACTGCTGAAGCCCCTGGGGAAGCCAGGCTGGGGGAACCATGGTGGGCTGCACTGGAGAGGGGCTGCACTCGCTCAGGAAGGGCTGCTCACACCCAGCATATCAGCCATACTGCAGGAAACAGGAGCCACCCTGCTGCAGCCCCCAGGGCCTCTGCAGCCCTGTGGGCACAAAGCCCCCTGGTCTCTGAGCCCTCACAGCACTGCACCAGCTATTAGGAAGGTTAACCCTATCCCAGCTGAAAGCAGGCCACCGCCCAGCCACCACCCCACAGCCGCGCTTTCCCACGCACCAGTCCAGCAACGGTAGCGTTTTCTTCCCTACTCCCCGTATCTATTTTTACCCATTGCCACGTTACCCGGAGTGACTTCACTCCCATTCAAATATTTGGCGTTTCCATGCCCACCTCGCCCCCGCAGTCACACTCCCCCCACGCACACCCAGCCTCTCCCGCGGGAGCCTCAGCCGCAGCTCCAGAGATGCTCCCGGGAGGAGGGGAGGACAGACAGCCTCCACTGTCACCCAGCAGGGACATTTGGCCCTGGAAAACACCTGTCCCACTCGCCCCCGGCCCGGGAATGGGCACGACGTGCGGATGGGTGCACAGCCACAGGCCTTGCGTGGCCACAAACCTGCAGAGCAGCTCGCTGCCAGCACTGAAAGCAGAGTCAGAGCACCAGTGGGCAAATTCAGGGAAGGCAAATGCTTCGAGACTGCTTGTATGAATACAAACACGATCCTTCCGTCTGGCCCGGAGCTGTAGGTCCCCAGAGCACCCTGGGAGGCAGCACAGGCTGCCAGTGCTCCTCTTGCAACCCCAGCCTTGCACCATCCCTTCTCCCTCCCAGCTCCTGGGCAGCCGCAGGATTCCTGCTGGCCCTCCCTCTGTCCTGCACATGTGCAGAGACAGCTGGAAAACAGCGTGAGCCCGTTAAAGCCACCGTAAAACTAAATCAGGAGAGCCAAATAAAATATTTAACAAGCAAATAAAAGCGCAACCGGAGCCAGCCCCGCTCCATGAGAAGACCTCCTCCGTGATGTCGGGTTTCCCCCGAGGACCTCAGCAAATGTCACCTGTCTGCATCCAGTCAAGATGGGGGTCAAGAGCTCCCCCAAGGGCAGGTCCTGCCTTCTAGAGCCACCCTCCTCCCAAGGCAAACAGCTGCATCCGGGGCATGCCACAAGGCCAAGATAAGCTGAAACGATGGCATCACCACCCAAAAATTCCATCGCAGTGCAAGGCAGGGTGGCCGGTGGTGGGAGGGGCAGTGTGGCAGAGCCATTGCACCAGGGTGCACAGGAGAGTATCCCCAAGCAAGCTCGTGGACTTCTGGAACTCACATCAGTTGGAAGAAACTCCAAACCACTTCCTGCTGATGGCACACGGGCTGTAGAGCCAAACCCAGGCAGGAGCAGACAGCAGGGCAAAGGGATGCCCCACCACAGCCAGGGGTCTGTGCCTGCCAACCCGAAGTTGCCAGGGCTAATCCCTGCTGGCTCCAAGCCCAGGGGCTCAGGAGGGCTCATGTCTCCCCAGCCCCTCACAGAAGACAGCACATGAGGAAGGGGCCAGGGCCAGAGCTGTCCTCCTTTTCCTCTGCAGCCCTCATCTCTCTCTGGGAGCAGAGAACCAGCTGCAGGGTGAACAGCCCCCAGGCCCCCCAGACCCCGGGGAGTCCCCAAGAGCAAGGGGAATACGGAGGTCCCAGCACCCCACTGCCCTTGGGCCATTGCAGGAGCCCTGCATCCTCCCAGCCCTGCCCGCAGGAGCGCGTTCCTCCCCGGGGTGACCAGGGAGGGAAGCGGAGCGTGATGGGCTGAAAGCCGAGCCAGCGGCTCGGGGCCAAAGAACCGCTCGGCTTTGTCACGGTGGATGCACACACAGCCAGGCCAGGCTGAGCTCCGGCTGCGTCAGCCCAGCTCCCCCCGCCCGACCCGGCGCCGTCACGGCCGCGGGGACAGAGCAAGGAGGAAGCTCCCGGCGGATGTTTTCCAGAGGCCATGGCAATGATAGCTGGCCGCAGCCCCCACGCAGCTCCTTCCTGCTCCCGCAACNAATAATATTTCAGCAGATAGAAATCCTTGCTCCTCCCTGATGGATGCACCCTCCTGCCAATGCATCCCTGGGCCACGCAGAGCAGGAGGGATCGCAGTGGCAGGCACGACCCGTGGCAGAGGATGGGGCAGGAGGGAGGGGGCGGCCCGGAGCACAGGGACAGCCCGGGAACCACGGGGGCTGCCCTCGCCTGCAGAAGGAAATGCCGCGCAGAGGCCGGTCCGGCATCCTCTGGCTGCAAACGAGGATTCCCGGGGGAGGCACGCGGGAGCGGCACAGCCGGGATGGCTTTCCAGAAGGCATTGTTCGCACAGAGCAGAGGAAGCAGCTTGGAGCCACCCCAGCCCATTTCCAGGGCAGCAGCCCGCGGCCACACCATCCCGTAAATCACTGCGGAGGGGAAGGACCAGCGCTCACATTTCCTGTCGCTCGGCCGCAGCTGCTCCGCTATTGCATCAGCTCCACAGGAAAAGGCTGCGGCCGCATCCTCCTGCTGCTGGGGGAGCCTCCCTGCTCGCCCCAGCAGCCCCGGGGGTCACCGAGCGCGGGCACGGAGGAGCAGCCCGGGGCGGGCAGTGCGGGGCTGTGGCCGGCTCTGAGCAGGGGCAGGGGGTGGCACGGGGCAGCCGTGTCACTGCACCCCGCCCCTGCCACCGCAGGCCGTGCCCCTGCTGTCACATCACACCAGGGCACGTCCTGCTCTGGCCCCCCAATGCCACCTTACACACAGTCCTAGAGCCAGCCGAATTTAAACCTGCTGTGCAGCACCCCCGGGAGGGGCAGGCTTAAGGGTGCTTGACTGCAGGAATTCGGCCTCTGCCACATGTGTGCGTGACTCGGGGGGTTGCCAGCCCTGTGTTACCCACACTGCCGTGGTAGTGCCCATGGATGATAAACCTCTCCCCAGGGAAAACATCCCAAAGGGAGGTGGAGGCACAGCCGGGTACACGTCTGGCTGCAGGACGCAGCTGATGGGTGGATTTGCTCTGTGCAGGGGATGCAGCCCACACTGCCGAGGGACACCAGAGGCCAAGAGCAGGCAAAAAGCCGAGGGGGCTGTCAAGGCATCCTCTGGATCTCACGGCTCCATAGCAGCCCCGCCCCAAAGACAAGGCGGCACAGCCCTTAATTACCCGCCGTGCCCAGACAAGGCAGCTGGCACAGGCCAGAGGTGGGCGCATTTTCTCAGGATGGGGAGAGAGCATCTCTCCTCCCAGTTTCTGTGCCAGCCCCGGGCCCTCGCACAGGTATTTCCACAGCCTGACGTCAGTGCTGCTCCCAGGCGGAGGCTTGTTCAGCAGCAGCTGCGTCCCTGCAAAGGGCTGGGCTGTGCCCCATCCATCCTAGCACGGCCCTGGGAGGGCACGGGGAACTGCTGGCAAAGCCCAGGCTGGCAGTAAGGATGCCAAATCCCCACAGGGATCCAGCGACAGGCATCCCTGGCAGAGGGGGATGCTGTCAGACTGACTGTGGATGCACTTCAAAGCAGTTGCAGACACAAAGGAATGAAGAAAGAAAAGTGCAAGGAAAGGAGCCTGGCTGGAAACAAAGCCAAGAGCCATGAGCCAGCAGCCTCATCCCTTCCCCAGGTCCTCACAAAGTGGCCAGGAAAAGGTGAACGGATGGGTTGAGGATTTTCTGCCCTTGCCATATCCCAGCCTCGCTGCCCTGCCAGCGTCTGCTCTACCTTCCCGTGCCCCCATCCCCACCCCTGCCCTCCTCAGGCACGGCCGGGCAGCTCCTCTCCCCCATCCCACAGCCAGTGCTGACGGTTACACCGCACCCTGAGCTGTGGCCAAACATATATTTATATATTTAGCTTCCCTGCAGCAAGGCAAGGCAGCCCTCCAGCCTGCTGGGCTCCCTCCAAGTGTGCAACAAAGCCAGCTCAGTGCAGCCTTGCCGCAGAGCACAGCCGGGGGGAACAGGGAGTATCCCGGGGGATCCCACTCCCAGCCAAGGGGAGAGACATGGGATCTGAGCCCCTGCATAGCCAGGCCACTCAGGTGCAAGAGAAGGATGTTTAATTTCCAGCCACAGCCCTGATGCACAGCACTGCTCCCGTGACCCTGCTGCTCCCCACCTCTTCTCTGACACAGCTTCACCTACTCCCTGACCAGGAGCCTCCAATCTCCCTCTCTGGTTTGCAGGGCCAGGACAGCCTCCAGCGAGTCCCTCACCATTTTCCACAGGGCTTCCATCTGAATGGGATGCATTTGAGGTCGGGCAGCTCTGCCATGTCTGTGCTGGGAGAGGATCAGTGGTGCTCACAGCCAGGCCCTGGGTTCAGCCAGGGCTGAGCCCAAGGAATTCAGCTGCTTTCCAGCTGCATAGCAGCCCTGCATGTGAGGCATGGCAGGCAGGACCCCGGGGGGTGCAGGGGATGCAGCCCACACTGCTGAGGGACACCACCAGAAAAATCAGAGGCCCACGGGCAGCCTCCCCTCACCCACCACAGGGCCGGGGGCAGAGCGGCCAGTGAGAGCCGGGCACAGGCAGGCACACACACAGACCAGTCCCTGGGTGGTTGCTGGTTCAGAGCACACTGTTCCTTCCCTCTGCACACTGAGATGTCATCTCTGGCAGGCAGTGCTGGGAGAATAAGACAGTTTCCTGGCCTGTTTCAGCAAGAGCAGGATTCTGGGACACGCCGGAGCAGCCAAGCTTGTCAAAGCCCCTCTCGTGCCCCATGGCTCCTCACCCTGCTGGCTCCTCACAGCTCCAAGCAGGGTTCAGCCCAGGGCTGAGGACGCTCAGGGTTTCCCTTGGGGCTGCAGCACTGGAGCTCCCCACCAGTAAGTGCTCAGCAGAATGGTGGGACAGCTCTCTCCATCTCATGCCAGGACCTGTCTTCACCATCACCTCCCTGGTAGTGGCAGGGCCCCTGGCAGGAGCAATGGGCACCACCATCCCGCCACAGCCAGAAGTGGCACCACAGCTCACGCTCCAGGCTCTCCATTTGATTGCAACACTGTGGTGACAGATTTTCCATCACTTCTTGCTTGGGCGTTCCTGCTCCGCCTTTCCTTGCCTTTCCTTCCCAGTCCCATTGCCTCACCTCTCCCCATCCCTGTGCTCCTACCAGGGACTGTGAGGGAGGATGGGAACACGAGGATCTCTGTCTGCCTAGAAGCTGGGACACGGGTGCAGGACTCTATAATCTGGACACCAAACTGAGTCACCCAGGGCTGGCCCTGGGTTTGCAGAAGGCTGCCTGCCAGCTCCAAGCCTCCAGCCCCAGGAGCAGCACCACACTGTCAGGAGCCCCAGCAGAGCCCAGGACACAAGAGCAAGGGGACCCTGCCCTCACACTGCCCTGTTCCACACTCCTACAGATCATTTTTTTGCTTTTTTCCTGAGGGAAATGCTGATGCTAATCGGCCTTGCTTCAGCTTCCCACAGAGGCATCCCTCTCCACGGCAGGGCTCTGTGTGGGGAGCAGGGAAGTGGAGCATCCTTAGTTACCACTCTGCAAGGTCCACTCACACTCCCAGACCCGGGAGGAAGCTGTTCCCAAGGAGCCCAGCTCGCTCCATGCTGGAGGGCCAGGGCTGTGCCGGCACTGCACCGGCTGTGCCTGAAGAGCCACTTTCTTTGTTAGGGACAGCTGTAATGGAAATCAAGCCCTCCTGCCTCTCCTGCCCCACTGTCTCCCTGCCTGAAGCCAAGGACAGCAGTTACTTATTAATGGCAGAGTGGCTTCTGCAGCTTGAGTTTCGCCGGGCTGACCCGGCGGTGCCGTGCTCTGCAGGGAGAGCACCCCACCCCCCGGCTGCACCCCCTGTCCTGCTGCCCCAGCCTGGCCACAGGGTCAGGCCTCTGCTGCGGGCCCCTGGCAGCACGCTGGCCTTGGGCCCTGTTGGCTTCCCAGCTGGATGTGTCTGTGTCCTCACTCCCACTCTGGAATTCCACGGCAAATCAACCCTGAAGAGCAGCTTTAAGCCTGGGGGGCTGCTGAGTGACTCCCACCTGCTTTCACGATGCCCCCTTCTGAACAAGTAGAGCCCCCACCAGCCCTCACAGCCCCCAGCACGTGCAGCGAGCTCCTCAGAAGCCTGGGCTGCCGCACATGTGCTCGCTGCCTGGGGCTTGTGCCTGCCTCGTGCTCGGGATGGGAAAACAGGAAACCCCCTGCTGCCACAATCCCCCGCTGTTCTGGGAAGAAAGGACGGGAGGCGGAAAGGCTTGGCTAGGGCTCCTCCCGGTGACCCTGCAAAACTCATTTAAGGCTTAGCAACGCGAAAGGGAGCTGGGGAAATGTGTGGCTGTTTGGCTGCAGGAGCCTCTGGTCCCTCCGGAGCTTCCCGCCAGAAGTGATAACCTAAAGCCAAGCCCGAGCCCGGCCCGCTGGCACCTGCCAGCGCGGGATGGGAGCTGGCCCTGCACCCACCGACTGCTCTCCAGTTAAACATTCACTTCATCCAGGCAGCCTCCCAAAGCAGGAAAGTTAGCCCCAACCGTTCCTGGAAACAATGTCACAGACCTCAACGTCCTTAAAAAAAAAAAAAAAAAAAAAGCGCCAAAACCCTATTTTTATATTTCCCTGTGCTTTTTAAAGGAAAAAAGCTCATTCTGTAGCTCAGGAAACGCCCACATCCTCCTGACTGCGCAGGGAGGAGCCCACTGGATTTTTCCAGGGAGCATGAAGCAACAGGCATGCTGGAAATGAGTTTTCCATCGGTACCGGGAGTGCGGGCGCTCCGCGCCGCGCGGGGCCGGCAGCGGGAGCCGCCGGCGCTCCTCACACATGACGGAGGCTGCAATCCCCGGCATTCGGGCAGCCCGAGTGCCAGCGCTCATTCAGCACGGGCAGGGAGGCTCCCGAACAAGCGGGCCTTTATGAATCACCTCCCCGCTAAGCTTCGGGCCGGCCCAGGAATTCGGGAGCGACACCAGAGCCCGGGCGCGCCGCTCCCGTCCCTTCCCACCAAAGCACACGGCCCACCGGGAGGAAAGCCCGGGAGCCGCATCCCAGAATGACGGCTCAGAATTTGGATGGAGCTTTTGTGCATCGAATACACGGACTCGGGTTTACTCTTCCAGAGCCTGGGCGGTTCCTCAAGGAAAAGCTCAAGGCATCAACAGGGGCATGCTCCAGCCTATCTCAACTCCAAGCACAGAGAAGTTTTTTGGCTTGCTCCCGTTTCAGCTCTCCCCAAGTGTATCTCAGAGGCAGCATTCCCTGTGGGAAGGTGTGGGATGGGGGCTGGCACTGCCCCGCTGTCAGGCACCTGCCTCCTCCATGCCTGTGGGACCGGGACCCTTGCACCTACGGAAACCCTCCCTGGGAGAGGACGGGCACACAGCTGGGGCAGGGCACAGCCCTGTTCCCCCCCAGACCACATCCTCAAGAGACTCAGAAGGACGTGGGGAGAGAAAAGGAGCACAGACAGTGCTGGGGGCTGGTGCTTCTCCTCCCGGCACAGCCTGGCCTCCTCGTCCGGCAGGGCAGGGGTCCCTGGGCCCGGCCCCGATACCCCCACGCAGGGCAGGCTCATCCCTGCAGCCAGAGGAGCAATTCTGCCCCTGGGTCAGTGCCCAGCTGGCTGGGTAGGCACTATTTTCTGCTTAAAAAGGAAAAGATTCACACAAAGAAAGACATCCAAGGGGCCAAGCCCTTCCCACCCCCACACAAATAGGTTTATTTAAGGGAGGAAGACAGCAAATTCCTATTTCCCTGTGTTTACTTGGAGATGGCCGGAAAAGAATGAAAGCACCAATGCCTCCAATGCTCAAACATCATCGGGACCGTTTGGTATTTCTCCACCAAACAAACACACCGAGGCAACAGGAGCTGGACCCCGGAGCAGCGGGGGGAGGTGGACAGGGAGGGCTGCAGGGAGGCAGCACCAGGCCAGAGTGGCCAGCAGGTCCCCGGAGGCAGCTCGGGCTGGAGTTCTGGATCCGTCCCAGAGCCATCCTGAGTGACAAAGGTGGTCGCCCAGGGGACCAGGTCACTGCCGGGGGTCTCCGGGCTCGGGGCAGCGCCTCGGGGAGCGTCTCGGGGGCACCAAGGCCGAGGATCAGCCGCTGCTCCCAGCTCCCTGCGAGCCGGGGGGAGGCGCCCAGCCAGCGCTGCCTGACAGGAGACACACCAGCCCCGGCTCCCAGAGACCCTGACCGGCCACAGCCCCGAGCAGGGCCCTCGGAGACCTGCAGGGACTCACTGCTGCCCTAACCCAGCCCAGGCGTGCTGAGATGGACTTCCGAGCCCAGGAGCTGCCTTTGAAAAAGTCCCGTAGAACCCCAAACCCCTCATTAGCTCTCCCAGCTGGGAACAGCCCTCTGGGGGCTGGCTGCGAGGCGAGACGGGGAGAGCTGAACGGCACACCTGGGGCCAGGTTCGTAGGGAACCAAAGAAACCGGTTGGGAGAAGGTTTTGTTTGCATCTGCCACTGCCGACTTCCCCGCCCCAAGAGATCCTCCGAATCTCGGAGCCCCCATCACAGCACCGGCCGTGTCGGCTGGGCCCGAGCCAGCAGGTACCTGGGGACAGGAGCCACTGTCAGCACCCCAGGTGCGAGCACGCACCCCTGCCAGGGCTCTTCATCGCCTTCTTCCCCTCCTCAGCCCAGCGAGCCCGGGATCACCCACACCCTCTGTGTCCCCTGTCCCAGGGCCGCCGGCGGCAGCGCCC
>VXBR01007839.1:382409-464715 GCA_013400215.1 Cisticola juncidis | reverse complement strand
GGGGCGGGGCTGCCCGCCGAACGATCGCCGGGCTCGGTACTGCTCGGTACGGCCCGGCTCAAGCCCGGCGCAGCAGGTGCCCGGGTCTCCGCAATAGCGGAGAGAACATCCCCTGCCCTGTTTCCTATTCCCGAACACTAAAGTCGGGACACAAGTGCTCCTGACTTCCCTTGCCTGGGAAAAACCCTCCATAATAAACAGGTTGTAGTTGAGCGACGCGACTTGTGGTCTTTTACCGGCCCCAAAGGCACCGGCCGGGAGCCTCCCAGGCTGAGTCTGGCCGGCAGCTGCCCCGGGGACGTGAGTGGAGGGTGGCGGTCCCGGGCAGCCCCCTAGAAGGGCTGGGGCATCTCTCATCCCCCGCAGCCCCAGCCCCGCTCGCTGCCCGGCTCCAGCGCCCGCATCCCCCGGCTCCCGGCGCCATTCCGCTCTGTTGCCATGGAAACTCCCATCTCAAAACCCCCTCCGGCTGCAAAGGGATGCTCAGGGAGCCGTGAAGGCGCGGCGAGGACACTCGAGGAGCCAGGTTGCCGTGGCGAGGCAGGGGAGCCCCTCTGAGCCCGGGTCGTGCCCCGCGGCGGGGCTGTGGTGGGCGCAGGGCAGGGGGTGACAGCGGTGGGGACAGCGGGACTGGGCCCGTGGCTGGGGAGCTGCGGCCCTGCACCGCCGTGTTGGTAAACAGGACATCTGCCGCTCCGCAAGCGCAGCTTTGCATTATTCATCAGCCGGCAGCCTGGCTCTGCTCCGCCGCCATTGTCACGGAATTCTTTCTCTGCCGGCAGCTGGTGCAGCTGCCAAGCGCCCGCCCGGCCCTGGGAAGGGAACCCGGGGCTCCGGGATGGGACAGAGTGACCCTGCCGGGGCTACGTGGGGCGGAGGGGCAGGGGGTGCCCGACAGCGGGTCCCTCCATCGCCCCTGCACCCTGCTGGGTGAGAAGGCCCAGGCACCCCTGTCACTCCTGGCCAGCTGCTGTCACAACAATGTGGCTTTGTGGCCGGCGGGGTCCCTGCGCGGGGCCAGGTGGCAGCGCCGCCTCCAGGGCGCCCCGGCCCCACTCGGCCCCGGGAGGGGGTCAGCCCTGCGTGCCCCACCCTGGAGCCAGTGTGTCCCAGCCCAGGCCTGCAGCCACCGGGACAGGGCAGGAGCTGGGGATTTGTGGAGCTTTTGATTTCCAGAAGGGCAGCTGCCTGCTCCAGCACAGTCCCACAGCACTCCTGTGGGTCCCTCTGTGATACCCGGTGTGTCTGCAGCCCTGAAGCACCCCATGGCAGCAGGCAGGTGCCAGCACTGCATCCCCGTGCCTGCAGCAGCTCCCGTCTCATGCACCGAGGGGAAATCCTGAAAAGGGTCTCCTGTCTAAATCCTCCACATCCCTCGTTCTGAGGTAGCCTCAGCTGGTGTTCCAGCCCTGGGGGCTGAAGAACATAAGAGGAGGAGGAAGAAGGAGGAAGATTCACCCAACAGCCTCTTTGGAGAGGCCACAGGAAAAAGCCTGGATTCCGCCAGGCTGAAGAACCAGCACCCCCAGAAGGTGCCGGCCAAGGGCTTTTCACACATAGGGCTGGGGGGAATTAAGACAAATCACCTAAAGGTGCGAATCCCTGCCCGCAAATGCGCTAAATCCCAAGCGGATATGCTGGTTCAGGAGCAAAGTGGCTTTAGCTGGTCGTGTCTTAATCTTCCCCGATTTAGGCTGCATGCTCCTGCACGGAGGGCAGGGATGTCCTGGCGCCTCAGGGACAGGTGACTCGAGGCTGAGCAAGAGGGGGTGGCCGAGCTTCTGTGGGCACAGCACGGCCAGTGCCAGGCAGGGGACAGCCTGCTGCCGAGGGGACACAGGATACGGGCAGGGGGTGGTGGCAGTGAGGAGCACCTCTGACCCTGCTGTGCCTCTCCCCAGACAGCACATTCGGAATTGTCACCGAAGGATGCATTTTCCATCAGAAGTTTGAGGGCCCCGTCCCTGCCCAAGGGCTGAGCTGGAGTTTCCCTGGCACGGGTGACAAAGGCGCCTTTCAGCGGCCAGGGAGGTCTCTGGCACGGGCCATGCCCCTTGCAGCAGTGCCCGGGGGTGTCCCGGGCCGCCGGCCTCGCCAGCCGCGGGATTTCCTGAGCTGCTGAGGGCGGCACAGGGCCCTGGGGCACCGCACTGCCCGGGCCGTGTCCGCAGTTACCGCTCCGGGGGTGTGAGGGGCCTTTCTCCGAGAGAAAGCGGGGGCTAAGAGCCCAGCCACTTCCCTCGGAGATGCTGCGTGGGGCGGAGCAGGAGCCACATCCCTGCAGCTCCCCTTTTCGGCTGGAGCGGACACTGAAGCAAGCCCGCATCCTAAAGCCGCTGCCTGCAGCCCTTCCCCGGCAGGGGCTGCGAGGCACCGCGGCTGTTCTGCCGAGCGTGCCGGGCTGGCCCCGGAGCAGGGATTGCCTCCACCGAGAGCCCGCAAAGGTGCGAGGCTGGGACCTCTGCCTAGGGCAGGTCAACCAGAGAGCTTTGCACAGAGATTAAGGGAAAGTGAGGAATAAATAAGGAATCACTCCCTTCAGGCTGCCTCTCCTTTGGCTCACCTCTCTCCCCCTCCCCGGGCCGACTCCCCTCAGCTCTTTTTTCTTCATTCAGATACAAATACCACAAAAACTCATGGACCCAGATGGAGCTGCTCCTAAGGGGAGCTGGGGCTGGAAGGGCTTCCTCTGCTCTCATGTTTTCTGGCACCTAGGATCCCTTGGATTTGTTACAGGCAAGAGGAGGCTGGGGGTGGAGGGGTGTGGAAATAAAAAAGGAAAAGCCCCTGCTGCTGGCTTGGTGTGCCCAAAGATCAGCGATCCCTGTGTGGCCTGTAGACCCTTGGCTGGTGCACAGTGTGCAGCCACGTGCCCAGGGCCCTCTGTCCCTCATGACAAGGTCACCTCAGGATGACACACTGCAGCTTTCTCTTTCTTCACCCCTGAAACTCCTGTGTCCCAGACACAGCCCACAGCCAGGGGCTGGTGATTAAGAATGGCTGCTGCCACTGCCCACGGGCACCCCGGCTATAACCAGTTTTGCCTCAGATCCTTGCATTAGGCAGGGGTTCCATGGAAAAAGTGGTTGGGCTTCCCTTCATGGCCTGGGAGCAGTTCCCTGTGAAGGGATGAAACAGAAAGAGCCTTTCACAAAACCTGGCAAAACACTTTATTTCTTATTTCATTTACTCTCCACAGCCCCCCTGGATGTGCAATGTCTGCCAGCGTGGATCTGGCAGTCCTACCCGGCGAGCAGGGCAGACCCTGCCTGGAACAGGGCAAGTCTGTCCCCAGCAAAGGAGCCCGGGGCTGGCTGTGGTGGGGAGGCAGCCATCGGACAGGGACAGCCCAAGCACGGCGGGCACCCAGCCTTGCTGCTGAAGGATCAGGGCACAGCTCGAGAAGGGAGCACGGAGCTTAGGGAGGATTAACAATAGACGGGAAGATGGAGGAGCGGAGAACGGGCGTGCGGAGGGCTGGCAGGGGCTGGGGCTTGTCAGGCAGCACATGCCATTGACCAGGGCTCGGCACGTCAGCGCCCGGCCCCGGCCCCGGCAGCTCCAACCACCCACTTGTCGCTCTTCTCCTTTAAAAGGCATCCGAGCCCCTGCCGTTATCAGGCAGGGCCGATAGCGCCGTCACGCCTGCGATAAACAGCTCTACAGATATCCCCCTTGTCCTTGCCATCTGGAATGGATGTCCCCATTATCCCTGCGACCGCTGCCCGAGGGGCCGTGGCTGCCAGTCCGGTGAGGATCCCTGGAGGCTGCCTGGATGTGCCCAGGATGCAGAGCTCGCTGAGAACCCTGCGGGGCAGACTGGATACCTCCGTGCAGGGGGATTGCAGTGCCTGAACAGCAGTGCTCCAACCAAAAAAAAGGCAGGAACCAGCGGGAGAGACCTGAGCACAGCACTCAAACCCACGGCAGAGCCACGGGGGGACTGCAGAGGGTGGCCAGGGGTGGGGGTAGCTGGCAGCAGTGGCACTTCCCCAGGCTTGCCAGGGAAAGAAAGAGTGTCCCAAGGAACGGGCTGTGCTCAGAGCCAGACTTCAGTGACAAAGTTCAGCTCAGGGCAGTTGGTCATTAAGCCCTCCCAGTCCCACGGCCCCCCCGGACATGCCGTGGCCAGAGGTCGGTCTGGCTGTGGTGCAACGTGGCTCTGAGGGCCAGCACAGCATCAGGAAGTGTGCACAGTGCCTGCCCAGCTTTCATGTCTGTGCCCCACATGCACACCATCTCCAGGACACTCTCAGTGAGCCCCTGGTGTAGGGAAGGGACTGGGCACACATAATCCAGCACCTCTTGAGTGCTGCAATGTCCCCGTGGCATCCTCTTCTCCTTCAGCATCACCCACCCACTAGGATGCACTTGGCCTTGGTTCCCACCAGACGTTGTGGGCATCTTCCTGGGATGCAGGGAAACACATCCTCATCCACACGCTCCACACGTTCACCTCCCTCCTGTCCTGCCTGGGGGCAGCCAAAGCACAGGCAGGGGGAACAAACTCGCTCCTGCTCAGATGGAAAATTTCTGAACGAGCACAGCTTGGCTGAAACCCTCCAGCCAGAACCTGTAAATCTGCTCCCCGTGACGCTACCAGCATCCCACGGAGCACTGGATCCAGGTGGAGAGTCCCCTTGCAGGAGGGAAGGGAGGAAACTGTCTGCAGAAAGATGCTGAATTTATGTTATTCATTCGCATTCCAGGAATGTGCTTAATGAACTTGCAAAGCCCAGGGCAGGAATTGAGTGTGCTTCAAGCCTGACCCACCCTGACTTTCTTCCAGGCTGAAGAAGAGGTGGAGACAAGCCCCAGCCCCACAACCCATCTGAATTTACTGTATGTCTTTTCTTGAGGCAGCTTCCCTCCTTCTGCACGGGTGAAACGTGATGGTCAGAGACTGAGTCTTCCATCAGGTTTTAAAGTTGCTCAAGCAGGGCAGAACCCTTCTGTCACTCCCCTTCTGTCAGGAAGGGTAGCGAGGGCAGGAGGGACAGGGGGACATGGGCCACGCCAGCCTCTTCCCTTGGGAAAGGCCATAAACACCACTCACACCCAAGACATGTTCATGTTCTGAAGATGGGGATCACAGCAGATCCCATCACTGCTGGCTCTTGCAGGCTCACCTTGAAAGGCACTGACTACATTTACAGAAAAAACCCCAAACAAACCCTCTCTCACCAGCTAGAGAGGGCTGTCATGCCTCGACTTGCCTTTCTACAGTGATCTTTCTCCCTCTAATGCTGCTGCCAAAGCTTATTTGGGTTAATGGTGTTTTTAAGTCTGTGCCCTCTTGATGGATTAAGGAAAAAAGAAAAGATTCAAGGTACAGTTTCTGTAAATGAGTCGAATTCCTTTCTTCTCCTCACAGTCAAAATCTGCCAGATCTTATTTGTGCTCTTCCCAGAAATCCCCCAGGCTGGCACACCTCCTGTGCCACTACTCATGCCATGCCCCTGTGAACAGGTGAGTGCCCCCTCCTCCCGTGGCAGTGGGAAGCAGCTCCACCATGATGCAATCCTACATCCCAAAGAGCCTCTCCAGCTTCCCAAGGTCTGGCTTGTGTAACACTTGCACAGAGCGCCAGAGCCCGCAGCAGAGCTGGCACCGGCTGCAAATTTCCATTTCAAAAGAAAATTTCAGCGTGTATTTTGCTTTACAACTCTCCAATAGTGTCCCGGTTACAGCCCTCCTCCCACAGCAGGAATGCCAGGTTCAGAATTGTTAGTTTTGGTAATACTTTGCTTTTTTTCACATTGTTTCATCAGTGCTGTTACAGTCAGGGCGCTGCCTTCATGGTACAGCAGCAAAAGCAGAGATCACAGGGAGCTGCCTCTGACAAGCTGGTAAAATGCAAAATGCAGTGTGAAAAAGAACCCTAAAATACCAAAGTTAACTTCAAAAAAAATTAAATCTGCAACAAAAGCATTTTGCCATAAAGTATTGTAAGAATGTTTGGATTTCTATTTTGTTTTTTTAAATACTTTCCTGAGCGACTTCCTGCTTCTTTTTAATCCTGTAAAATTGCAAGCATGGCACTGATCTGGAGGTCAGCATGCTCCATCCACGTGAGCATGGAGCACAGCCCTCTCCCGGGAATCACAGCCGAGCCTGTGACAGGTCTGCTCCCACGCCTGCATGGCAGAGAGGCCAGGGAAGGACTGGGATGCCAGGGACACACAGCAAAGGGAAAATACCCAAATGCATGTGGCAAAACTTATTACATCCCAATGGACCTGGCCTGCTGCGGGTGGGCAAGCACTTGCCACCTCCAGGCTCTCCTCCCCCCTACAATCTCGGGGGCTCTTTAGGAGGTGGGAATAAAGGGGAGGAGGGGACCTGGAAAATGGGGCATGGCCCCAGCTGTATGAACGCTGTTCTATTTTGACAAGGCTCTAGAGCAGGAGGGTGAATAACCAAAGGCAATTCCTGCAGCAACAGCACAGGAATGTGAACACAGAGGAGAGGTCGGCACAGCAGAGGCTTAGTGACAGCAGCAAGCTTAAGAGAGTGACCCCTCGGGCTTGGATAGGTCAGTGCCTGGACCTGCCACTCCCTCCTCTTCCCAAGAGCCAGCATTTCCCGTCGGTTGCTGAAGGGATCTTCCAGCCCCTCCTCCCAAGCTGGTACAAACATAAGCCAGTGAAACACATGGCAGTGGAGTCTGCTACTGCACATGATAAAACAGCATCTCTCTTGAAGGACACGCAAGGGTCCTTCAAAGTCAGGGCAGCACAGGACGTGCTCTCTCTCCTTGCCTGGACTCATTCCCAGCGCAGTCTCTGGAGCCGCTCCAAGAAAGCTTTTAAGATGCTGGAAATCGCAGGGCGGGCACCCCCCAGTGGTTCGTGCGCTCCCGGTGCAGCCGGAGCCGCCTCTCGGAGCCGCCTCTGGCCGGGCTCGTTCCGCGCCCGGGACCCTCGGCACAGCCGCAGCTCCGGCCCGAGGGCCCTCCCAGCCCCCCGGCCCAGGCACAGCAGGGGCCAAAGCACACACGGAGATTTAAAAATGATGTGTTCAGGTTTCCTTTTGCTACAGGAAGGAATCCGCGAGTGCTTGCCCTCACAGAGACAGAACTGTTACAAAACCCTCCTGCTGCAGGCGTCTCTCACGTACAGAGGGTTAACCCTAAGGACTGATGGTGACAAAGTGACACTGCCAATGGGCACTGGTGCTGCTCACAGCCTGAGGGCTTATGTGCCCTTCCTGAGTAGCACATCCTTCAGGAACGGCTGTCCTATCCCACTCAAGTTGTGGACAGGAAACCCTGACCTGTAGCACAGGAAACACTTAGACGTGCCAGGGTGCACAGCTCCTCACAGCCATGGAGTAAATCTTACCACTCCTGAGCAGCAAAGAGAGCAAACGTGGAGCCTGTGCTGCTCATCTCGGGGGACACAGCAATGCAGAGCCAAGAACTGCCCACAGGTTGGGCTGCTGACCCCCAGGGATGTCCCTCTGCCACACACCCAGGCAGGCCTGGAGCAGCAGGAGCAGGGGCTGCTGTGGACAAAGGGCTCATTCAGAGCCCAGCCCTGCAATCTGCTGCCGGTTTGGGAAGGGAAGGAGACGCCTCTGAAGCACTGGAAATGTTTAAACTGCACGGGTGAGGAATCCAGCTATGAGTGCCTGGGAGTCCTGCCCTGTCCAATGGCACCACTGGCACAGGGAGCTTGGAGAGCAGGACACAGCCCTGGGGTGGGACAGAAGGCGCTGTGTGCCCCAGGCACGCGGACCCGAGCGAGGGCGGCTGTTTCAGAAGAGACAAAAAGCAGATGTTTCACAAAAGCTCACTTTCCAGGTTTATTAAGTAAAGTTAACTGAATTGTTTTCATTTTGTGGGGATTCCTTCCCGTCTAACCCCGTGGGTTAGCAGAGTTGCACAGAATCACTGTTGGACTGTGATAACCCAAATACAACTTTGGCTCATCTCACCGCGGACACATATGGAATGACTTGGGGGTTATTACATGCTGTGTCTGCTTGAGGCAGGTACATGTACAGATCAGCACAAGTTGCAAATGATAGTTTACATCCTTTCAAAACCGAGCAGGGCATCCAGCAAATGCACTGCCATGAGAAGACACATGAAAAAGAAATGATACAGACTTGCAAATACGTAAGAAGTTCAAGAGATGCAAGAAACCTCAAACACAAGAAATGTCAAGGGGGGAAAAAACCACTTAAATTCAGACACAATGTGTTCAAATGAAAATCCGGCTGCAATTTAAAGTCCCTTCAAAATGGGAAACATACAGTAACGCAATTAAAGAGAAACCAGGTCTCATCCTGGGAAAAACGTGTCCAAAAGCACTGATGCACAAACAGGTTCAGAGTTCTAAGCAAAATGTCCCTGGGCATTGGTGTACTTGACTCTTGGAGCCAGAGCAAAGCAATTCATTACACTTGCTGGGCCTATTGCTGGCTCTTGGTGGCCTAACAGCATGTAGGATCCCAGATGTCACTGAGAAGGCAGCACGCAATCTGCTGGCTACTGGGAGAAATGCCACGGGCCACACCTCCCAGAGAGCAACTAGAGTAAGGACACCTAATTCTGGCAGCCTGGCTCCACTGCACACAACGTTAGTGTAATGTTCTGCAAGGTTCTTCAGTTCTTAGCTCACTCCTTTCTCAGCCTGAGTTGGTCTGTCTTGTGCATGAGCACAACTGGCTGTGCAAAATGATCCAAAAAACAGAAGGGACAGGACCAAAGAAAACTGGCTGAACCTGGGGCTGGCTTTCAGCTTCTATTTTCAAATATCAGGTAAAGATTGGAAATTTATCTACAAAAGAAATAATATAAATGAAATAAAAAATGGCACCGTCCACAAATTAAAAAAAAAAAAAGAGAGAAAAGAAAAATCTTACAACACAGCCTCATAAAAATGGCTTAGCAACGAGAGCTCAGTCACAAAATGAAGGGTTTTCTAGCTCTTCGTACATCAGAAGAGGAAACAAAGCTAAAAAGTACTAGTCCACATTCTCTTAATAAGTTAAACTTACTTTCCCTCCCCCTTCTACAAAAGGAGTAGAAGCAAAAGGGAAAAGAGGCTACTAAAAATTAACAAAAAAAAACAAAAAACAAAAAACAAACAAAAAAAAAAGATAGGAGAGAAGGAGAGAGTGCGAGAGAGAGAGAGAGAGCAGTCTGTGGTCAGAGGCTCAGAGCAGGGCTGAGTTCCTTTTAAGGGTTTAAAAGATGCAAAACAGTTCCTCAAAAGTTCCCTCTCTTCAACAGTTAGCTCAATGCTGTAGCCATGGAAACTCAAGTAGATACTGGAGGAGAGCTTGCAGGCAGATCCGTGGCCCTGCTTAATCCTCGATGATTATGGGCTCATCATTCATGGGCTGGCGGAGCTGCACCGCCTGCATGGGCCGCAGGATAATCGGCTTGTAAGGGCGTCTGGCGGCTCGCTTGGCTTCCGAGGAGGAAAGCAGCTTGCGGATTTTCCTGCAGACAGCAAGGAAGAAAGGGATTACAGAGGCACCGTGCGCTTCTCTGTTTCTCCAAGGGAAACTGCGCCCGCACACCCTGCTAGGCTGGGCTGACAATGGCTCCTTCTACAATGTCTGCCTTGGGAAACTCAGATTTTCTGATTTATGAACCCCCCAATGAAGAGGAAATTGCATACTCTGTTCCAGAATCCTTCCCCTGCAGAGCAAAAGGCATCCTGGTCCAGCCTTGTAGGACCAGGGTCTCTTGCTGTGAATAGAACACGTGAAATAGTCAGGACAGCCAGTCTCCACACCACTGATTTATTCTGAATTTATTTTGGTCAATTGGAGGTGCTGCAGGTAGCTCTGGGGAAGTTTATAAAGCCAAGTCAACACCAACAGGATGTTTCCCCTTCTCGCTTCTCCCACACTGTGTGTGCCCAACCCAGAGATGAGCAATATTCATGTCTTGTACTTGGTTAAGGATTTCCCTGTATCTACAACACTGGCAACAAGTGCCATCAGATGCAGAAAGCTATTTTCCATATGGAGAGAAAGCAAAAGACAGAGAAAGACACACCAAAGTTTTAAAATTACCAAAATAAGTTAGAGACAAATACTGAATGATTGCTTGTTTCTTTTTGTTAATACCAGGCTCAGAAATAAAGGAAGTATCATTAAAAAAAAACCATCCGAACCCAAAAATGCAGCAACAATGGAAAATGTACTGTGTAATTAAAATGAGGAATTATTTTACAGAGGATGTTGTGGTGGTCAAAGACACATGGAGATTAGAAAGGAAAGTAATGAATATTCACAGTAGTCCACCAGTACCCACTTGGAGTCCTCAGCTCAGGAACTGGGGCAACAAGAAGGGTCTGCTAAGGCAGCACTGCCTTCCCTCACAGGCTCCTGCCAGAAGGAGGTTTTGACTGACCAGGAGAGGAAGGCCTCCACAGCCCACATTTCAACCACCTATCCCCAGTTTCATTTAGGGAACACTGCTGGGGCCAAAACCCCCTTTGGTTGGTTGTGTTGGTTGTTGAGGGTTTTTTGGTTGGTTTGGTTTGTTTGTCAATAGAAGAGAGACCTCACTGAGCTGATGCTTACCACTGTGCTGATTTCTGCCTTTAACATGTGATGGTTGCTGAAGAAAGTGGTCAATACCTCCCCTCTGCTCAAAAACTTACCCTTAGCACCACCAGAACTGACAAACCATCAATTTCAGCTGAAGATTTGAAACAACTTCTTGTCAGATTTGGTCATCTCTTCACTTCTTTTTTGCTCACTGAGCAGGACAAGCCGCTGCACTTACACAGACACATTTTTTGTTTGCCCCCTGTCCTCATTTCTTCAGCACCTTCTAAAACTAAAAGGCTACAGGGTGAGGAGAGGCGAAGACAAAGTGGCAAAGTGGTGGTGGAGGAGAGAAAAAAATAAAAGCCTTGATCTAATGACTTTTCCAAGATGTTTGACTGCAGCTGATCCGTTTTCAGCCAGCAGAGCTCCTTGCAGCACCCGCATGTGCTCCATCAGCCACGCTGCCGTCAGAAACGTCCTCCAGCATTCTAGATTCTGATCAGGTCACCCGCTGCCTCCGCTTGCAGGAGTTAGAAATGCCAAGTTCCTTACTGGGAGCCTTCAATTCAAAAACTTATTCCTTTCATTCAACCAACTTTTCAAACTGCTCTTTCAGAGCCCTACACTTTTCCAGCACCGTTCTCAACAGAGCTACACAAAAAGGGGAGAGGGGGAGCATGTAAAACTTCAGGGAAACCTACTTGCTGTGACTGAAAACACAGCCTGACCCTCAGCTGGAGGATGATATGCAGATACTGCAGCTAGATTGATTGCTATGGAGCCAACACAAAGCTCAAATTGTTTCAGAGCTCACAAACAAGTCTTACATTCCTGACACTGGAATGCAGCAGATGGTTCAGGGAAAAGTTAGAGGTGAAATGCCCGACAGAAAACCCGTGCCGCTGACAATGCTCCAGCACTCAGGCCTCCCTGCTCTTCACAGCCTGCCAAAAATCTCCTTTCACCACTCATCAGTCAGCTAAGCAGCACGGCTGTCAGACAAAGGAGCCTGGGTGGGGTTTTTTTTCTTTTAGTTCTCTCTCTATTTTTAAATGGAAGTGATAAGATCTTACTGAGCTGATGTCTGTCACTGAACCATGATTTTCATTGGAGTTGTGCTGGTTGTTGTGGGACTGATCCCTCTTGCATCAGTTGGTGGTTCTGTATGAGCAGAAGATTCTACAGTAAATTGTCACAACCAGTGATACCAGTGATACCACACTGGATGAATATTGTCACAGTTCTGCCCAGGTCAGAGGGCAGGACCTTGTACTGCTGCCACCGTGCACCTGCTGTATTTCATGTGCCTTGGATGGTGAAGAAGTCAAGAAGAGCTCCCTAGATGCAGGATTATGAAAGTAGCCTTGAGCATCTAAGGAGTGCATTAGAGACTGTATACCCTGAGTCCACAGTGGCACATGAATCTGAGAGCTGCAACAGGATCCCAGTACCTCTTCATCACAGTGACAACAGTAAGAAGAAAACTGCTTCCCCTGAAAATTAAATTCTTCTTTCACTTTATTTTCAATTATACATGGAATTCCACTCTTTCTTTCACAGCATCTTGCAGACACAGAAAGGAGAAGGGAAAGACATGGCAAAGATAGGAGCTGGTGTGAAATGCACAGTTGCATTAAAGGTGTCCATAGGAACAAATCTGATCAGGAAATTAATTTCATGCTTCTTCTGAGTTCCAACAAGGTGTTTCTTCCACGGAAAACTCATTATCCAATAGATCAGTGGTTAGTAACTTGAATGTTACTAGTATCACCTACTCTACAAAGCCCATCTTTGATACCAGGCCCACAGAATAGTTCCCTAACACTTGAAATGTTTTGCAGGTTAAGGAGAAGTTTGGAGATGCCAGGACTCTTGACTATGACCTTTGTAATGAACAAATGAAGACTCAGAGCAGTGCCAAATTTAGTAGTACCAGAAGAGACAAAGCACTAAAACTCTCAACCTCCTCAGTCACTTGAAGGGTTCAGACATCCAGTAATTCCCAGGTCCATCTCTGCAAGTGGAGGGAAAGGTAAATGCTTCTCTGCTGTTGGGGCACTGATAGTGCAAGTGTTGATAACTCCAGGCTTCAGACCAAGACAGAAGCCAGACAGCATCTCTGCTGGCAGAGAGAGCTGGAAAGCAGGACTGCAGCTTTGCTTTGACCTTCCTCAAGGTCACCTGGGAGGGAGGCATCAAGTTCTTGGGAGGAAACCACACAAGCCAATTTCTTTACCTTCTCACCACACCCAGGAGCAACAATCCCTTCCTAGGAATACCAATACTGGGAACTTTGCCTAAGGGATTGAGTCACATAGCTTCTACCACTGTCAGCAGTTTGTAAACAGTTTGAAGTGAAACTCACACAAGGAAAGTTTCTTCTACTATTTTTATCCTGTGGGCAGACCAGCAAGAAGGACTAGGACTAGCAGAAGCAGTAATACCAAAGGAAGAAGATGGACACTGTGAAGCTAAATCCCACTGCTACTGGTGGCAAATATAAACCACTGAAAAATGAGCCAACTCAGCCCATGGAAGCCCTCTGTCACTCACAGGTTTCAGGACCCAGACACACGTGGAGATGTCCTGAGGATTAATGCAAGAGGACATGCAGAGCTCTGGGAGTGTATGGGAGGCTCTGCCCCTCAGTGGCACCTGTGAGCCAGGAGGGCTCTATCCTGACCCTCTGTGATGGGACTGCCAAGGGCAGTGATAAGTGTGAACCAGGTGAATTCCCACCTCAGTCGTCCTTCCCTTTGCACCCATCTCCTACAGCAACTGCTCTGGAAGAAGAATCAGAATCTGTTTCTCTGGAATGGAAGTGCATGATTATTTCCCACCCTTTACCCACCTCAGCACTGGCTGTGGTCTCTGCATTCGGTTTGTAGCATCAAACCTGCTGACGAGATCCCTCTAACCACAATGCCAGCTGCAGCACCCACAAACCAAGAGACATCCCCTTAAACCCTCTGAAAGAACATGTTTCCTACCTGGTTTCTTCAGTGGCCATGTAAAAAACATCATCTGGTGCATCAATCCAGTTCATCCTCCTCCTTTTCACTGGAGGCATGGATCCACCACGAATTAATCGGACTTTTGTTGGGTATGATTTCCCATTGAGCAGCAAGTTTCGGCTTGGTCCCTAACGTGACACAGAGAACAGCACAGTTATGGACCGCAACACACCTGCAGCAACATGTGCCAAGCACGCAGAGAAAAAGAGAATTGAAGTATGGCTTGCTGAGAGTTTAAGGTAAATACCTCCCCCTCTGGCCCAGGACTGAACACAGAATTCACACATAAGCAACTGTTCACAAGCAGTACAAGTTAGGCGCCTTCAATATGCAATAGGACAGCAATAGTTCAGCGACAGGACAAATAATAAATGGAAGGCATTACCAATAATTTGTGTCTGAAAGATGACATCAAGTTTGAAAGACTGAGCATCAGACTGTGATTTCAGCTACTACCATAAATCTAGAGCAACTCTATTGATTTCAGGGAAGGAAATCTAGCTACAGAGCAAATAAAACACAAAATTCAGAATTTGCAGTTATTCTGGAGTACCAAACTTACCTGTATCCTTTTTTGTTCTAGGGAGGTTAATATTTAATGAGGATAGTATAGAATTAAGTATGTTGTTGAAAACAAATCTAGTACTACAAATCTTAGCAGCTTTCATGATAAAACCCTTTCAGTATTGAACACCACAGATTTCCCATAACACATTTGCTTTGCGAATCAACACAGGCATCATTTTCCAGACTCACAGTAACCCCCTTACATTCAGCTGGAAAAACATGAGCTGTTATTAAGAGAGGTGCAGATGAAAGGGAGCAAAGTGTTAAGCTTCTCAAATGCAGCTGTCCTTGATCACTGAAGTCCAGTTCTGCTGCCCCTCCTTCCTGCTGATCAGCACATTGAGAAATCCCACTGAAATCAGTCATACTGAACAGCTGGGAAAGATGCAAAATGAAGGCCCAGAAAATTTGATATGCATAAATTAAAGCTGGTCAGAAAACACCCTGGTATAAATTCAGTGCTGGTATTTCACAGGCCATTGTCCAAGGTCAGACCATCTCCCCAGATGCACCAAGGCTTCCCTTCTGCCCACAGAATGGGAACTGAGCATTTGTGTGAGAGATGTCTGCCCTGGGAGATCCACCTCAAAAGGAATGGTGGGGACATGCCGTCTTCAAATCCTTAAGTGTTAGGTCATTGCAATAGCTCAACTGAATTTTAACACCTTGACTTAGAAAGGGAAGAGTTCAGTCTAAAAACCAAGGGAAAAAACTCCAACAAAACCCTGTGTGTATCTCATTTTGTATCTGAGCAGAAAACAAAAAATGATAATGACTTATTTTTTGACCAGCCTTAATCAACTGCTCTAGCAAAATCTGCTTCCTGTAGAACATCAGGGCTTTAGAGCTAAACAAACAAACCCCCACCTTTAAAACCCTAAGCTCTTTAAAACTGTTGCATACAAGTGCAATAACAATTTAATTTCTTAGTTGCCCAACTCCATGTTATACAAGACAGCTTCAGCACCACAGCAGACCACTGAAATACTTCAACAATTGCTTTTGGATTTGACATTTGTTAAACAAAAGCTTTCAAATAAAAGCTTTTCTGATGGCATTCTTTTTACCCCCTCCAGGTTTCTCCAAGAAATTCTCTTCATTAAGGTTGCATAGTGTATTTTCTCGACATATGCAAGCTACACAGGAGAAGAACTCCAGAAAAAGTTCTCAGAAATACCTAGAAAGGGCACTCCTGTGCTGCCAGGTTGCCTTTTCGCTACCAACATGGTGAAATGGATTTCAAATGATACATCCTGAAATGTGGACCTTTAACTTTTCATTCACGCTTGATCAGGCAACCAGAAATCAAGGCAGTTTGGGGAGTTTCACCCTAAAACATCTAAAAATTATAAGTCATCAGAGATTTCTCCCACTGCTCTGAGTTGGTTTATTCAGCAGACACAAACAAGTAGCCAGTCTTCTCAGTGCCACGGAACGAAGCTGAATTCATGGAGGAACACAATTTACCACTTCGGATTGAGGAACAAGCCAAAGGAATGCTCTGTCATTCCAAGCAGCCTGGCACACCCAAGTTTTGGCCTCCCCTGAGGCCACTGCATGCCTGTGATTGCTGTGCAGTGACCATCAGGTTCAATACTGCCTGATTGCTGTGCAGTGACCATCAGTCACACCTGCTGCTGCCTGACCTGTGTCACAGGGACCCTGCTGACACTGCTGCATTGTGGCACTTCAGCTAACCAGGCAAGCTCCACTTGATCAACCACAGATCATTTCGGGGGGGAAAAGAATGGATGCTTGAAGTTGTTTCCCATAAACCACGTGCAAGGGGGAAAAGGGATGCACAGCCTTTGCATTGGCCCCTTCACAATTTAGTGAGAAAGCATTGTGCCTGAGACACATCAATCAGACTGGCTATTTGCTTCTGTCCTTTGAATAAACTCAGCACAACAGATGAAAGGCTACAAATAATTTTTACCAAAAAAAAAAAAAAAAAAAAAAGAAAAAAAAAAGAGAGAGAAAGTAAAATACAAGCATTCTCAGCAGGTAACTTGCACACCAACTTGCTAAAAAATAAAAAAATAAAAAAACAACAAAACTGTTTTCCAAGCAAACCCTTCCATCATTTAAGTCTTTCTCCTTCAGGGAAACACATTCCACCTAGAAACACATCCCAGAACTTTGCTGTAAGCAGCCACTCAGTTTCTGCATGAGCAGAAACAAAATGCTCCATTCAAAACAGTATCTTGTTTATAGCTATAAAGAGATAGATTTGAGGTTTAAATTGTATTTAACCAATCAGATGATTCAGATGCCCCAAAATATTTTTTCTTTTCCTTTTCAGTGAATTGGGAAGTATGACCAGCTGCAAACAGCAAAGGTGGAAGTGAAGCACTACGGTTTAATGGGGTGTTCTATCTAGTGTGGGTTAATAATTCTTTTTTTCCCTGTTTTGGTTAAATGAACATTCTCTTACCATTTGTCTGGTTTGTCCGTGGTTAGGCAGACCTAACAAACAGGAAAGAGAATAGAGCTGGTAAGACCATTGCTTTTCCAAGACAGAAAAAAGTACAAAATCAAAACACACGCAGCTATGATTACAACTGTGTTGTTTTGCTACGCCTAGAGTTGCCTACTGAACTGACTTCTGCCCTCCTGGAAAGGTGACTGAAAAAAGCTTCCTTGACAACGTGGTCTGAAGAGCAGAGGCCCCAGGTCACAAATACATTCTGTTTGCCCAGTCTCTTCTCCATTTTCTCAAACCTTGCTTCACACTACCACTAGAAGCACACCTCCTCTTTCAGATCCCGGGTTTGCCGCGCGTCCGGGCAAAAATCTGACGTTCTCTTTTAGTCTGAGGAATTTACTGACGTCAAGGAGCACAAAGTGGAAGGCATTATTCACTGTCAAGACAGCAACAAACAGAATCTTTCTTATCCTCCTTGGGTCCCTTGGGAACTCCTCAGCTCAGACGTCAGCTACAAGCTGTTAGCAAACAGAGATACCTGCTGAGCCTGCCACAGGTAAACACCTCCTGAGGCACAGAGCACAGCACTGCGGCTACCACAGAGCCCTTTCCAGCCACACACAGCACCAGGCACCACGGCTCGCTGTGACCAGGGGCTCTGCTGTGCTATCTGGCACCCCTCACACTGCCCTCAACTGCACTGTGCACACACAGGACCCTGCAGGACTCACAAAGCTCCTGGGATTTGAGGGAAAGGCCTGTTGCCATAAGGTAACATGGCCTGGCACAGAATGGACTGGGAGACCCAATAAAGCTGTTTGCTAGCACTGTTTGCTTTTCCAAGATGCACATTCACAGAAAACACCACTTCATTAGCATCCATGCACCAAAACATCTCTCTCAGCCCCTTCTGGCTGAGAACTAAAATGTCAGTGCATCAAATCCAACAGGTACTACAGGACAGGCATCAGCAAATGCTGTTGCTGTCTGCAAAAGGTCTCAGTATGAATCCTGCTTTCACATTCACAGCATCTTTGAACCTTCCCACTGCTAGTGATTTAGCTGGGATGAAAGAGAAAAACCTTTTAAAGAATCCAGCCAGAATGAACTTTCACAGCTCATGGTCTGTATTCCAGCAGGTCCCTGGAGGTTCTCATTGGTAAAACCAAACACATTGTTCTTGCATCGAGTACGACAGGAAACACAAGGCACAGTAAAGTGTCAGGGGACATTTTCTTAGCATTGAGTATCACAATACAGCACATTAGAATCACCCATTTATATCAAGTGTATTCTCCATCCTGTGTAGAGGTTATGCTGTTAGCTACTTCAAATGGGAAGACACAGGATCTCAGTTCTTGCTGCATTTTTGTGCCTAAGTATCCACAGAGATTAAGAAATAGCTGCCAAAAAGATTTCCATCAAGTCTGTAGGACAGATGTACCAGGCACCAGGTAAGAAGGCCTTTGGATGTTGACAAAGGCAGTGCAGGTGCCAGATAATCATGGGAGCAGCCATCACATCCAAAACACAGCTGTGAGCAGCTGTTTGGGATGGATGGACAAAGGGCTCCACGGATGCTGGGAAACAGCACAGCCAGCAGGATGCAACCAGAGTCTGTCAGCTTCAGAGCTAAGCTCCAGCACTTGTTACCTTCTTCCCCCTTCCATAACTCAAAGACTATGTTTTCTTCATTCACTGAAACTCTGAGAGATGTAAATCAACTGACCCTAGTCCCTGGATTGAAGCCACATATTTTCTTTTAACCACACTCCAGATCAGTTCTTTTCTTGCAGTAAGAACACCCCTGATGCCAGAAGAGACTGTCCTGATATGTGGCTGCTGCTGCAATGACTATTGCTGGATGTACAACAGACAGCAAACAGTGTTATTTCCAAGCACCAGAATCAAACCAGAATATTCCATGGTGAGAAGTTGAGGGATACAAACTGAGCAAAGGCTGAGCAGAACTGCTGCTTGCTCTGAGCCCCAAAGCTTCAGAGCCCTCAAGCAGCACAGAAGCAGTGCTAACAACAGGGACACACCTCCCTCCCAAATTGCCATTTCTAGGATAAAGCTGCCCATGAAAATTTTTTGCTTCAGTAAAATAGGACACAAAACAAAGCTACAGCTTCAATGCAATTTATACCCTTGCTTTCACAGCAATAAGGTATCAATTAGCATATTAATATTGGTGAATTAATCCATGAATTTTCACTTTAGTCACACTTCAATAATTGGAGTCTGAAAGAATGAACACAAGCACTAAAATGACCTGATTCAGTTTGCAATTAAAAAAATAAATCACAGTAAGAGCATATGCAGCCAAAGCATTGCTATTAAATGAGCAACTTCTATGCACAATCATCACCAAAGAGAGGCAGAGAGACAACACATCTGTAACCCATCGTGGAACAGCTGGCAAGTCAACAGGATGCATCTGGACTGGAAACAATGGATGCTCACCCAAAAGTTTTTGGTGGCTTCTGTGTGAGAGAGGAAGCCTGTGAGACAGGCACTTCTAAAAACTAAACCAATCCTGTGGGTGAGTGGTGGCACAGGCAGAGAACTCACCATGCCAAACTCACACCTGCACCATGTGCCTGCTCGTTTCACAGACAAAGCTTTGAGAGATGTCTCCCCAGGCATCCACAAGCAGTTAAAAACAAGCTAGCATAAGAATTTAAATCATGAGCAAAATACAACGGTTCTGGCAGCTCTTCTCCAGAAAAAAAAAAAAAAAAGTTTGACCATATTTTATGGAGAAATGCCTAAAGAAGACACAGGGTAGAAAACATGATTAGTGCTTTTGCTGCTATCTAAGGTCTAACTGCTTGAATTTACACAGCTCCAGATCAGCATCAACACTGACTTCCTCCAAATGACACAAAAAAACACAAACAACAAAAGGACATGTCTTCAGGATTGACCAAACCTTTAAAACCACAAAATGTAAAGGTATACAGTGACAAATCTAAGCAGGTCTTCCACTCTTTTGCAGTCAAAGAAATTGAAATATACGCTGAAAATTCCAAATTAAACGTTAGGGGTTTTTTTTCGTAGCACTGAAAAACACCCAAAGCTGTAGAAATCTCTTGTCATGCAATTCCTCCTGCCAGTTTCCTTTATACACTGAAATAAAGAGGAAGCCCCAAAAGGATAAAATGAAGACAAAGTCAATTGAAGGTATAGCTGCAGAGAATCGTCCTTAGCCACAGACGATTCTACACCTTACTGAAATGGCAGTGAACCAGCTGATCACTGCACAGAGATGATCTGGCACCCTCAGGGCACGTCTGCTCCCCACAGCTCAGTGGGGCCCTCTGAACTGTTCCTCAAGCTAAGCTCAATCACAGAGATTTTGGCTGAAAACCAGCCCAGCTGGTTACTATGCCCTAGTGAGCATTTCAATCCTGAAGTACCAAAGCTGCAGGTGAATATACTTTTTCCCAAAGAAATACAGGTGGGGAAGGACGAGCACAAACAGCGACACGAGTCTGTTACTGCTGCTACTTCACAGCTTTGTGTTATCTTTGGAGGATGGGGAAACAACTGTTCCTTTTCTAACAATCTCATGTCATTTGAATCTCATGCTTTTGGATTTGTTAAAAAAAAAGCTGAATGAGAGAATGCCTTTCAGCAGCAATTACAGCACCCCAAGAGCATGCTGTGAGAGTAGGGGATAGCTGGCACACAAAAATACAGAGAGAATGGGAGAATCTAATTTCCCAATGCAAAGCAAACCAGCACATCTGGTCCCACTGGATGCCTGATTCTAGACATGCTTTTTGCTGCTCCAGTCCCATCCCCTGCGACTCAACATTACAATGGCAGAATTCCAAAACTACTCCCACTGCTCACAGTCTGCCTGCTGTTTTGCCAACACCATACAAGTGCCACGTGGAGAAGCAGGAGAGCCTAAACCCTCAGCAGTGGGCCCAGCCCAGGCTGGAGCACAGGGATATTCCCATGAAGTTACTACAACAAGCTTCAAGAAGCTGCTGAAGCATGGAGAACTCTCAGCTTGGTCAGAACCCACCCAGTGCTTGACCACTCCTGAACATACACTGTGCTGCTGTGTATTTACAGCCCATTTCACAGTCTGACACGAGTCTGTACAGAACTGACCCTCATACCAAGGAGGAAGAGTAGCTCAGCTTCCAGCCTGGACACAACTCAGAGTTGGTAAACTTGTGATTAGTCAAAGTCACTAACTCAAGTCTTACACATATCCACCACACACAAAGAAAATGGGTCCTTCATCAAGCAATTAGTCACAGATGGCATTTGGTTTTTACTGTTTACCCACAAGAAGTATCACACAGAACATGTAAATATGCACTAAGCCTAAGAAGCCCATCTTCAATCACAATGAATGCAGAGAATTTCACGCACTCCTTCACAAACAGTGACTTCCCTACTGCTTTCTAAAATCCATATATTCTTCATATGCATTTTCCTGTTCCAAAAGCAATCCTCCTCCTGAGACTCCATCCTTCCCAGCAGTAACAAAAACATCAACAATACCACATTTGTGGCCAAGCTAGAAAAAAGAAATAAAAATTCATGCATGAATGAGGCTTGATGAACAAGGATTTCACTCCCAAGTTACCGGTTCACTCGAGGCAGTCTCAGTGTGTTGACATATACACACATACACTTTTTGCCAGCTTGCAACAACACTTTAGCACCCCTGCCTCTCTTATAACTACAGAGAGTGTTTTACCACTGTGAGTGTCCACCTTCTAACAATCAGAGGCTACAAACTTTCAGAAATGTAAGGACAACAAGCAGAATAGAGCATAAATTGTGCCCAACACCACCTAGGCTAACATTTTCTTAAAATTCTGTTGTACATAAAAACAATGTTAAAATTCCAATTTACTTACCTAAGTAAGTTCCTATCAAGATTGGCACAGGAAAAGGAAAGAAAAGATTTAAGGTTAAAAAAGGGAAAGAGTCACATAGTTCAGAATACAGTAGCTCAGCCCCATGCAACAAATAGAGATACACAGACTGGTTTGGCTGTAATGAAACACGGAAGTGATCACAGTTCTCTGTTGGACAGATAAAACCAAGACAACATTAAACACACAGTAACTCCAAATGAGAGATTTTGCAAAGAGCAGCTTTAATTTTGGGTGAGTAAGTACTGGTCTGTACCTAGCTCCTTCCACCAAGACCTGCACATTAACCTCACTGGATTTGGACAGCACTTCCCAAAATGCTTGGTCCAGCAGGTCACACTCACTTGCTGCAACCACAGCCTCTCCCAGATGATGTCTGTTCATGCAAGGCTGTACTCCCTCTACAAACACTTCAAGAACCCTGCTAATACTTTCTCAACAGTGACATCCAACTGCAGAGAGCCAGCAGCTCTCCTTGGAAAAGCACACTGAGAAGGGAGAGCTGCTTTCTGTCTCAGGGTTGAGTCAATCAATACTGTCCACTCATATTCCAAAATGAGTATCATGGTGGATTTTGCCTGGCTGTAACACACCAAGTGGTTAAAAAAAGAAGAGACAAAACTATGCACCTCACTGCTTTAGAAGTTGCTGATCCAGGCTATAAGAACTAGAAAGCACTGAATTATTCACTGTTCTTAGCATCTGGAGTATTATGCATCATATACATATATGTGTGTGTGTATAAATATATATATGAATGGTATGTGTCACACATTTCACTCAGTTACAAATTTAGGCTTTGTACTATCCAGGGCACTTGCAATTCTGCCCTTGCTCTGTCATACATTAATTTCCTCTCACATTAATTACACCTGCTCTCTATCATTGCCTTGGGATATGCACTCTCCTCTCAATCAACATTTGCATCTTACTCCATGCCATCATTCCTCAATGAAATAGTTTTCACTAGCTGATCCACAGAGCATGATGCCCATCTGCTGATTTTACTTTCAGATCTTTCCTCATAACACCAAAAGAATCTAATCACAGTATCAAGGCTACACTGAAGGCAAGTGAAAATTGTTTCACTTAGCATCTGAATACAAAATCTCATGTGAAATTCTCAAAAATAATTGGTACTTTCAGCAAATAATCTAAAGCTAGGAAGTTGCCTGGGCACATGGTTCTTGGGGGTCTCCAAAAAGCAGTTCAGGCAATTTGACATTCTTCCCAGCTGTGCTACAGCTGGCACTGAACATTTGCTCTCTTATCACTAGTCAGCATTAGTGGGGTCTGAATTCCAACAGCTGAAGCCAGGCCTTTTCCCCACCACTTACTAAAGGACCAACACTCCCTGCCATTTGCAGTAATTCCTGGATGGGCAGATTTCCATTGGCTGGCTATCCCTCAGTTTAGGAAGACAGCTGGGGTCACTGGTGATAAAAGCAGAATTTTAGTGCAACTTAGGCATACAGGTAAGTCCACATTTTCTGCAAGTCTAAGTGAGCCAGAAAAAACATATATATGTGGGTGTGGATACATAGCTGATGTTAGAGAACTTCCCCATCTTTCCATCTTGATAGCTGATTTTGTTCAAGAACAGTACTTCCATTGCCATGCTCATCTCTTGATAACTGAACTAGGGCCATGGCAGGCTGATGAATGCTTCCACTTCTGGTTCATTCACGTTTCCCAAAAAGGATGTGAGAAACAATGAACCAGAACATGTTAAATTAGACTGACATTCCACTTGGGTTTAGAAATCCCCTGCAGCAGAAGCAAGGTATTCCAACAGTTAATTAACCTCACTCAAAAATCTGCAGCTTGTTTCCAGCCAAAGTTCTCTACTGTACCTTCTGGCTGCTGCAGCTCATTACTCCACTCCCAGCTAGACTAAAAGCACTCTATTATTATACTTCTGCTGTTTCTGTCAGCAGAGACAAACATCTACAACTTCCACTTTGATAAAGGCATTTTCCATTATACAGTGTGTTTTCCAGTCCCTTCACTCTTTTCATGGCTCTTCTATAAACCCTCTCCAATTTTCAGCATTCGATCTGCTACCATGTTATCAGTGCAAGTCTGTTGCTGGGAAAAGCTTTCCCTTTATTGCAGCTACTCATTCATGTTCTCCCACTTTCTGCCAATTTCAGAAGTGCATGTGATGACCCTGAAAAACAAATTTGATTAGATGAAAGCCAGCATGGTGTAAAAGAGAGGGGAGAAAAATAAAAATCTAACAATGCTCCCTCCCTTCCCCCAGCAAAAATTTGCATAGCATCACTGAGATACCACACTGCATGGTTGAGAGCAATCAAGTAAACAGGTTCCTGCACACAAAACATCCTCTCTCTCTAGAGGAAGCTTCATGGCAAAGATTGTCAGTCAAGTTCCAGAACACTAATGAAAAAGCAATAAACTACAAAATTTTTAACATCTCCCTCTACTTGACAGCTTATGAGACTCTATGTACTTTTCAAGTTCCAAAAATAGGATTCTGCAGCAATTTGTCCATGTTAAGTTACTGCTGAAGGAGAGCTGGGAAGTGTACTGTATGCCTAATGATGCCTCCAACATGATTTAAAGAGGAGGAAAACAAAGTAGATGAAAGAACTACAACCTTGTAAAATGATGTGGAGGCAAGAACAAGCCTGTTCTTGGAATTCAGGCACTGATGAAAATTCAAAATGCCTGGCCAGAAAAATCATATTCAGGGCTTGAAGAAGTTCAGGTCTCAAGGGTTAAGCAGAGATGAGTCAGAAAAAGAGAAGTTAAAATTACTTAGCAGGAGCTACAGTAGCAAGAGAAAAAAAATAAACAAACAGAATTCCAAAGGAAAAATGTCAACTACTCCTTGAAGTTCAGCAATTGCCATGTGTAAACATGTACCTTAATGCTTTACACTATACAAAGACACAAGCTGCTACCTGGCCCTTTCCTGCAAATAAACCTCTTGATTATATTTTGCTTTACAACGTGTGAAATCCTTACTAAGCCATCACATACCACCAGCTCAGCAATGACATCCAGTGTTCAGACTTCTTCCCTGTGTTTGGAGGTGATGGCCCAGCACCACAATGCTTTTATCAGCAGCAAAGAGCCTCCAGCTGAAGCCCACCATAACAGTGTCCACCCTCTCCTGTCACACACTTTGGCACAGTGACCTTTCCAAACCTAAGGTGTCTTCCAGGTGCCACCAATGCCACACATCAGCAGGAGGCAGAAAAACTCTAGATAACAATTTTGCACTATGTTAACATCCCTTTGGAAACTGTTTAAATACAGGTGGACAAAGTGTCTTCCTGCACCTTATGTTGTGCAGAAAGAATATTTTCAGCCTCTCCATGCAGACATCTTAACACTATCCTTTTTTGGCAGCACACTCTCCTACAGTGACCTAAACCAGTCAGTATGTCAAGAGGAGATGAGAAACATGAAAATAACAAAGGAACACACCCAATTTCCCATAATATCTATGTAAATGCAGAATCTGACTAGTTACAACAATTCATGCTTACTGTCATTAATCTTTTTCTACTATTTTAGGTCAGCTGTAATCCAAAAATCAGTTGTTCTGAATAGATGGGTTTATTTCAATCCTTTTATACTCACTCACTGGCTCCTAAATTCTGGCCACAAGGCTTCATCACTCTCACTGCCATTCACCTCCTCTTCACAGCAGTTCCAAATTGTGTCCTTCCTGCCAGCAGCCCCCTAGATTACTAAGCCTGGACGACTCCATCCAAAACCAAGGAGAAGCCACAGTGCCACAATCCCAGTCCTCTCATGGCACAGGAGACCAGTTGTATCCATGACCACAGCCAGCAAGGTTTACCAGTTCACATGAAAGGCAGTTGGGAACCTGTGCTAAGTAAGGCACCAACACAAAAACTGACACCAGGACAGAAAGAGATCCCCGAACTTCCACCATCTCCTTCCCTGTGCACAGCAAATCTCAATCCAAATTCTTTAAAAGTTGATTCCTTCCAGGTGGTTCCCTTCCCTCCTGGTCCTGGCAAAGCTTCTAGCAACCCAAGCTCAGGAAATATTACAGATGCAAAATTGCAGTGTGGCAAACATTTTTCATTCACAAACAAATCTCAACCAACAGGTTTAAGCTGAACTGCTCACACGAATATCCAGTTAACATACACTACCCCAGCAGCTAAACAGATCCTGGGAGTGAACTGGACTCTGCTACCTAGCAGTTACAGGAACAAGTACTCCAGCAAGTGTTTCAATGGCTGGCTTAGAACAGACCCAACAGGTAGAGCAGCAGGTGCTCAGGAAGATTCAGACCCCACACAGCTACACACATCTCCTTCAGAGAAACACAAACCCTGAGGAACAGGTACTTTTCCAAAATCATCTTGCAGATAGCTCCAGCAACAGTTATAACTGAATGGAACACTAAACCAGGGATCCTTCATTTCCAGAAAATCGTGTTGGGTTATCAAGTCCGTGCTCTATGCAGAGAGAGCCTTCTGGAGGGAAGGACCCATTCTTCTACTTCCCTCTTTTGGGCCACAGCATCTCTGAGCTTTCCAAGTGTGTCATCTGCTGAGAAGGATATTCTGCAGGGAGCAGCAGGTGTGCCCATGAGCAGGTGGTCACCAGGAGCAGTGGAAATTCCGTGAGCTACTCTGCACGTACATCCCTCATTAATGGACAAAGCTTTCCAGGAAGCCAAACTGACCGATTCAGCAGGGTTTTGTTATTCTTCCCAGAAGACAAGTTACAAAGCACATAAAAACTCAGCAACAGGGTATCAAGAAATAAATTCCCAAAGAGAGCAAGACAGTAGAACAACCACTGTCCTCATTGCTGTATTCTCCACATGCACTCATATTTGCATGCATGTAAATATGGTAACAGCCATCCACTGCCTCAGCCATCAAACACAAAGGTTATCACCAGGGCATGCAGTGCTGGCCAGTTCATGGCAACACGTAAGCTCAAGTTTTGTGTTCGCCTGCTCACGGTGACATTTTGTGGTTGTCTGTCTCTTAAATATTCAGAATTGGTCTGTTCTACAGAATTTGGTGAAGTGACATCATATATACATTTCCTGCATTATCACAAATGAAAGATTCTGACATCTCTTCAGTGCTCTGAACAGATTAATTTTTAACCAATGGAAATTTTGAAAATCATTTTCTACTGCCAGCAGAGATGTGCAGACAATCTTTCACCAGTGACTGTCCACTCTCACTGGAAAATACAGAAGGTTGAACTTGGGACTTGATATAAATACTGTCTTCTATTTCTTTTGGTCCAAGTGAAATCAAAGCAATTCAAGACATGTGAAACTTTGCTTTCTTAAAAGTCGAACAGTGAAACAACACCTATTTTCAAACCAACCATCACAGCTTCCTGCAGTTTCACAGAACTGCTGGAAGGCTGTTCTGTCAACTTGAGGAATTAGGAATGAATTCTGAATGCAGGACTTCATGTCTTCAGTACAGTTGTACAACTTGTTGCCTGCGTGTGGAAAGCCTGAAAGGTGAGCAGCAAAACCAAGTGTGGAAGTGGTTACCCAAGGAACACTTAGACATCAACACAGAAGGTGCACACAGACTCATTAGCCACAAAGCACAGACAAGCCAGCAGATGAAACTAAAAATCACTCTCCTAGCATGAGCTGAGCGCAGCTTCAAGGTCTTACCCCTGCTAGGCATCAACAGGCGCTTCTTCATGTTGCCTGATAGAGCACAAGTGAACAGAAAAGAGAAAAACATCACATCAGCAACCTGAACAGCAGCAGTTTTAAAAGTTCTTATGTTAAAACACAATCAGATATCAAATGTTTGTAATTACATTGCAGATAAGCTACATATAAAGTTAAAATTAAAGGTAGAAAATGAGAAAGACTCTCTGGATCTCCCTCCCTGCTGAGAGTCCCCTTTACACCAACTGTTCCTTTCCCCTGTTAAGGAGAGCTACCCTCTGTGTTCTCACTCCTGTTACGACCATTTCAACAGACCCTTTTCTCCTCATCTGAGACAGAGACTGCACTTTCTCTTCCCTGACACTCTCAAGAAACAGCAGTTCTTCAGAACAGAGACCCTGAGTCCACGCCAGGGATATCCTACTTCTTTCTCCCACTTCAAACACCCTTTCCCTTACCTCCTCTTCTTGAGGAGTGAAGTCTACACACAGAGGTGGTCAGTAACAGAGCCAACAAGGGAAACATCACTCAAAAAGTCTATTAGGGTATTCTTCACACTACTAGTTTAAAAACTGAAGGGAAATTTCTCCTTTGCTATCCCATTTGCGAGGCTGGCCAAGCGAGGCAGTGTTCCACTAGCACAGTGACTTTATGTGCATGCACTTCCCAGGCAGTACACCTCATGTGCCTCACCCAAAAGGAGAAATGGGACAGGTGGCTTTTACACTATTTAAAAATAATCTTCCTCAAGAATAAGAAACTCAGAATTTTATAAAGAGGATTATGAGTTTACATAATCTCCTTGTACAGCGAAAGAATGGAAGAAAAAGCCTACAGACACAACATAAATTTTGTGGAAAAATATTTACCATCCATTCCATTGTGTTGTTCATAACTTCTTTTTCCCAGGATAGTTGGGGACCCATTATTAATGACAGGTGTAAACTTAGCAGGAGTCAGATTGTTGAGAGAACTGGACAAGCTCTTTGCAGGATCTGGTTTCGGAGGACATGGATGAGACTCTGGTGGAAAACAGCAAAGTAAATTTTTTTATTAGCAAAGACACTGGAACTATAAATCTTAAATTAACCTGCAAACTTCCAAGGTGACCAAGTGCACCTCCTCTTATATACAAACGATCTCAGTCAATAGTTTTAACTGGAGATTGCTACTGATGAAAAGCATTTCAATACATTTATGAATTCACCTCTACTAAAGATGTTAAAATCATTATCATAGTATTATCCTAAAATAATATTTGATAGCAAAAGCACTTTATATCTAGTTCCCTAACACTGTTCTCCAATAATTTGGGGTGATTTTTGGGGTGCTGTATACTAAAAACCAACTTCGGCCATGTTGGTCATGCAATACCCCATAACTCTGGGAAAATTACAACTTTGCCAGTTTGCCAGAAATGTTTATTAAAAATACAATTTCTCCAATGGCGAAAAAAGTGAAGATTCAAAGACCCACTATAAAGAACACAACATCTGAATTCAAGCTTTGGGCCAAGGCAGAGATCAAGCCCATACTTTTCAACTGAAAATACTGAGAAAATTACAAGAAACAGCAAATGGGAACTTCAACTGAGTCTTTCTCTCAAAGGCCCAACAGTAGAATAACATAAATTTAATCCCACTAACACCACCAAAAAACCCTTCTTGTCAGTCCTTTAGCCTCTCTCCATTTCCATCAGTCTTTTCTTCCAGCTCAGTAATCCAGTGGAGACCCTGACACAGTGCAAGGAAAATTCAAAATCTACTGTTACTTTCTGTACAATTATTAAAATAAGGATTTTATCCAACAGCAAACTTCTCCTTCATTTACTCTCTTTTGTTGCACTGTAGGTTTCCAAAGGTTTCTCAGTTGGTGTATCCCATTAGTACAGAGCAGGAGTACAACACCCAACAGAGAAGTAACAAATATCTAATACACCCTCAGCCTTACAATATTTTGTCAACATCAAAGAAACCTAAAATCCATTCCAGTGCTGCTTATGTAAATAAAAAGGCAATCAACTTCCTTGCTAAGCTGGAAGTCTTCAAAGTGCCTCTGAGACTTCCCTGAGAGACTCATGTTTGTTTCCAGAACAACCTGAGAGATGTCTGCAGGGTGACTGGGAGCCCTGGGGAAAAGGATCTGGCATTTGTCTGGAGTCAGCACTGGGGTGTCACACAGCATCACTCTGGATGCTTCCAGCACCTCAAACTTACACCAAAGATATGGGTGGAGATACTCAGTCCTGCCCCACAGGTTGTCTCATGAGGCAAAAGTCCTCAAGAAAATTGTAATTAAAAAAAAAAAAAAAAAAAAAAAAAACCCAAACCCCAAGAGAAAAGGGAAAAAAAANCAACCAAAACCCAAGAGGAAAGTGAAAAACAGAAGTATGATCCCTTTGTCTAGATCCAGCAGACAACAGCCATCAGCTAATTGACAAGCTGTGGGACACTGTGCTGTCCCTAAACCCAAGAGGCTTCTTGGAGGATCCAGCTGTACAAACTACCTCTGGACAGCCCAAAACCAAAAGAAGTGAATAATCAAATGTTCCCAAAACATCATGTTAGTGCCTCCACCAGTAGGTGGTAACTTGTCCCCATATGCATCAGAAGCCACAGGAAACACATCCCTCCCTTTGAAAAAGTTTCTGATACAGATTTATGACCCCAGAGTGGATTGCAGAGACACTTGCTCTGTCAGATTAAGCAAGAAAAGTAAAAGGGACAAGTTAACAAGATGGGTTTAATATTTTCTTTGGTTTGTGGGGTGGGGGTTTATGCCTTGTTTTTTGTTTGTTTGTTTTTATACAGAATGAGTATCTAAATCTAGACACAAGTGAAAAACCCAAATGGTCAGCAGAGTAGCTAGGAGGGTATTTGCTGTGTTTGGGGGTTTTGCATGTGATGGTTTGGTTTGTTTAATACCTAAATACCGGAGTACTGCTTCTAAAGGCTTTCGAACCACTTGCTTTAATAGCAATGGGTTTTCTGATGCCTCAGGTAAACGTGCTGTGCCTGTAAAACACAGAAAAATAATTAGAAGGGGAAGACATTTAGCTACTATAGCAAAATCAAAAGAACAACTCCAGTGTCCAGAAAGAGTTTTGCAATTAAAAGGAATTTCACAGGTGGCAAGCAGATCCTGGCAACAGGACACAAACACAGAGAATGCTCCATGTAATAGCAAACACGAATGTTTTAAAACAAACAACTCATGAACTCTCAAAATTATTTTGCCCAGCCCACCATCAGTTAGAAGACTCTGCAAGTACAGCTAGATTTTGTGAAAGCACTAGCAATGTGCAAGAGAACATCTCAGCAAGCTGCAACTCAAAACCTTATAGGACAGGAGTCTCAAAGGAGTCCCTGGGCAAGGAGGTCCAGCTGCAGCACACTCACATTCTGCTTTGATTGCTGCACTGTTGATAGGCAGGTAGGGGTGTCTTGCAGCGTGCCAAGGGCGCAAGATATCCCGACACAAACGTCTGGCAATTCTGGTCAGTTTTGTTGTGTGGAGATAGAAAGCTTGTCGTGTCTTCATAGCAAACTTGGGACTCCCACTGTTTCGTACTGGCACACCATGAGGACTCTGAAGGGAAAGGGAAATAAAAATGGTTTCTGAAAAAGTAATTATTAGAAAGTATGGCTCTAAAGAAGAGGAAGTATTGTGTAAAATCACTTTCAACTACTGATTCTCAGACATAAGAATAGAAATGGTATTGCAGACAAAAATATTTTTAGCCCAGCTATTCCCCATTTCCCAAGTCTTACCCCAAATATCTCAAAGAATAACATGAAGGTAAATCTTTTCACCTTGCAGGGAAGCATTTCTTTTTATGCTGTTTTAAGGTAGGGATCCAAAAGCCAGGTATGAAGAAGTTACCTGATGCTATCACACGATTTAGAGCTTATGGACTCAACAGAAAGACACTCCAGTTTTGAGTGCTTAGAGTTGCTCTGGAGGTACAATGCAAACTCCTTATAACAAAGCATTTATCAGAAGGAGAGGGAAATCAGGAAGAGCTGCATGACAAAAATATTCACCACAAACTCACTTTCCAAAGCAAATGTATGGCATGCAGGAATGGTTTTGGCTCAAAGCTGCAAGAATTTGTTTTAATTCTTACTCTTAACTCAGCAAATGTCCTCACAGATGTCAAATATCCCTTGCATACGATAAAGAATACTACTGGAAGACAGTTATCAGCTACTGAGAACCAAAGCAGTATCTTATCTTCTTTATAAACAGCAACTAAGTCAACCAATGAAATAATGCAAATAGTATCTTGTTATCTCAGACCCACCCACAGCTGGAAAACATGAAGAAATTTCAGTTTGGGGAGAACAAGGCTTTCCCTTCTCTGACTATTTATATACTTTTAATTAACAAACAAGAGGTATAAGGCAGTTATCTCAGCAATTAGGAGGCTTCAGAAGGCAAAGAGAAGCCTGGAAAGGATAAAGGTCAAACAAAAGAAATGAAAAGGGAATGACAGCAAAGAATAGGAGAGAGGAAAGAAATTATCCTAAAATAAAAGTTCAGTATGTACTATACTTCTGCCCATGTGATACAGTTACTTTTTTGAATCAGCTTAATTCTAATGCTTCCAGATTAAACTTTCACCAAATTCAGAAAAAAATCCAAGAATTTTGGTTTTGGACTAAGAGAGGAAAAATGAAAAAGAAACAGCTCATACAATACTTACTCAAACCCATCCATAAAAGGAGGATTATTTAAAAAAATAGAACTAGGTAGAAAAACAAGACAAAAGATCTCTAAAAAGCTACTAGCTATTTGGGGTATATCTAATTTTGAATATGCCTTGGGAGAGTAAATAGGCTTCAGGAAATAATTAATTCTTTTGCAAAGAAAAAAACTGTGCTGTTTCGCCTACAGCAAAAATCATGGAAACCAAATACCAGAAACACTGGTGGCATTTCAGTTTTTCCCATCTCCACAAAGTCATTCCATGCATTTGAAGGCTGCTTTGCTAAGCAAATGATGGGGTTTTTTTTCCTCAGGGCAGTACTTGGCAACAAACTACTTCTAGCCCAGGTTAACGCACCAACTTCTGCTTGACAGAAATACCAAACCCAAGGACAACAATGAAGGCTGAAGGCATTGTTTTGGTGGTTAAATATTTAAGAACAGTGAGCAGGCAGTTAGGTAGTATGACACTCATCTTGCCAGGCAGAGGCAGCAGTCTGCCTGCTGGATACCCACCAAATTATTGCGGTTTGGTCCGGGTCTCTCCCCATCTAACCGTGTTGGCATTTTCAAGCCACCGTATTTCTTCCAGTAGGTCCAACAGGATGCACAGAGGCGACACTGCATGTTAGGGGGACCCCAAGAATACCACTGGTAAGACTGGGTGGCTAGAGATAACAAAGGTGGAAATTATATATATCCTTACACAGGATCACTTTTCAATCTTTTTCTCTTTAGAAGCAGCACAAAAGAAAACACGCCCCCCACACACAGAGCAAAGCTCAAACAGACCTTAGAAACTGATGATGGCTTCACTGTCATCACCACTGTTAAACATACTTGTGATTTCAGCAGAATTGATTACATTAATTAATCTACATCCCTTTTAAAATGTGAACAAAAGGAACCATTTATTAGGATGGGAAGATTTCCTGCCAAAGGAACCGAAGGTTCTGTTTGCAAGAGAATTTCTGCAGAACATGGGAAACAGCAAAGATTGTCTTCGGGAGCTTCCCACATATTAATTTTACAACTGAAAAATGTACAGAGTCTGTGACTTAACTTCTCATACAGTCCTACATTCCACCATCTCTAAAGGCTCCTCATAAAGGAGCACAATCATTAAAACTCAGTACATTAATATCAGGTACCAGATCAAATACAGTTGTGTCACATATTTTGAAACCTACTAAAAATTATGAAAAAAATTGTCAAATTCACACCTTGGTGATTTAAACATTCACTCAGTAGTTACCTGCAATTATATAGAACATTTATTAACTCCCCCTTTAGTACTTCATCATTCTATTTACAAATCTAACACCAGTAGTTAAAAAACAAAACAAAACAAACACTAAACAAAAACAAGATCAAAAAATTTGCTTAAATGCTGCTGTACCCATTTCTGTACCCCTACCCCAGCAGAAGACAGCTTTAACATCCCCATCTCAGCTGCTGCTCTGGCACTTACTGTAACAGCTCTCACAGGCCCGTCCTGCTCCCGCGTTCTGTGCCTGGACTCCAGTACCATTTACCACTCCTGGTTTGACATTATTTACATTGATCTGGTTGGGGTTTGGCTTGTTACTTAAGACACAAAGCAAAAAGAATGACAAGAGTTAATTGAGGCATGCATTTTTTTTATTTGACTTTTGAAGGTATGGCTCAAAATGTTTGAAGACTCAAATTTCATTCGGCATGTGGCTTCCAGAACCAGCTGTAATTACCAGCAATCTGACTTTTATGAACACATTGTCTCAAATAATATTTTAAAAACACTGATAATGAAAGTAACTAAAATGATAGTTGGATGCCATTTACAAGACTTCAAAACCTTTTAAGAAAACAATAAACCAGGCCAGGTAGGTGTCTTATTCACTATCCCAGACATGTGAATCTAGGTAAAAACAGATCTCACTCATAAGTTCTCAGCATGACAGATATTTTACTTACATCTCCAAAAAGAAGGCTGGGGACTGGGGCAGGAGCAGTATGCAGAGATGGCAACATCTGCTTAATTCAGGGAAATATAACCCTAGACAGCAGTCACAAATATCTTTATGTTGTCCCACTGCAAGGGTTTGTATCGTGGCCACAATTCCCAAAACCACACCCAACATGCAACAACAGCTGGGTCACCTCAGCTCATTCCTATACCCTCTTTAAAATGATGATTCAGGAAAAGCCAAGAGCTAAAAGCTAAAACAAAAGCTACTGGTGGGAGTCAAGGCCAACAAAACCTTGGCAAGGAGAGCAGTATGGAACAGCACAAAACCTCTGCAGAGTAAGAACTGTCTGAGGGGTAAAATGAGGCCTTCAAAAAATCTTTGGCATGGCAGGGAAGGAGCACAGAGAATTGCTGTTGCAGGGACAGGACTTCTAGGGAATGGAGGAAGGTGGAAGGAGTCATATGTGAAGTTTCACACAAGAGCAAATGAGTGTATCAAACATGCAAGGACTCCGGGGTTCTGTTAGGAGTTCACATTATAGAAGCAACAAAGAGCAGGCAGGCTTTGGAGCCAACTGCTGAACATAAGCCCAAATTGCAATGCTGGTCACATTCCTATCTTATTCTCTTACCTGAGGACTGAAGGGAGTGGACATATCCCTTTTATTTTCAACTAACAAACCCATGATTTGGAAGCAGAAATATCTTAAAATGGCTTTCTGCAATCCTCTTTTCCTACACATCAGTTGCACACTGACACAGGAGTCACAGCGATTTCAGCAACCCAGAATACTTGCTGTGTTTCACCCGGGCTAGTGCTACAAAAACAGTATTGTGGGAATAGAGCCAAATTAATTTCTTTCTAATGGGGCACCAGCATCAGGTTTCATGTTCTCAGCAATGAACCCTGAAAGCAAAGGAGCTCCAAGTGACATAATTCTGAAGACAACTGGAAAGCTGATGCTGCCTTGGAAGCCAGAAAACATCCTTCTTATCTTAAAATGTCCAATCAGATCCCGAGATACAGAGCTCAGCAAAGCTCCATTTTGACAGAGACAAAAAAGGTTCTGCTATGAATGAGCTACAGGAACCACACACAGATTGCGTAAGGAGGCAAGAGCGTGTTTGTCCAGTCCAGGAAAAACTTCTGATAGTATTCTCACTGTAAAACTCAGAGCCTTTCTGCAGCAGAGAGAGTTCAGGAGGCCAAGTGGCACAGGAACACTGTCAGTAGTTTGTTCCTGTAGCGCACTGAGCAGCACATACACAGCTCAAAAGCAGCAGAGGAGACAGAAAAAACCCAAACATTTAGATTAATTCTGAATATTCAAGTCTGAATATGCTTTTATCTCCTGCTTATTAATTTGCCTGCTCCTAAAAAGATTAAAGTGCTTCAGGGTGCTTATCAGAAAGGCACCAAGTTGTGACCCCGCAGATGGCAGGAGATCTGCAGGCACGTTTAACAAAGGGGCAGTTGAAAGAGGGAACATTCACGCTCCTCTGCTCTGGGACGTCACTATAGTAACCTGCTGCAAAAGAAATTCTGCCAATGATTCACCAGCAAACTCCATGTGCAAACATTGCCCCAATGCTGCAAAACAAACAGCCCTCACAGATGCACACTGCTGCATGCGGTGTTGCTCCACAGAGAAAGAGACTGAAGTACAGAACATTAAGGCCTTATGCTTCAACATTAGGCCTGTAGCTTCCCCTTCTTGGGGAATAAACCTTGGATTTATTCTCCAAAAACATAGCAAAATAGTCTGAAATCCATCAGTAAAGCCCAACAAAGCACATCCAAAGAACTAGGACTAGAAAGGAGGACGATGGCCTGACTCCATTATCCTCTCTAAAACCATTATCAAGCTTATCTTTAAATACAAGTATAAAGCATGCACTGGTGAAAGCTGATAACCAAACCATGCTGATCAGAAGGACTAACACACTGTAGCTGTGGTAGACTCCAGGATTCTGCAGCACTACAATTAATGAAGCTTCAGCAAGCACCAGAGAGTGTCCTGCTCCAAAGCTATGGTCAAGTTTCTCAGTAGCAGTAACAATAAAATTCTGGCAGATAAAGTTTTCATCATATGAGAAGCAAAAAGCTCTCAATTGTTGCTGATGATATGTTAATTAAACTTGTTTGATATCACCAAAGCCTGCCACAGCTATTAACAAGAGAATCAGATGAGTAACTGGATGAATCATTAAGCAATTAATGAAGCTGAAGCTAAAGATGCAAATAAGGTAGTGAGAATACAGATGGTGTTATAAACTGTCATTTCCAGTTCTTGTATCAGGAATGGAAGTCACTTAAAGGGCTTTCAGTAGGGAAGGAGCAGTCAGTTATGCTGGAACAGGGACCATGAAGTGCAGATTTCTGGGCTGTATTCTTCAGATCAGTCTCAAGGGAAGAGATGGAGGCAATGAAGCACATGCAGAGAGAAGCCTGTCAACATGGACTGAAGCCCCTGCACAAAAAAACCCCAACCTGAAGATAACCCTGATCCTCACAGGAGACTGACAACCCTTCAGTAGATGAGTAAACAGCATTTGACACAGCACAGTGATGAAATTTTTGTTGTTAGAAATAATTATAAACTTAATATCATCCGGTGAATGCTTCCTGATATTGAAGAACCCATGTGTGCTGGATGCAACAGAACAATTAAGAAATAAAGCTTCAGAAATAAAAACAATTCTATTTTTTTTGTAAGGCACATTTGTGCCATTTATCTCTAGGCATCTAATGGAAGTGACTGGATCCAGGCAACAGAGGTGAGCTTTCCTCACAGCTCTCCAACCTCCTGTAAATACCCACTTGTAAGAACAGCTCTAATCACCATTAAACAATGCTTTCTGAATAGGAGCAGCTTTTTCCAACAAGATGTTGGAGATTGCAATTTTAACTAGCACAGCAACCAAGGGAAGAGCAGCATTACACCTTTTAAGTTTCCCATGTTGCCATGGACCTCTGCACAATGAAACAAAGAAGAAAAATGGTCTTGCTCCTCAAGCAGAGGACAACCAAGAAATAGACAAAGGAATTATCTTCAGCTTGTTAAGCAGTTGCCCCTTGTAGTGTTCCAAAGCTTTGACCTACTCCTCCAGTTTCCCTATTGGATTCACAAAAGGAGCACAGTAGGGAGAACAGTATTTCCCTGCTTCACAGCCTTTGAGAGGCTGCGTTTGCAGCTTGTCAGAGTGCTTTGAGATTCTCAGATAAAATACTGTAAATAGAATGTATTCATTAACACAGAGAGATGTAGAGTTAAAAGTTACATTTTTCACCAGTACACTTTAGAGACTGGAAATTGTGTGGAGCAGCTAATTCTTCGCTTTCTGTTTCTACCCTTTCTGGTATCACTTAGATCAAAGCAAATGAGAGAAAAGCCACACAAAACTGGGTGTCTCGGCCTTCACAACTGCACATGTCCTAATCCCAAAAAGTACAAGCTACACAACCAAATGTTCATCAAAAAGAAGATGGTACATATGATGTCTGTAAGATTAGTGAAACCAGAGTACAACTTCCACAACAACCTGAAGAGTATGTCTGGGTACACAGTAGAAGGAAAAAGAGTTTGAGAGTACATCTGCATGAAGATCTTTCAAGCACTGCACTCACTTTGGAGGATGGCAGGACAAGGCATGTGAGAATGTGGAATCTCTTCGTGTGCTCAGACTTCTGTTGCTGGTTCAACACCACTCCCACTGACAGAGACAGTGCTACAGAAAACAACTGAAACATTTGTTTTTCAGTATTTCCTGCATTTGACTGATTTTACACTTTTCCCTTTCACCAGCAAAGCACATTAGTGCTTTTCAGCCAAAGGGTTTCATTGCAAAGCCATTTTTACAGACATTAGGTTTTGTCAAGTCAACTACAAATGTCTGTCCCAAACCCAGGGTTTTTCTTGGAAGAGGCACAGAAATGTTTGTTCATTCTGGGTCAGAAATGTTGTTCTTAGATGTTGGTTTAGGGCTTGATAACCTCACAACAATTACCTGGATGAGCCTCCATGCTTCAGTCACCTGCGTTAATAAATTTGGGGCACAGTCTCAAGTTAAAAAATATCAACTCTAAAGCTTTACATAGAGCTGTTATTTTTCATTGTGTAACATGTATGCAACCTTTGAAGACAGCTTCTATTCTTTTTCTTATCTTCCTCCTCTCTGCTAGTTTTTCCTATTTACCATTAGAGAAACAAACAAGAGCCCTATCAATGGAAGACAGCCAGAGGAAAAAAAAAGATAAAATTGTTTGAACCTGATATCCTCCAGGGTCTCTAACTGGCAACAATTTTACACCAGTTACTGTTAAAATAGGTTTCAATCAAACAGCTGATATGCTTCTGCATGGGTCTTGTGACAGCCTACATCAAGTAATTTATTTTTGAGGTGACAAGTGGATCATTATGGCTCAAGCCTAGAAACAGGAATGGGCTTAGTAATATGATAAGGACAAATCAATAACATTGATGTTTGGATCCCTAGACTGTGCATTGCTATTACAAGCCAAGAATGTAATCTTCTTCTAGGTCACAAGATAATGTAGATGCCATACAGTCCCTATATGCCAGACCTTGTACTCCAGCTTGTGTAGAAGTAATCCAAAAAGCTTAGAAATATTTAATTGCTGCCATCTTTAGAGGTATTAATAGCAAGAAAACAGCAGAAGCATTCAGTTGGGATTAAGTAAGTCATGTAATTGCTACTTTTCCTGATACACATGAAAGGATATTGAAGGAGGAGGAAAATGTACCCCCCATTTTATCAATTGAATAATATGTCAGTTAAGATACAACACTTCTAAAAGGAACTGTGACTGGAAGCAAAGCCAGAGACAAGAAGAGCAGCCACACAGGCAGAGCCAGGTCTTTTCCTGAAGCAGGGAGGTAAGTTGCTGATTTGATTATGTGTTCTCTAGGTAGGAACAAGAATTACCTTGCTGAGGGATAAGATGCCACTCCAGGCAGCCATTATCAAATGAGCACCACAACCTTCCAAACACAAAGCCCTCCCTCCACACACTATAATCCAAGAGAACAGCAGGACTGCCAGGCTCTCTCATCTGCAATATCCTTTTGCATCTGCAGTCTTAATTATACTGCCTTTTTCTTTATGAGCTTATCACATTGTGAATTCATGTTTAATTTCATGTCCAGTGTCCCCCTGCAGAGTAACACTGTCCACAAAAAGCAATATTGTTGAAAAATTGCGTGACAAGAAATCTATTTGGCTTCACTCTGAATATTACACCTCATTTTCAGTAAATTCACCTGAGAGGTATTGACATATAATCATGAACCCTCTATTTTCAGAAGAAATAAGGGGATGTCTTGCAAGCTAAATATATAAAAATTAGTTTTATCTAAAGTAACAGAACAGATGGTAGAAGTTCATAAATATTTAAAAGGAGACAGCATAAAAGAGCAAAGGAGTTATTGGGGATAATACACAGGGGAACATATCTGGGAGCAAAAGTTGAAAAGTGAAAAGAGAGGGTAGACAAGAAGTTCTGCATTATAACAACAACTGACTATGCTATGCAGAGGAAATGCAATAGAAGACGTATTTTACTAAATTTTGTTTTAAAATATATGTGCACCTATAAATAATTATACATTATTTTTAATATATAATGACATATAAGGAAACAAACATGCATTGGTGATCCACTGCTGAGAAAAAAATAAGAAAAACAGACAGATTATTGAGCAGTTAATTAGCTACCCTTTTGTTCACTACCATGCTGACCTGCCAGCAAGTCTCCAACTCCCAGTCCATGCAAAAATAAAAATTAGAAGATAAGTAAGAGTCAGTTCAGGATGGGAACAGAGGATGCAGACAATTGGCAACATGACAGCACAACATCCTAACCAGGAAATAATAATATTGGCAGGACATGGAAACTGTACACCAGTCCCTCTGCAATGAGACAGAAAACAAAAAAAAGAGATACTTACTAGTTGGGTATATACACTTGTTTTAGCTTGCTTTCTGCTTCTGCTGCTTTCAATCGTTTCTTTGAATAGAAAAAAAGAAAACAGTTACAATTAAAAGAAAATAAGAGCCATCTTATTGGAGTCAAGTAGTAAACCCATAAGGGCTTCAGCAGCTATTTAGTGAGCAGTTACCAACAGATCTTCTTGCAACAAGAAAATATTCACTGAAGACAACTGTGGGCATCACATGACTGTCGCTTTTCAAAAAAGTCAAAAGAGATGCCAAGCTACTATAAATGAGAACAAACTTTTCATTCCCATTCTCTTCAATTCAAATTCCTTTTTTAAAAAAGATTTTATTTCCCCTGCAGAAGAAAATCTGACATGTCACCATCAATTCTCCATGATGACATTCACCAACTGGACAATAAGAGATACTGCAATGCAACCCCTCCATCACAGTTTCCCAAAAGCTGCACGAATTCAAAGTTTCAGGTAAGAGTTTTGTGTTCATACCCCTAAACTTCTGAAGGCTCAGTGACAAGGGATGTTTCTCTTTAGACAGTAACTCCTTCTATAACTCAGACCTTCACATTTAAACAGTAAGAGACACTCTGAGATTCAGGTTTTCTCTTTATTATATTTGCAAAATAAATTTAGGGTGAACCTCTGGAGGTCTCTAGATGAACCTCTGCTCAAAGCTGGTACCAGCTGTCTGCATAAAGCTGTGACAATGTTTTCCAGACAAACCAGCAGCATGGGGATATTCCAGACAAACAGGTTAGCTTAACATTTTCAATGCAGCAGCCTCAAGGCACAGTCTAGGAAAATAATTGTAAAGCTGAAGACATCATCTTCATAGAAACAGGAAGCACCAGAAAACATAATAAAATTGAAAAGTGTGTCACTGAGGAGCTGGACAAACATAAAACTTGTTTTTACAGAGACACCACAGACACACACAGACACAACTAAGTAAATGTTTCCTGTAAGCATAAAGCTTTTATCAGGACAGTTTTAAACAACAATTTTCAACAGGACACTTTGACAGTTCCTCAGCAAAGCTCTCTAGACTCCTAAAGAATTCCCCTCTTCCCATTTCCTGCAAATAAGTCAACCTATTTCAGAAATCAAAGAATGAAGTTACCAGACAAGAGAGCAAGGCATGAGAAAACAGAACCTCTGAAAGTTATCCTGAGACAATGGCTACATCTACAGAGAGCTGCACCCCTGGCTGTCTCCTCTCTGCTGGTGTGGGCCAGGTTCCCAGGTTGCTTCTGTTAAACTTCACCTAGGACAAGAACTGCTGCCTGAAAACTGGCCTCAAGAGAACCCAAAGACCTGCTGGAGACAACCCTTATCAGTCCTACAGATGGACAGGTATCAATAACACACACCTTGCTGCCAATCAGTGATGGAACTAAAGAGATTCTCCTGAATATGAACTGCATGTTCAAACTGAATGTTTCCAAGCCACCTTAACTGAGCATCTTTATGTAAGAAACAAAAATACCAAAAGAGGGGCCCCAAGAAGTGCTGTCACAGTGGTTCTCCAGACAGCATCAGAAATCTTCCTCTACCTTCCAGAGAGACATTACACACAAAAAAATTACCCTTGAACAAAATGCATGCTCAGGTGCTCTGCAGCTCAGGAGCTGGAGCCTGCTCCACACACAACCTCAGCTGAAAAAGAGGACTTCATACTCCAGGCACAGACTGCCATGGGCACTTACATCAGCAGATGAACAGCTCCAGAGCACATAGAACCCCCAAGAAATCCAAACCACACAGTGACAAACAGCTTAAATGCTGCTTGATGACCAGCACCAGAATCCAATTTCCTTAACAAAGGAAATTCAGGAAACTTGCTCTGGTAGAGAACCGTAGTTATTTTTCAATTTCTAGATTGTGAGATGGAAAAGCTGCAGTTTTCTTGATGACATCTCCCAAGGGGACTATCTGGCATCATTATGTTATGACAGTTTTGGAAGTGTATGAATGCAAGAGCTTCATCCAAGCACAAAGCATTATCAGCAACTGCAACATTCTCCTGTGCACAACATAAAGCCATTTGCCTTGGGGATGGGGCTAATTTAGGATATTAAGCAGTATTTTAGTAAACAGGTGATGAATGTTAACCTCACCCCACAGATTTCCTTTGTGACTGATGACCATGGAGCAAGCCCTGAGCTAAGAACTGCCATAAGTCACCAGGACCTCACAACACCCTGGGGAGCAGCACAGCACACAACAAAGGGTACACACCCCTATTATGAACAAACCAGGAAAATTCAGGATTTCCAGAAGGTACCACAATGTCATGGGTAAGAAGAGGCTTGGCACTAAGTATCTCTGGCTGTGGGCAATTGATAGACCAGATATGATGAGTTTCCTATTTCCTGACTGATCCCAGAAGGTACAAAAGAAAGGTGCCTGAAATGTAGAAGTGCACAATTTCAGAATAATCCCTTCCCTGAGAAAAAGCTTTACTAGGTCCTTTGCCAGTTATTAATTGATCTGTACCTAAAGCATATTTATGCTATAAATTCTTAATGCTGTCTGATGTAGTTATGAATGTCCTCACCCCCAAGAAAAAACCAGAACATTTGTAACTTTTTCTAGTAGTTTGGCCTAAAAAAAAAATCTCTTTCCTGAGTTATTTATATACACAGATCTTAAGTATATCCTCTTATTTACCTCATCATATTTTCCCCATCTATAAAAGGAAGATATTACCAACTTGTCTATCCCACAGGGACCAAGGGATTAAAGTACTAAGCACTGTACATTCAAGTTGGTGCAAACATCTGTCCTTTAAATACCCTCTCCCAGATCTGACCTCCTATCTACCAAGTTTGAAGGAGTTCTATCATAGGTAACATATCAGAGCAAATGTTTGTGGTCATTTTCTAAAGAGTGAACATTTATAAAGAGGAAATAACAGAAGTAATCCAGGAACTCTGTGGATATTTCAACATCCACAACACAGGAGCTGGGTTGGTGGATGGCACAGGGATGCCTCAGACATCCTGAATTATTAAGCTTTTATTTATAAGTTTATGATAGGAAAGACAAATTACACCTTCTGGGTTCAAAGGAGAACTTCCACACTGTTTATTCTTTTTTCAAACTGCTGAGCATACAAGTGTTGAACATACAACAGAGGTCGGGGAGGTGGGACAGAAGAGGGAATTAGTCTGTGATGCACTTGGGAGAGATGCTCCCAGCTGCCTGTGCTCCAGCAACACATCTCAGAATGGATGGGTTGTACCTATGGTCTCTGGCAGTTCTGGCAAGAAAGTGACTGAGTTCCATGTTCCATGTTTAACAGGAGGTGTTTGGAGATAAAACATCACGCAAATGTAGAAAAACCTTTCACTGATGCTATTTCTACACTTCAGCACACAGACATTATGAAGGCTGGTACATTAAGACATCACTCATAGCTCTGGGTAGGCACAAAGCAGGTTTGAGTCCCTCCAGAAAGATGTTTTGTATCTGCATCAAGAGTGACCCAGAGATCCTAACCTCATGGAGTCAAATGTAAGAGCATTTCCACTTTCCCCAGCGTGTTCTCACCATGCAGAGTCTAAAAACAACTTTCTCTATGTTTTCCTCCTATACTTCTCTAATGCCACTTCCACATAAGAAACATAACAGGAGAAATTGATAGCATTTGATCTTCCCCTTAAAGTTACCTGTTCCTCAGACACAAATAAAAATGGAAAAAGTAAATTAAAGCCTTAAACTCACAGAAAGAATGTGACTTATTCAAACAGTCATCTGCCACTGCCATGTCCTGAGCTTGTCTCAACCTTTGGAAAGTTCAATGTTTTAAAGTTCTCAGGACTTCACCCCTAATGATAAGCACAACAGTAGAAACATACAGTCTTTTTAAAAATCACCCTGGAATTCACAACTATCTAAGAACTCAACCTCTAACCAAATGAAAATGTAGCCCTAGCCAAACACCACATCAACCCTCAGAGCTCTCAAATCACTGGGAGAAGCCAACAAACAGCTGTCAAAGCCATTTCAAACCCTCCTTAATCAGAAGGAGATACTCTTGTGTACTGACACAGAAAATCTGTCCCAGGAAAAGAAAATGTTTGAAGGACACCCAGGATACTGAATTTGGAACGCATCACCCTCATTTTGTTCACGACAGCTCTGAAAGGCTGTTATTGACACGACAGCTCTTGGGATCACTGTGGACAGGCAGTAAGGAGCCTCCACTAAACCACCAATTCTGTGTTGACATTATAGTGAATTAGTCCTTCTAGCAGTTCTGTTCTTGGAGGGTCAGTCCTCCTTGAGATGACTGAACTCCTACTTATGCTGCTAATCTTCAAAAGCATGGTACAGCTAAAGCCAAATAAAAATTACTGGATAAGAGATCCAAGTGCATGCTCCAAAAGAAGCCGAATTGTGCACATCTCCCCCTCTGTGTCCTACTCACAAGACAAGGAAGTGCTGCATTGAGCCTTCTGATCTCAGGTACACCACACATGAGTACAAGTTATTGTTCAGCTCTCAGAATGGAGCTTCTGCCAAAGGCAGCTCAAAATGTCCCTTCTTCAATGGCAAGAAACAGATAGATTGTGATTCAGTATTATGGTAGTGTTTTCTCATGCCAAGAAAACATCAAGGGAAATACAGAACTCCAGAAGGATGTAAACAGCTCCCAGCTAACTGTTGCTTCCTCATCCAAGCAGGCAATTGGTTGGTGACACAAATCTTCATTCCTATGTTTTGTAACTCACAGAAATAGACAATTTTAATGCAGTTTAATGTTCACTCAGCCAAAGATTTTACAAGAATAAGCAAGTCATTACTTTTATTAAACTCTGTAACATACAGACTTGATACATAATTTAATCATATTCTTGGAAAGAGGGAAGTGGAAGTGCAAAAACTCGAGGTACTTTGCCTATCCTTACTTGGGATACTTTCAATATCTTATGTACAAAAATGCTGTAAGCCTCAGAACCATTTTGTGGTATTAGACCAAGGGAGGAGTCTGCATAGAAAACATATGAAGAAACAGATGGAAAAAATGGCAACAGATGTACTTCGTCAAAGACACTGCACTCATCAAGTAAAATATAAATGTAATGCACCATTATCTGAACTACAACTTCCCATGCCTTGGCTTTGCTGTGACATACAGATAGCTCTCTCAAGCTTTTTATAAATGTTTCATGGTATTATTTGCTTGTACAAGCTAGGAATTTGAGATGAGGTCTTCAGGTCAGTTCATACCTAATTGATGTGGTATCTCTGCACTGCAACTTCTACCTGGTCAGCCTATACTGTCCCCTAAGTGCAGAGTCTCTAACTGGAAGTTTTCCCCAAATCCCACTCCCCGGCAAACTCCTGGGCAGCACATGTAAGGTACAGCATAACCATGAGAAAACCCAGTGCACAGGTTTAGAACAAAGCAGCATAAGAAACCACAGGTTTGTTGTGCTTTTTAATTGCTGCAAGAACAAATAATTAAAGTCTTCACATAATTATCTCTTCTGCAATTTTGCCTATGTAAAAACAGACTTTAGGGAAATGGAGAAAGCAATGGGGAAGGAAAAAACATGAGCATTATTCTTGCCCACCATGCAAGCTTCCATCACTATCACATGTTCCTACAACCCATTTCCTAATTAGAAGAAAAAGTTTCAGTCAAAGAATGAACTTGGAGAAATAGTGGAATGATGATGCCACGAATATTTTATTTAAAATAGAATATAATTGATGCAAAAGAGTTCTCACTTGTCATGAGGGTGCCTCTGTAATTTCAAGTGCCCCAACCAGAAAGAAAATTGTAAAAATCACATTACAGCACATAGCAAACATTGGTCAATGCCTCAGGCATCTAGTCTTTACCCCAGGCTGAATTTCCAATGAAACAAGTTAAGGATAATGTCACAATTCCACTTTTTCTAACACTTCAAATAGATACTTCAGCTTAGGACTGATAATTACAATGAAAAATCCATCCTATTTTTCTCCCTTCTTTTACTCAGTTTTCCTGTTAAATATTGTAAGTAGTTTTCAGCAACTGCAAGACTTTGCATGCTGCTTGCACTGTGCTTGCCTTATTTCAGGGACCAGGCAGCCTTCATATTTAAACAAGCAGAAATAAAAATGATTGTAAACACTAATCCAAGTTGATTCTCAAGTATAACGAGTCTGGGAATCTGAGCCAGTGACACTTCACAGGTAAGCACAGAGCTTACATGGGGCAGCCTCGTGTGTCTGCCACCCAAGTCCTGGGCAGGCAGTGGATCAGCGTGGGAGCCTCTTGCACAGCTGCTGCCCTCCCCAGAAGTCACTGAAGGCAATGCTAACCTTGAACTCCACAGTCAGAAAGCAACTGCCCTGCCCTCCTTCCTCTGCTGAATTCCAAAGAGGACAGTAGAGAGCTCTGAGCAAACAGGGCAGCAGCAAACATGAAAAGATTGCACTCTTGCAGTGCTGTTTGTAGCACAGAAGGGCTGATGAGTTTAGGGACAGGAGATTGTTCTGATCCTAACAGAATTCACCTACTGGAAAGGCTGAACCCCCAAGAGGGAGAATAGAGAAGCAAAGCTTGGTTTCACAGGCAAGAAAAGCAACTTGTTAGAATGAAAGGGGTGATTTTGACTCTCTTACCTGCTGAACATATCTGTCTGTAGTTTTCCACATATAGTAATATTCTATAATGCTTGTTAAGGACTTCCATGGGAGCTGGGGACACAAAGGAAAAGCAGTATTTATTGAAGGGAGCTGACAGACAGCCTCGTTGAAATTCACAGGATTCTTCAAACTGATGGTTGCAGCAGAGTCTTGCAACTACTAACCCTCCTCAAAAAAAAGTCTGAATCTACAAAGGGGATTATATGCATGTGGAACCCATATTAAATTAAATGCCCTTTCAAAATACTCTGAGCTTTCAGTGTAGAAGTGGAGCAGGCTGCAGGTAAATCTTCACACTGCACTGGCTCACAGCAAATCATTCCAGAGAGGCACAATGTGGAAGGGAGCCCACAGGCTCAGACTCTCTGCTTCAGCAGCAGACTGAAGCAAGAGTCACAACTACAGTATCACAGTTTTGATATGCTGGGCTTCAATGGAGCTGGCCCATTAAAAAAAACTCGAACCAAAACAAATTACTAACAGAACTGTGCCCTGCCAGCTTTGTTCTCTGTGTGAGAAGCATGAGGACTTCAGCAGGGCCCAGAGTGTTGCTGTTTCCAAGTCCCTCTAAAAGATTAGAGCACAGCACAAACAACACTGAAACTACTTGTTTTGTTCCAGAGGACTTGAACAATGGCACAGTGAAACTTGGCTCTCCTTACAGTGCCCCATTCAATCTGCAGGCTGAGCACCTAGGGTGGTGCTTTGGCCAAATCACAGGACACTTCCCTTGGATGCCCAGGATTCCTTTTGAAAACATTCAAAAGGCCCTTTCTGAAACCACACTGTAAAGGTGACTACATTTTCATGTTTCAGAAGGCCCAATACTTATTCTCCTTCAAACACAAATTAATCTAGAGCAGCTCAGCTGTCACAACGTTTTCCTACATCCTCCCTTGGCTGTAGTGGAACAGATGATCCTAAATTAACATTTCTAAAGGAAAAGCCATCATCTGTGATTTGCAACTCTGATTGTACACCAGGCTGTTACCAGTATGTGGTTTGCCTTCCCCCACTTTACAGCAAGACACACAGTGCAGTTCAAAGTCCCCTCGTTGAACACAAGGATAAATGCAGTTTAGACAAGCTGCAAGCCACCTCTGTCACCAATCCGAGCCGGGCACCATGGGAGCCCCCTGTCATATACTTACAAAATCTTGCTGAATGTCAGTGAAATCTTTTCCATATTTTTCTAGTGCTTCCTCAAAGAGGTTTGCCTCTGAAGCAGACCACTCCTCCATCTCATCTCTGCACAGGACTGGCCCACCTTGTGGCACAAGTGCGGAGATTGCCTTGGAAATGTCATAGACATTTTTGTGCAAAGTGTCCATAGCATGGAACTGGGGGGTTGGAAAAGAGAAAGAGAATTTTAAGGACAAATATGTGGGGGGAAAAATGTTCAACAGTGAAACAGTATTGACAAATTCTGCTTTGAGATTTGAAGGTGTGGTATTCTGTACCTAACAAAAAGTCAGTAAAAGGTGGTTCCAACCTCACTCTGACTGTAGCTGTCAGTGTACAGACCTAACATTCACAATTAGTGAGGTTTGTGGAACATAAGCCCTTGTGTATCAGCTATTCCCATCAGCTACCTCTGCAGCACTGCTGGTAAGAAAATGTATGGGACAGATCCACTCTTCCAGGACTGAGCTACCATCCACAGATGGGACATGGAGATAGAGGTCCAAGGGCATTTCCTCACAGACATAGCCATGCACTTTCTTTGTCAAATAATCCACAAGAATTTCATATATGAAAAACAAGAGCAGCAACACATGTATACATCCCCCCACAATGGGCAGAAACCTCAACAACGATTCAAGTTAAGTCACACATCACAGCTGAGTAGGAAAAAAAGAATGACTCTCAGGGGCAATTACTCCTCAGAAAGCCGAGCCACGGCTGTCTGCAACTTGTGATTTACAAGGGCTGAGAACATGCTGCAAGGGAGGAATGGCTATTACTAAATGAAAGCTTGGCTTTATTTCCCCATTTCTGCAGTTTTAATCAGGATGTTATTTGCCTTTCATCATGCCAGTTTTGCACACGTGCATCATTAACCTACATTGTTCTAGACAGAATTTCTTCCACAATAAGTTTACATTTTTCCAGTTACGATGTGAGGCTTTGATAACAGTTATCCAGAGACTTCATAAATTTTATTAAAAATTTCATTAAATTTTCTGTACCATAAAAGTCCAAGTTTTTTCCCTTTCCCTTTCCAGCAACATTTATGATTATGAAACGTTAACAGTATCACCACTCCCCAGGTACTCTGAACTGGAGCTCATCAAAGAGAACAACATCAACTGACATTTCTTATCTGACCACAGGCTTTTCCCTCAGACATCCTTGGTCAGTCTCACCCAAGGATGGCAGTGACAGTCTGGTGTTGGGGAAGGGATGAAGAATGGCATTCTGGCATTGTAACATTACAGACAGGCAGACAATCATTTGCATTCTTCTTGAGAGAGCTACTAAGCCCGTGCAAGGGATGGGCTGTCAAGCATGTCATCTGAATATTTTAATAAAACTAAGCAAAAAAGAGAAAAAAATTGTCTTATAGTATTATCCATGATGGATCATAAGAGGCACAAGGCCAGAAAAAGTTACTTCATCTGTAACTAAAGGATTCCTTTACAAAGTCAGGGTCTGCTTCACAGCAAGCCACAATTACAATCCATCTGCCCCTCTCTCTTTGCCAACAGTTAATGCTGAAGTGAGTATTTTGCATCTCTCATAAACTTAAGGCCCTCTAAAAAAAATCTTACCAGTGTGATGTCCCTGGAGGCTGCTGCAGCACTCATGTGCAAACTTGGCTGTCTAACAGAACTACTGCAATCCAGGGCTCGGGCAAACGTACCAACAGACCTGAAAGAAATTAAACACAGCATTAACTTCGTGTGCAAACCCAGCGTAAATATAAACACCCAGCCAACACTTTCTGAGATGAACAGACTCCATTTCCCAGCTACAGGATTACATGGTTTGGCACTCATTCTGAGTCAGAGACCATCCTTTCCAAATGTGGTTTGTTACTGTGAACACTTTACTTAGTTCATATGACTGAAGACGCTTAAGAATGGGAGAGGAAACAGAGAAAGAATCAAGGGTCACCAATGGGGAGTTCTGAGCTACTCTCTTATCCCTTATCTCCCAACAGACTTGAGCTACAACAGGAACAGAGCACAAGCAAGCTTTATGAACAACAATTGTCTCTTCCACAAGGGCAAGAGCAGTGCTGCACTGTCCAAAAGTACAGAGATAGATGCCAAGATCAGACAAAAAATACAGCAATGCAAATCTTTTTCTAAAAGTTTAGAAACAACATTATTTTACAATGTAACATTGTATAATACATATGATAAAGCCTGCATATTCTCAAGCTTGAAGATTCTCAAACTTGAGACCACAAGCCCCATGCTCTTTATCTTATTCCTAAAGGAATTAGTTGGAGAAACCCGTAGCAAACATTGGTTCTCAAAATTCCTACTCCTCTGCCTGCTTGTTACACCACATGGGTGAAATACTTGTGCTCCTGCACAGTGAACTGGAGCTAAACTTCTTCGAGCAACAACAACAAAAAAAAGGCAGGTTGGGCTTTTTCCCCCTCCACTCAGATCACATCCCCAAAGCAGCTGAGAGCACAGAGGAACACACTAGTGTCAAGCAGTGCAGGAAAGGTAAATGTTTGAGCAGTAGTTGTCATCAAACATCTAATTTTGGCCAAAATCCAAACCAGCCTCCCCCATCCAAGTGTCTGTGGCGATTCACACTTCGCCCTCTTCCCAGTCACTGTCCCCATCCCCACCTCACAACTCCCCCGTGCCCAGCTTTAGCTGAACTGATACTTTTGTGTGTATGTGTGAACTAATTATAAACTGGAATGCTTTGCTGATTCTAAACAGAAGCAATTCCTGTGCTCAACTTGGCAGTGATTCTCATTACAGCCTGCACCTTGGATCAGCAAACCCAGTGGGCAGCACTGAACTACCAGGAAGAAGCACTAAAACCAGCCCTGCCACCAGAGGCCTACACAAGGTGGAAACTCCCACCACAAAGCAGCTCCACAGCCACTACAAACCAACCCACATGAAAACCCAGGAGAGGGAAGGAAAAAAAAAGCAGACAGAACCAGGGTTCATCTATAAAGGTACCACCTAAAACATAGAGAATTTGGAGAGTGTTACCTACATATTTTTTCCCTAAATTATTCAGTCACCAGATGCTATGAAACCTCAAATTTAATACAGCCTTCTGTTTATAGAAATGGATACCAATGAATTAGTTCAAGAACCTTTTCGAAAACGAGAGTTGATCAACAAAGATTGCTTTGGGTTAAATAAAAACAACATAAGTGCAGATTTGCAGGATTTTTATTTTATTGCGCCTACCTCTTGGAATCTAGGCATTAGAAAGTATCCTCAACCCATCACAGGCATTTACCAGAGTTCTTAGCAAACCATTAATGGATGTTAAAGTGTCACTGGTTTTGGAAAAGGCAGTAAACGGACAGAGCAAAGAACTGCCAAGAATTTAATTCACTAAGTCTTCTGCATGCTGACCAAAGTATTTGAAAAGCCCCACCAATTACAGGATCACTTTCACATGCAACTTGCTTTGCTTTTATGAAACCAAGTTGTAAATCTGAGGAGCTGTTCCTGAAGTCAAGCTATTCCCACGAAGCCATGTAGGATGTACCGTATCTGAAAATGGAGCAAGTGAATCAAGCAACCAGAACCAGCACCCATACTAATAAAACAAAAAAAAAAAAACCCACGAGAAAGTGCTTGGAAGAGTTACAAACATTTATTTCTTCAAAGCAGAGGTGAAATGCTCTTACCGTGCTACCACCAGGAACTGGTCTATCTGCTTGTCTACTAGTGGGTTAAAGGCTTCCCAAACTTTTGTTTCAAGTTTTGACTGATCTCTTCCATCATCCTCACCTGGTGGAAAAACAAACCAGAAGTATTTAGTATGGCTCTTTTAAAATAGAAGTATTTCTAGATTTTTTTTTTTTTAATCTCACAATAATGTCACTTTAGCCCACCTCAGTTACTCTGCCTTACCAGGTTAATGTGAAAATTTCACTCACTTATTTGTATGTGACAATTTTAGCTTGACAGACACAGCAACACAGTTCATCCAAACTGGGCAATCAGATTTTCACAAACCAGTGTCAGAGGCTATGTCATGGGAAACAGACATGGCATAGAGGTCTATTGGCAATAGATGCAATAGGCATCTTTCTCCAAACTGGACAGTTTCTTTTCAGTTTCTTTGTCCAGCTCATGTCTTCCTCCTTTATCTTCAGCAGTTCCAGGAAAACAGACACACTCCCAGCTGCCCTGAACAGGCAAAGAGTGGCTGGTTCAACCCATCTCAGCAGCTTTCTAGAGGGGAAACCATGGCATCAGACACCGTTCATTTTCTTGAGTCTAGACAAACCAGAATACCCTGGTAAAATACAGGAGCTGCTGAGACTTTCTTCTTCTTTCTGCTTCCTTTAAAATATCTGGTGATTGTCCTTCTCTGAAGCCCCATGTTGGCCCACTAAAGGAATAGGATGCCTTTCAGATTAGTTCATCCTCACTTAGGAGACTTGCCCAGCTGTTGAATACCAGTTCCATAGACAAATTAAACAAGAGTCCTGACCCATTTTTTTGTCTGTTTTAACATGAGACTAACAGTGTCAGCAGAGCTTCTAAGCAAAGCCTGAAGCATCTCACTGCTTCCACATCTTGGCTCATCCAGACTGGATGTGGTCTTCTCAACACAGGTCACAACCCTCTCTCTCTTAGGAGAAGCTTATGGACAGACCTTTCCCTCTGCATCACACAGGGGTCAGGAAAGAACAATTAGATGCCAACACTCCTTATCCCTCTCAGTTTTTCCTTTTTTACCACTTTTGGGTCTGTAGGACTGTGCAGAGACAAACCCTATGTTAGTTACTATCTGATAAATATTCCTGGCTCCTGCTACTTCTGCCTCATCCTTAGCCCAGCGTTGTCATGGTCCCACTGCTCCATGACAAAGTGAGGGCAGGCAGAAGTCTCAACACACACTCCAGCCAGAAAATTCTTCCTCCTGCCTGTTCTGCAGGTGAGAAGTCTAGGCTGGCAGCCAACACTGGGATGGGAGAGGGCTCCAGGGAAAAGGGACTCGGCAGTAATGGGCAAATTGATGAGGGCAGACAGCATTTAATTGGCAGTAATTTGGGAGAGGCTCTTACAGGGAAGTGAAGCTTGATTAAAAACACAAAAGGCTTTACAGATGTGATGGAAATTTGTGTTTCCCGTGGAAATTCTGAAATCTCTTAATAAAAAGCGTGCAAGCTCCTAGAGAGTCCATTAATTCCATTTATTTCAACAACTTTTATGATTTGGACGCACGCCCATTTAAAGACCCATTTGCAAGAGAACTAATTGCCTTCAGTGGGCAACAGCCTCAACAAATCCAGCCATTGCTGCACACATGGCCTGGCAGTGGAAACCATCTCCCACACCTAGGCAGGCCTCACACAGAGAAGTGGCCACATTCAACGTGAACTCTTGACAATTTAAATAAATTACAGAAATTACCCTCTTTTAGTAAGTCTGTTATATCTGCCTGGTATCTGTTTCCAACTCGAATCTCTCCTTTATCAGCAAGCAGGGTCTTTTGTTGAGGATCATACACTAGTGAATAAAAGAAGAAATCCTAAAAATAAAACAAGAGCAAAAAAGTAAACAGTGTTATTAGCTTTTACTTTCAGCTTTGTGACCATACTACCAAGTCTTTACAGTTTAAGTGTGGTTTCATTAACTATACATAGATTTTTAAATTGGGTGAACAAAAAGTAAATGAACCACCAGTTTTAAAACCCCATTTAAGTGCTGCCACTTTCTTCTACATTGCAAGTGTTACCTCTCAACAACAGCCTCTCTCAACAATTCAGCTTCTTAAATTGAAGTGAACAAAGCTCTTCTTGCACAGGCAAGGCTCAGAAGGGCCAGGAAACAATTTTTAGTCACATCTGCTGTTTCAGAACACAAAATTCCCATATCCCATGCAATTCCCGTATTCCAAACCAGAAGGATTAGATGCCAGTGACCTATTCACACAGAAATACCAGCACAAATTGAAGCATAACTTCAGAGAGTTACAGCCAGACCAATGCAACCCTACAGCAGTGTGAAGCTCCAGACAAGCCCTGTGGCCTCTGCTGGGCGTGCTCCAATCTGTCAGTGTCTCTCATACTGCAAGGCCCAAAGCTGGACACAAACCTACACAAGGGATGTGGTCCCACAAGGGATGAAGTGAGGGGATGAACCCCTTCCCTCCACCTGCTGGCTACACTGCTGCTAATACAGACCAGGATGTGCTCAGCTTTCCTTGTCACAGGGATGCACTACTGACCATTTTCTTGCCTGCTACCATCTAAGCCTAAACCACCATATTTCCCTTCTGCTTGTTATTAGGAAAGGGGCAGCAGATTTGGCAGCAGCAGTAATTAGCTGCAGGTGGCAATCCATTAATTTGTTGCTTTTGTTCAAGTAGATGAGGAAAAGGCTAAAATAGCTGCTTGGCTTCCGCTACCTGGGTGTGTAAAATTAAAGCAAGAAGGCATTCCAGAATGAGAATGTTCTGCCAGGGCAGAGAAAGGAAACAGCCAGAATTTTTGACTACTTAAAACTGTACAGTTTAAGTAATTAAACTTTTCTGCATGGATAAGTTCTTAGCTATAGCTATTGACCAGGTATGCTCCAGCGAAGTATAGTGTGCAGTTCTGGCCAGGATTAGAGCTCTGGTAGGACATGGGACAACAGACCTTTTGTAGCCTCTGTCCCCAGCAACATGGTCACCAGGAAGGAGAACTGAACAGAATCAGGATGTGCAGTGTGCCATTTTCCATCTCAGGTTTCTGGTTTGTTTTCCCTCTCCCCTTATTTCTTTGGCACTAGCAGGCACCCTGCTTAAATACATCTCATTTCATGCTCACCTCATTTTTCCCTTTCCCTATATTTGTATGTGTCAACAGCACACAACAAAAATTAGGACAAAATCAGCATGAGTTTCAAGCCCTGTTCGGTTTTACGAAGAGGTGGCAATGGAAAAGAGTCTCCCAATCTGTCATGCAAAGTCCCAGAAAAAGATGAATTGCTGTGAGTTTCCACAGTAACATGCAAAAATTCTGTAAGAGAACTAAACTTCAACTGGAAGGGTTGTCTGTAGTTGGGTTTGGGGTCAGAGGATTTGACTGCATCCTAAGCAAATGATACTTTTGAAAATACTCCTACTCTCACAGGCACCAGGGTCAAGCTACACCAACCTACAGGCAGAAGGCAGCTTCAGTGCACACACACACTCATTTATATTACATCTATGTAAAGAAATCTGGGTCTCCTGCTCCCTGACACACTCAAAGCTCAAGATATTGCAATATTTTCAGAATGTATCACTGTGGAAATAAAAAGTAGGAGAAGCTTTTGTCTCACAGGCTTCCAGGTTATAAATACAGTGTTTAATTTGTTCCAGCTCCAAAATACCTGACTGCAGGACAAAGTATATGCAGTGCAACATTAATGCTTTGCAGGCACATTGCCCAGCAAATATGCAATACACTGCAGTGTAACAACACACTGGGCCCCAAAGAAGACCAATTCCACAGGCAATTTCTTTAGTCATTTTTGGCCATGGAAAATCATTCATTGTGGAGGGGGTTTTCTCCCATGATATTTGACTGTTAGATGCCCTATTGCTTTTCTTTTATTGGTTATCACTATTTTCTCTACAAAATCTCTATTAGTCTCATGTCATCCATTTATGTCTTGTCCAGTTTTGTCTCAAATCAATCAGGCTGAACAAAAGAATGAAAGTCTTCTGGTCTCTTCCCCCCATCCACAGCCTCCTCAACAGAGAATAGATGGAAGTCTGGGGGCCCAAGTGTGAACCCAACAGAGACTGCAACCCCTAGAGGTGAGTGAACACCACTGCCATCGTCCCTCACAGACGTGACACTCGCTCTTGCAGACTGAGCGAGACTGCTGAAAACATGAATACATGTCAGCCTAGTGCCAGTGCAAAGTAAGAAACAAACCAGATCCTTGTGTACTCTAAAGCATGTGTGAATTCCTGACCACCACTACATGATGAGAACAATTTTGCTGACAGGTTTCACAAGAGTGATGTTCACAACAAAATAACACCGCTCTTCAAAATCCCCCATGCTCATTTGTGCTGTTGAAATTGAGTATGCTGGGTTTGCAGCGGTCAAGAAAGAGAGGGGTTTTCTCTTTTCATTTCAGACATCATCCAACATGTTCAGAAAAAATTAACATGACCTGCCAAGAGGTAAAATTGAATCATGACTTTCTGCTTCTCTCAACTGGTAGACAGACATATCTGCTCAGAGCTCCCCCATCCAAAGCTACCCATAGCTATAGCCAAGAAGCAGAGTCACCGAGAAACTGGGTCAGAGTGAAAGTACACCACAGAAATAATGGTTACTTCATTGAAGCTTGCAAACTTACTTTCATGTAGTTGATATATTTTAACTAGAGAACATTTTATTTTTAGGGGGCTACCAAAAGGAACAGATATGCCAGACATCTGCTCAGCAGGCAAATTCACACAAGCCTCTGGATATAGCCAGGCAGAGCAGTAAAATAGATGGTACATTCAAAATAGTTTCCTGCAGAATAGGGAAATCTAGTACTTTTGCCATAATTGGCTATGCCCTTCTCTTGATCTCCATGGAATTAAGTGTCTATAGAAAATTCAGGTTTTCTAGTTGGTTTTTTTTTCCCTCCTCTTTCCTGCTATTCCTCACTCCTGCTACAAACCCAGTTTTACTAGGCACAGTAAAAGAATCAGTGCTGGTCCCCTTCAGTCTGCTTTCCAAATGTAACAAGGCAATCTTCCTGAGGAAGGTGACAGAGAGAGGGTGGAGAAGGAAAACAGAGATAACAAAAAATGCAATTGTGCTATGCTTACTATCTCTCTAAAAATTTCTGTCTGGATGTTTAAGCTGCTTCAAGGCAGACAGCCTTGGGCTGAAAGCCTACTTCTACCCATCATAACATTTATGAAATCAAATACCAGATTCCCTAGAACTGCTTAGGCTTTATTGACAAAACCCATGTTAGAAAAAGATGAACTACCCTAAAACATTTCAAAAGCAAAGGATGGGTTAAGAACAGGAGGCATGGGGAAAGAAGAAACAGGTCAAAACAATACCATCCAGTGTCAGCAACCCATTGGGCAACAACTATCTCCTTTTCTTAATCTCTTCACCCTTCATCCAAGCATTTTTGTGTTCCTGAGCTTTTAATATCTTTACCATCTGTCCAAGTTAGTTTGCACCACAGCAAAATGCCATGCTATGTGACAGGACACATTCAGGGAACTCTCTCATTCTGTGAAATCTAAGTGCCTGCTCAGTTCTAAAAATAACCCACATCACTCATCTTACATTTTGAAAGTTCAAAAGGATAGAAAAAAAATTCTCCTTCTGTGCCTACGTCTGCAACTGAGCATTGCATGATTAGAGGAAAGCATCTCCCTTCAGTCTCAGCACACCTACCTGTAACACCAGTGATAAAAACATCTTGGGAGCAACGGCCAAGAAACACTACCTAAGACCTGGGTACTAGAAAACCTGAAATATTTTCAGTTTGATTAACTTCTGCTTTCAAACTGGCACATCCTGGGCTGCTAGCTGGTTACAAGCACTGCTGAATACCACGTCCCTTGTTTGATGCTCTGCCATTTGGCAGCCTTCAGCAGAGCCGACATTTTTTGGTTTCACATTCCAAGGAGAAACTCAACTATTTAATCCCTGTGCTTTGTTTAAAATTCTCTTAAAGCAAAGTATCAGATTAAAACCAATCTTACGCTTAAATAAATACTGAAGAAAGTTACAAAAGTGTTTAAAAAGAAAGCCCAGCTATGAGAGAGACTGCAGTATGCTCCTTGCAAAAAATGGCCTGTTTTCTCCTTTCTTAAGGGCCAGTAATGGCCATCACACTACTGGTTTTAATTACAAGATTTCCTCTCTTGTCTAACAGTTCAGTGTTCTCAAATGCAAATTATTTGCTTGCAGATGTGTTCAAATAATAATATCCTGACACTCTTTGCTGATCTCCACAGTAAATGTCTCACAGATTGTCAGACTCCAAGACTGTCTAACCCAGCAGCCAGCAGCCAGAAGTCTAGCCACAATTAAAGGTATAGAAATACAACTTTTAAAAAATACAGTAGTAATTTCTTAAGATCGCAGAATACCCTAAAGAGTAAAGCCCAATATTTATATTCTGAATCGTGTTTAACTGTGCAAGACAGTTCACTTTCAAGAGTCTGGTCTGAGATACCTTTAAAGAGATAGACTGGGTGAATTTCTCTCAGATGTCACCTGACAAGCAGTTTTTCAAGGATTTAAGTGTCAGAGGCAGCATAGGAAGAACTCCAGATAAGAATCTTGACCAGTGAACTCAAAGAACAGGGAACTAAGCTCCTCAAAATTCTGAGGCAAGATCAAGCTTAAAGCATATTAATATAAATCTGTATGATTTCAGGACGAAATACAGAGAAGCACAGCTAGCTGGCTTGCTCCCTCCTCTACAGTTACTGCATCTCCCAGGGCAAGTTGGGTTCTCCTTACAGAGGGAGAGGCAGGCCACCGTCACACAGGGATCTAAACACAAGGTCTGCCCCCAGATCCACAAAGTTTTATGCACAATGAAGATTGTACAGAGCCTAAAGCTTCCAACTGTCAACGCCCAGTATATGCAGAAATGAAAGAATTCTTTTTAGAAAACTTGCAAATAGGCACCAAACCTAAGCTGTGCCAGAATAAACTGTTCAAGCTTTACAATGCACAAAATGGTTCCTACCTCCCGTTCCAGATACGATTTAAGGGATTCTGTCTCATTTAACAGAGTAACGCTGCATTTGCCTCTGAAAAAAGAGAAACATGTCTCATTAAAAAACATCTTCAATGCTCATGTGATTCACAAGATAGTATTACTGAAGTTGTACACAGAACTTGATCTTACATTGAAGACTACTTGAAAAATAACAATGCTGTGTGATTTTTTTAATAAAATGGAAGAAAACAGTCATTACCTAATGTGTGTGGCTGGCAGAGATTCCAGCTGTCGTGAGAGAAACAACTCACGATGTCGTAGCTGATGCTTCTGTTTCTCTGGTAAATCAACCATTTCTGGATTTTCCATCTCTTCTTCCATTTCTCCTAGTCATAAAGAGACAAAATTGATCAAGAACAAGACAAGTATTGACTTTGAGCAAGTCAGAACAACCTGCTCCAAAACCTTTGCTAAATAACAAACTTTAATCAGACTAAATGTAACATTTTGGCCAATTGAACAATTACATAATTAGTACAGTTTCTTGAAATGATGCCTGTGAAGAACTGTATTTATTCATCACCACCATCAAATCATCCCAGGCACACAGAGGTCACACCAAGCTGAAAGTCACACAAGTCTGCTACCAACAGAGAAGTTCTGGAAAGAGAGAGAGGTGCTTTCAGAGACCACCAGTGCACCAGATTCATCAGGTAGAAGCTGACACATGATGAGGGAGTCAGAGTCAAGTCTTTCCTCTTTGCCAGGCATCAGTTATCCTAAATCCTACTCCTCTTTCAGGACATCATACTGTCCCATCCCAGCTTTAATAGCTTCTACAGGAAATGCCCACTGGAAAGGGCAGTTTATTTAATTAGTGTTATTTTGCACTCTCCTTACTCCAACCACAGCCACAAGATTAACTGGAATGTACCCAAGTGCCTGAGGCCACTCCTGCCATCCTCCTTAATCTACCCACACCACACACATCCAACTGCAACACTCCTGCATTGCAGCAGTCAGGATCCACCATCTCTGCCTTGGAGCTATCCAGTCTCCATCCAACCAGTTCTCAAACATACACCAAAGTAAATACATGAAATCCCACCCACACCGACATGCAACTCATCCCAAACATCTTCAAGCACCTTTCTTCTAAGAAATAAGTTGTACATTTTGTGTTTGCTAAGAAGTATCCTGCCAGTTATGCTGTAAACGGCAAAATACTCCAAGAAAAAAAACTCCAAAGATCCTCCATGATGAATGACTGAGAAAAAAGAGATCAGACTTTCCCCTTCTCTAAGAAATTCATGCAGTTACTTGTATTTTGAAAACCACAGGCAAAGTTTCCCAGACTGTAGTAGAATTAGTTGTAAAGCCTCATGCATGAATTGTAAAACTAATTTTATAGCAGCACTACTTCTCAAAGAGCAGACTTATGCCTGCAGCTTAATTCAATGGTTGTTGCCAAAAAACATTTCTAGTGAGAAACACATATAGGCACAGTTATGATTAATGTACCCTCTAAGATTAGTTAACTAAAATCCTAACAGTTATCCCAAAAATAAAGCAAATAGAAAGATCTCAATTCTGTAAAACATGAAAATTGCATTTAGTTTTAAATATGCCACCATTACACCAACGGTGGTGACAAAAAATTATGTACCCTTCAGGCTGCCCACAATTCATCACCATTTTACTGCTCTGAAAAGAAGACCTGGAGTTTATTTGCCCATCAGGTAGGCTGCTCCAGCAAGGAAGGAAAAGAAGAGCAGCACAATTAAACCAGACTTCAAGATATAATAGCTGCTACACCACATGAGCTGTTAACCATAGAGCCACATGTACTTAGGTTTAAATATTTTCCTGGGAACTAGAACACCAAATTTTCATTTGTTGCACACTTTCATGGGTCTTCAGTTTATTTACTGAAGTGGATTCTGTTTTAGTTGAAAATTAATATTGTGACTGCTATCCTACACTGTAAATATACCAGCAGCAATCCATGAACAATCCAGCAAGTTCCAAGCTCATTTGCCTGAAAACTGAAGGATGCACAAAGGAAAAGGGAATTCATGCCTGTACTTACAGCAGCTTTTGGAAATGACAGAAGTGCACTGTGAAATGCAAGGAAAATACTACAAGGAGCAACCTAAAATACTTAGTATCTTCAGTATATTTGATAGCTTAGAGCTTTTAGAAATCACGTTTTTCTAAAAAGTATGTCAACCCCTTCACACCAATGAAATCTACAGACATAATGAAAGCACCCAGCACAACCAAACTAATCCCAGGGACTGCATCCCTTCAGGGAGGCTCTCCTTCCAAGTAGTGTTTTTATAATAAAATACAGAGGGTGGAGAGCACACATGTTCTTATGGCAGCTCTGCTATGAACAGCTTCTCAAAACCAAAAAGCACAATAAATTTCTTAAAAAAACACAGACGTTTCTAGAGGTAACAAACAGCTCCCTCACACACAGCAATAAAATAGTCATAGCACCCCCAGACAGAGGTAGGAACATTCCAAGAAATAACAAACAAACAAACATGTATGAACATTGTCCCTCCTGTTTCACAGCCACGATTTAGCACTGAAAAAACATAGACCTGACCAATGCACTGGGAACCAAGGGATGGGGGAGAGAAGGACTGGATCTGGGACAGGAACCTCTCCCTCACCAGGGTCAGGCAAGAGCTGCTTGGACAAAAAGCACCCAGCAGCACCTCACACCCCACTACCACCTCACCCAGACAGCACAGGCTGAAGTCAGCCCAGGAACCACAACAGGGGCTGTCCCAGCCCAGGACAAGTCTGACATATCTGCATTCCACCTCCCCACAGCTCACCCACTCACACTAACCCATCAAGAATAATGGCCTCTGAGAAAAAAAAAAGTTTAAGAAAAATAGAAACATGTATTTATAGAATAGCCAAGAAATCTTTTAGAAAGATTTGCCTGCATTTTTTACAGTATTGTGGAATAAGTGGTATGGGAATACAGGAGGTGCAGTACATTGGGACTTCAGTGCTCTCATAAAGCCTTACTTCAAAATTAATCTTTCTGCTTGATAGATGTGCCTGTGCAGATTTGAAACTAAACATTTAATCTTAATACAAACAGCAATATATCAGCTATGCAGCAGTAGCCAGTGGAATGCTGCAAGAAGTGAATTAGATTAAGTATTATTTGATATTTAATGGCAGAATCATTAATAGCACATTAACAAACCTTGAAGATGACTTATACTGGGAGCAAGAGATAGGCAGATTAGGCACAAACAGCAAGACTTGTGTGAAAGCTAACATATATGGGGAAAATAATTAAAAAGAGTAAACTTTGAGTTGGCAGGAGAAACCCAAGAGGCAGTAATTGTAATTTAAAATGACTGGGTGTGTGAGATGTGAAATTAAACATCAATATTTGCTAGACACAAGAAAGAATAGCAATTTGCTATAGATCAGATTGGGCTCTCCAGAGCATCCAAAGCAGAAAGCAGCAGCTCCATTCTCTGTATTATGGGTGTCATACAAGCAGCCACACGACAGAATTCAGAAATGCACAAAGGTAAATGAGACACAAATCAGATTTAGAGAGCACGCAAGGTTTACCAGCCTGGGAAACAGTCTACAATAACAGAAGAATTAGTTAGCATGGTTATAACTAACAAAATAATGTAAAAAATAAAGAGCGGAGCCAAATCATTGGGAAACACATTAAAACCAGTGCTAGTGACCTGCATAACAGCTCCTCCAGCAGCAAAGGAAGCTGCAACTCTGGCTGCTTTAATAGCTTAACTAAGGAGGAACAATCTAGAAATGCTGCATTTGAATAAATCAAAATACAGCACCGGGTTCCTTCATCCAGGCTCAGTTTCAAATGGTTTGTATGAAGCTATAGCCTTATTCCTTTTTACTCTACCAAAAACCAGATACTGACTTGCAACTGTAGAACATGGAGAAAGTTCTAAAAGGCAGGAATCCTTATACCTTGACATTTCAGGAGTTTGCCACGTTATCAAAGTGGATCCCTGGCCACAAAGTTCTGGTGGTGATCTCTTGCAGCCATGGTCACTATTTCAGGTAGCAAACAGACACTCTTTTGGACACTTACATCTTCCCTCAGTGCACCACTCCCAAAGAGAAAAACCACAGTTCCCTCCTCTCAGCAACAACTGAGCCACAGTGCCAATAGTGGATATATGATATGAATGGGACTCCTCTTAAATCATTGTGTGTGGTAGGAGAAGATAGAGGAGAATAAAATGGAAGAAATAAAAAGAGCTAATTCACGAAGCTATTGTCAAACTTCATTTAGATTGGTGTTATATAAAATGTAAAAAAAATCTGAATAAATTCCCTACCTCTTTAGGCACATAGGTATCATGCAACATTTATTTTCAGAAGTTTTGGCACTTCCAACATCAAGCTGCCACATGTGCCAGAGAGCACCTGCTGAAAACCAACCATAAATCTGCCAATCCTGACAGCACTAAGTCAGTTCCCCAATCACTACTAACTGGTCAGTCATTGCTGCAAATATTTAAATAATTATAAAAAACTGTGTAAGACATTATATAAAGAAAATATGTAGTGACAGCATCCAACAATAGGTTGAGGAGTGAAGCATCTTTGCCATTTGTCTTCCATCAAGTCCTGTCTGCAATCTTGTTTTCAAAGCCTCTCAGCAAGAACTTTAAACAGTGTCTTACTGGTGAAGCAAGTTCATTTCAGAAACAGTTGGAGCAATTCCCTAGAATAATTTGTGAGGTGATTAAAGAGACTTATGAATAAAAAGCACTAACAAGGTAAGGAAGACATCATAAGGCAGAAAGATTTATAGGACAACCCAGACAAGCTTTACATCATATGATAAAAATAGTAAGATCACAGATCAAATCCAAGAATCAGGTTACATACATCAGGTACTGATTTATAGTCACCAACTACAGAATAAGGCACCTCCAACACATTTCTCTGTTTACAGACTTATGAGAAAAGACAACACTTCAGACTTGCCTGTTTCAGGTATCTGATGGATCATCTAAGCTAAAGTGGCTTTTTTTTTTAACTTCAAAATATTAATTTTACAATTCCATCTTTTTCCTTCCTCTATTGGAAGAGTAAAAAAATAACAAAATATCCATAAATTTTTCCATTCATGCCCTGGCTGTATCTCCCCACTGCTTAGGTCTCTCACAGCACTGATCTCAGCAGTAGGTCTAAAATAAAGGCATCTTAAACAGAAGACTCTGCGAATCCAGAAATGTCTGCAGCCAGAAAGCTCCATTAATCAGCTGAACAAAGGCAGTTAAAAGATCAGCGATGCAGACACGTACATCTACTGCAAATGCATCAAAATGAGGCAACAGGAGACTTTATGGAAATTGACTCAAAGTCGGTGACAGTGTGGAATATCTGTACTAGAATCTTAACATCTACAAAATTTTATTTCGTTATATCATGCAGGATGTTGATTTTTTTTTTCAGAGTAAAGAACTAATGGCTGTCCAAGAAGCTTAATTTTGCTCTCTTCTCCCTTCTTATGAAGAACGGAAACCACAGAGCAGCACATCTATCTAAATAAATGGAAGTCATTCAGTACCAATCTTATTCTGCACCAGAAAGAAAGATACTGGAGAAAATCCTAGTTACTAATGAAATTTACTCTAAGAGGCAGACTCAGTTGTCTCTGGTTGCTCTATTAATAGGATTTTGCTATAGAAGAAATTTCCCATCTTTCATACAACACGTATGAACAATGAATTATTTGTTTGCATAAAAAAACCCCACTTAGATTTCTTATCACAAAGAGAAATCAGCACTTGCAGGTTCAAAGAGCATTTATGTGGGTTCAAATATTTTTCATTTTCAGTCTCATATGTGTTTCTGTGAACCCTTCCCACCTGCTTCCTTTCCTGAACCTAGTGAAGTGAGACACAGATGAAGGAATCAATAGCCATGTTGTTTATGGTGAAGCTCCTATTGAGCTTCAGAATCCTGAGATAAAATGAATACTGCTGCACTGAAAAAGCTTTGCCTGGCATCACAGTTCTGTGACACAGCAAACTCTCCTCTCAACACCACAACCTCTTTTCAAGGTATGGCTGCAATGGGGGGATTATTTGGACAGACTACAACAGAAAATACTCAGATTTATCAGTAAGGGACTCGTTTTGCTGCATCTTTTCCCCAACGGCTTTAAAGCAGTGAGAACACAGCAAGCCATTATATTCATTGCTAAAACTGAGTATCTGATTTAATCAATCCCCAGATCACTCTATTGATACACACCAAGAAGCACATTGAAGAACAGTGATGCTTGCCAGCTAAATCACAGTTCTGACATGCCCATATCTGATTACTTCTCTGTCATTTATAGACGTGCCCTGAATTACAAAGATTCATAAGGCTGTACAGGCTTTTTACTAAAGCAATCTGAACAGCTGCACCTCACACACTCCGTTGTTCACAAGAGAAAAACAGTTTAGTTACTCCACTTGCTTCCCAACCAAAGGACTTTAACTATTCAAAATAGTGATAGGAGACTCTCAAATTCTGTTTTCAAAGTGTATTTATTGAGCATGTTCAGACAAAAGCTGTGTCACTACAAGAAATATTATTAATATTGAAAGTTAAAGAGAAATCCTGTTAGTCAAGTTTCAAGCTGGCCATGTTTCAAGTTGCTTTCCCATAATCAGTCTACTTGATTCACTCAAATGATGTTTGAGGATTTTTTTTAATATACAAACCAAACCAAATAATTAATGAAAAGTTATATTAACAGGGAGAATACTTTCTCTCACCCTAAAAATTAAAAAAATTCATTTCTGTGGAGCAAATAAAATGTCTTTACTCAGCCCTAACTAAAAACTTCTGTCCTGTCCCCACCAAAATCAAACCATACACAAACGAGGTATTGTAAGGTTTAAGATATGGGGAAAACAAAACAAAACAAAAGAGGGGCAAGTAGAAAGACAGAGAAAAGTCAGCCAAATAAGTAATGCAAATTGCTAACGATGGCTACAGAAAAAAACCACATTTAAGATACTGATACTTGAAATCTCAAAGTTGTCCCCAGGTTTGACAACTCTGTGCAGAGGCAATGTCATTTGGACACAAAGCAGCTTACTTGCATGTTTGTCTGCCAGTACAATGAGGGTGCTTGAGATGTCTCTCCTCCTGTAGAAACACACCACCTTCGCTTCCACGTTCCCATTGGCAGTCTGAAACACAAGGAAAAACCAACCACTGACCAAGGGCACAACTGTGAACCAGGGACCTCATAAACCAGCAGGAATTTGGCACAAGAGCTACACAGCGCCTGCTTTTGACACCTCCAGCTGCACATATTACCTGACACACAAACTCCAGCATCATCCATCCCAGGGGAGGGAAACTCCACGCAGTTTGGCCCTGCCCTCCTAATGGTTACCGAGGAATCACTTTTAAGTTGCAGATGTTTCAAGGGGAGAAAAACACACTTACCTGCCATTGCAACCTATTACCAAGCCACTTTGCTACTTTGGAGGTGATGCCTATATTAAGTAGCATTCAAATTTATATTTAAAAACCAAATAAAAAACCTGTGAAAGATAACAATTCAGATCTAGGCTGTTCTCCAAACTCTGCAGGGCAGTAGGAAGGTAAGAAAGAACCCAGCCATTACTACTTTTGAAAAAGAAACAACTTGAGATTCTCTGACAGCACTGGTGAGCTAAATAATGACCAACACACAAAAAAATCATTACAGAAAGAGAACCAAAGAAGCTGCACCAGACAATAAACTCTATTCCAGTGACAACATACAAAAAAAGTCAGAATTTTTGGAAGATTATTTACTTAAGACTCTTAAAATGAGATAGGTGATCAAATGTAAGATGGCACCTGTCCAACAGTGCAAGTGGCTTTTTATAAGCTCTAGGGGAAATAAACCTACTGGTTTGTAACAGCCCCAGCCAGTTTACTATCTCTAAAATAAGTCAAATAATGCAAAAGTAACTCAAGAACTGTATCCTATTACAACTTTGAAGACTCTTTGAAAACCATAATGAAGGTACAGTTCCAGAAAGTAGAAGATACAAATTCCCCGCAAGGAGGTCTCCAAAAAAGGGTAGCGAACCAGCAGTGTGTCCACAAGGAAACAAAAATTGATGTACATGCTCATTTCTAAGATGTGAATGAAGGAAAAGTTTAAACTTTGATAATACCAGTTTTCCTAACACAAATCTAAAAAAAAAAACCACAAACAAACAAACAAAAAAACACACAAAAAACAAAACAAAAAAACCCCAAACAAACAAACAAACAAAACAACCAGACACCACATACATGCACAGATATTTCCCTTACAGACCAAAAGATTTTGGTAATGTCTCAGAATTTCTAGCCTTTTCTAATAAATAATTCAGAACTTTTAATTTTTGAGAAACTAAAATACAAAGGCATGAACCATCTTGTTCAAACACAGCTAGCTTCCATGTAAATTAACTTGATTTATTTAACTGCCAAAATTTCATTTGCACTCAGTTAAAAAGAAAATAAAAGAGCTAGGATTCATTTCCACCTGAAAGACCCATATTAAAGTGTAGGGCAGAGAAATAACAGCTCAAGGAAGAGTTGCACCAAGATGGGGAATCCAGTTTGAAAGCTCATCTTTTTTTAAAGGGGAGGGGAAGAATGAAAAGGAAGAATAAGAGGGGAAAATAACACTTTCCAGGAAAGTGATCAACAAATCTGCACCCTGTAATGGGTGGAATACAGACAGTGATACCTCACAGACAGGGATCCACTGGGAACATTTTAAGAATTCACTCATGTTTCCTTAAGGTAAAAGAGACTTAAAAGCATTTCTGTAAAATACCTCCATGGGGTTACCAAGGATGACCTAACATTCAGATTCTTTATTGCAATCGAAATTGATACATTTTCTCTTCCAAGTAACTGTTTCAGAACTACATGCTTTTCCACCACTGGTGACTGAAGAAAAATACCTGAAATCAGTCAATTAATGTACACCCAAATCCAAACCAGCGATGTTACATTCCTTCTGTATGGGCTGCCATAATGTCGATATTAAATCTGAACACGAGGTATGTTTAGGGTACAGCAAGTGGCTTCACAACTGTCGTCTCCCCTCAATCATGTCAAATTTCAGCGCTGAGAACTCCAGCTGGCCCCCACACAGAAGCCAGCATGTTTCCCTGTTCGATCCATTGAAAGGGAATCTGGCAAATGAGAGAGTTCACTGGCCCAAAAGGACAATCAGCAAAGTTTGAGGAGGCAGATCACAGCTGCAAACCTTTCTCCTGAGCAAGAGTCTCCCACAAGAAAAACCAAATTAAAGGTCTCTATTCTCTAAGCAAACTCTTGTATTATCTTCATATCCCGTGATCCCGGCACGGAAGTGCAGAAACCTCCTGCCCTAAAGGTGGGCATAATCACCTTGAGAACTACATGTCATTGATACTCAGTCCTTCCATACCAAGAGAAAACAAAAGGTCTTACAGCATTCCAGAAAATTACCAGAGAACAAATGTATTTTTAAGCTTCTAATTACCAGAGAACTGCTAAAGAATCGTTTTGATTTTTATCAAATCAAGCAGATCATAAATTCAATTAACTTCAAAGACTTGATGGAAAAAATGTTTACCTTATTGAGCTCTTCTATTCTTCGTATCAAATAGGGGTTACTCGAAGAATTTTCGAAGTAGACATAATCTGACAAAAAGAAAAAAGAATCTTTAAAATATGAACTGCTAAAAATCAAATCAAAACCTTTATCAGCCTGGAGAGCAAAGCACATGATCTTCCTTCTCTTTCTGATCAGATTATTCCCACTTAGACCACACACTGTTGTCTTTACTTGCTGCTTCTTCTTATCAAAACCCAGCCACTTCAAACAAACAATATGTGATCTCTCGATCTCTCTCTTCCTCTCCAGTTTACAAGTTGGCTTATTTACTTAGAGTACAAACAGATTCACTCTCTCATCTTTTTCTCTACTTCCTGATCTTTTACACTTATGTGATCCTAGAATGCCCTCAACAAAATTCCATATCGCTGTCCAGACTGGTCAGTAATACTGGTATTTTCAAGCAGGATAAACACCTAAAGTTAAAGGCAAAAAAACCTGAGTTCTTTACCACCATAGGTGGTGCCTTCAAAAAAAAAAAAAATCACAGAAACATGCATCATGCATGGATACCATATAAATTATTTGGTATTAGGAAACTCCAAGCTTAAGCACTCCTTAAGAAAACAGATGCTCAGGAGTACTGAATGGACTGGCCTTTCTCGTCCAACATTGTAGAAGCCAAACCATAAGCCTGAACTGAGACAAAGAGGGGGCTGAATCTACCTCCCCGCTGACAAGGTGCTGACCTTGCACACAGATCTGACAACAATTCCTTCCAGGACTATCTAACACGATTTCCCTCCAGACTTCCCAGCTCATTTGTATTTGGAGCAAAACACCCGTAGCCCCCGGGCACGCCTCAGGTGATCTTTTGCAATGCCTGCATTAGCACGATGCTCAGCCGCTGTTCAGCGGTGCTTGCCCTCTGTAAATAGGGACAGCTACGGAGGGTTACCCTCAATCCCCCCGAAATCCTCCTTGAAAGGGCTGTGGAAAGCACAGGTACTGTTCCGTCCTCCCCAGCCCAGAGAAAGGAAGACATCCCCCAAAGGTCTCTGCTCCTGGAAAAACTGCACCAGGAGAGTTAAGGGAACCCCTTTTATCTCTGGGCTGACCAGAGAGACACCAGGGCATTTACCTATCACGGCCCTTCCACCTGCCCCGTGTAACACCTCTCGAGCTGCAGACACACCTTTTTCACACTGCTGCTTACACCCCGTTGTCCATAGGTCTGGATTTACAGACCCACCTACTTGCTGCATGGGACACAAGAGCACAGCAGTGACCGCTGGGCAAATGACCCCAAGGAGGCTGCTCTTGCACTACCTGCAAACAACCCTGCAAGTGCCCTCTTGCCCCTTCAACGGGGCTGGCTGCCTTAGGAGAGATCACTGACCAGGAATCCCAGGGGTTACAATCCCAAGAGAACAGTTCTTAACAAGCCTATTTTTCAAGCCCTTATCTTGTCAAAAAGTGTGTTGTTGTCAAGACATCTTGCTAGTGAAGTCCCAGTCTGGTCCAGGTTGGAGTGACAAGCCGAGAGTTTCAATGCTTATGCACAGCACCAGTCTCGTGTTACCCAACCACAGAGTGTAACCAGGACTAAGAAGCACTGAAATATCACACCCAAATTTTGATATTTCTGTGCATTCTGTGCTCCAGGCCTCTCAGACTGATCATCAGCCATCTTCACACATGGTAGCAAGCACCTGAGTGACTCCAAAACTTTCTTCCCAACTGTAAAAGTCAGTTCCTCTTAAATATCACATCCCTGCAGCCTTTAAACTCATAGAAGATTTCAAGTGAGAAATAAAATTTGGACATCTGGTTTGTAGAAAACTTTGTGGGTTGGTACCAGAAATGGTTAAAACACCCAAGTAAGTAGACCCTAAACTTCCATTCCCAAACACTGGCTCTGAGCAGCACATCAAACAGGAATCAACAGGCTCAACTTTACTATGACCAACTCTACCAGAAGTCACAAAACCAAACAGATAATTGGCAGCTTCAGCAATAACAACTGCTGACTGAAATAACAATGGTGAGCATTAAGCAACTTACTGATCAGCAGAGTAAAGAGAAATTATTCATCCCACGGCAGAACCACCCATGACCAACAAGGGTAGCAGAGGATGTTGAAGGTTCAAGGTGCCTCTCCAAGTTCACTGGCCACTTCTGACTGGAAGGCTCCAACAAGTGAAGAAAGAATGAGTTCTTTCCCTCTAACCCTCCAATAATTCCTACAACAACCAGCTACTCCTCACTTCAGGTACTTTGACTGAGGCAGATGCAAAAAAAATATTACTTTTGTATACACTATGCCTGAAAATTAGAAATTAAACCTGAAGGAAATGTCAATCTATGTACTGAAAATATAACCTTGTCTTTAATCCCCTGGGTTTCAGGTGGCTGTTACAAATGCTCATAGTTCACACCATTTTTAATCAGCATTTTTGTGTCCAGGTGCATGCATATATTCCCAGAGACACATTTTATACCTCAAGGGAACATTAACTTGATTTTTCAAGTAACTACAGTTTATTGATTGTAAAATCTGGCATAGATTTAAAGAAAGCTTATCCCAGATGAATGGTTTAACAAAGAACAGCTCACAGTGGTATCCAACAGTACTGAATAATAAACCCCCGACATTGTCTTGGTCAGCAGCAGGAGCATGCCCAGACCACACTGTGTGACCAAAAACTGCAAACCAAGCCCACAGGAACCACCAGGTTCTGTAGGTTGCTGGCAGAAAGTCAGAACCAAACCTGCCCCTTAGGATGCTCCAAGAGCTGACACATGACAGCGCAGAGGTGCATCCTTAGGCCAGTGCTTGATGACTTTACCACATCAAATCCACAGCCCGGTACAGCTCATCCATGTTTTAGACTAATGCCACAACTATGCTAAGCATTTCACCAGTAGCTATGCAACTAATGGAGACCTATTTCCCTCTGCTCAAACTACCTGGAAAAAGGCTTCTTCCTCTCTGCAAGTAATGCAGAGCACACTGCCAATCACATAACACAAAATAACACATATTAGAGGAAAGGGTTTGCATTTTTCACAGAGATTTTAAATACTGGAAGGAAAATTAAAATGCTATCCTGCACAAAGAATTGTTTGAATTATTATTCCACATGTACAACATGGAAATTTTAAGTTCAACAAACCACTCTCCAAACTGATGCCTGGGCTGGTGAGAACACTCCTCTGAAACTGCTCCACAAGCAGCCAAGCCCAAGAAGACTGGTTTCCTGCACCAGGTTCAAAGGAGGCACAGCACTGGGCCCTACACTCCAGAACACTGCCTTTCTCCTCGAGTAGCTCTTCCACTTCACCTCCAGCTTCTTCCCAATTCCTGGAAGTGCACCCTTCCTCATACTGCCTACCCAACTAATATTATTCCCTGTTTGCTCTCAGGGCAGTGCCCACAATTGCAGATGCACGTGCACACACACACACAGAGGAACAGAAACCTTCCACAGACTCCCAGCAACCCAGATGTCAATGGGAGACGTCCTGTGTATGCACAACTGCTGGGATTCTGTACCCTGGGCTGAAAGAGGGGATGGGGAAGGAGACAAAGTCAGCAAATCTCTAGACAACAGGGAGATATGCATCTCAACTCCTACTAAGAACAGGAAGGAAGAGTTCACTAAAACAAAAAATAAGGTCTAGGGGCAGAAAAGTAGAGCCTGATAGTAAACAAAACAAGTCAGGCCATTCAAACAAAACTGATTATCTATACTTTATTTGCCTTCCTACTTACAAAACTGAAGAAAAGGACCAGTCTAAAACTGCTGTGCATCACACAAGCATGACATGCCCTCTAACCACCATAAAAAGCACATGAAGGCAATCCCTCACCACCCTGAAGAGAGCTTCAACCCCATACCCTCACAACAGCTGTTAGCTTCAGCACACCCTCCCCGAATTAATCAGCCGTGCATCCATACCACGATCATAATTAATGGCACCACTCATGCATGTTACAGCTATCAGTGATCAGGCTACAACAATGGCTGAGGACTGTGGAAATATCAAAATGCAGTAAGGACCATCACAGAGATCATCACCTTCTGACTAAGTCAAAACATAGTTCTTCCCTTTGCCTGCGCTGTTATACAGCAGAAGTACCCACAGACATAAATCTATCCCAAAAAAGCCTTCATATCCCATTATACTTTTTCTGAATATGCACAACACAACTTGCCAGAAAGCAATGCTGTTTAACATAGGTATAGACTGAACTGCTAGAAAACACAGACACAAGTACAGCAGCTAGAACTATAATGACAGCCACAGAAGAAGAAATTTTCCATAAAGGCAGTAAAATAACAGTTCTCAATTCGCAATTAACATAACAGAATTTCTTTTTGCTCTCGTGCTTTTAAGACACTATTGCAAAAGAGCTTCCCCCTCTGTCTTCTTCATGTCAGCTGTTACTTGTGTCTACATCAGCCCATGGAAAAGAAAATCAGGAGGGGGTACAGGAAAATAACACACACTGTCTAGAGGTCATGTATTTATAAGATTATACATGTCTGAGCTACCTAATAACCTTATGGGCTTTTAGATGATCAAGTTGCAAAAATGCCCAAAAGTATTTTTATCCTTCCCAACGCACACTGGCCTTTCACGCTACAAGTGCTTTCTGAGGACTGACCTGGCTGAGTATTCCCTACCTTACCCCCCAAAGTCTTACACAGCAAGTACTGCACCAGCCTCCAGCACCAGTACTCAGGATATGAGGGAGGCTGGAGCCTTCCTCTTCCCACACTCACTACCACTGCTGGGCACAATGTGTAATTCCAGATATGAGATAAAGAAGTAACTTCACAGTTGTAAATATTTCCTCTCCCCAACCCACAAAGCTGCTGCTCTGAATTAAAGATGAGCATCAAGAGAGTGCACAAACTTCTGATGACCTGCTTATTTTATGACTTCTTTTACAGGAAATATGTGCCTCTGCATACTCTGGGCTCTCCAATTCAACTTTAGGCCAGTTTCCTTCAGTAAGTTCCAGTTTTCAAATTATTCACCAGTTTCGTCCCTAAACTGTCAATCATTTTACATTTTGGACAATACAATCCCTCTTGGTGTGAAAAAGGAGGTTGGAGAGGCAACCCTAGAAGTCCTGCAATCTCACCTGGCAGAGCCCAAGTCCTACTGCCTTCTGACTCTTTAAAAAGCAGCAACACTCACAACAGCAGTCACCTGATAAAACGCTCACTTACAGAGCAGACAGAGTTCCAAAACAGAAAGCATCAGCAGCACAATATTTTCATTACCAGAAAGACAAAACTGAAATAGTTCTTTCTATTGCTAAAGGAATTATGGGGTCTAATACGTCTGGCAATATACACAAACCAGGTATTTACAAATTAATGGCTTTCATGGATCAACAAAGGTATTAAAGATATGAGCACAGGCTCATTTTGTATTTACAGGACAGCAGTATTTGTGGCTACACTGGATACATCAAGCTAAGGATGAGGCAGCACATGCTGTGGGAAGCACTACCACCACCATCCAGCTCCTTAAAAAAGGTGGAAATGCCAAGCACACAGGCCTCTGAAATACTATAGCAAACTAGTGAGGGACATGGCAAAAGCAAACATCTCCTGTAGAAATCTCCCCTCCACATAGTTAACAGCAAACCACCACCAAATTTAGCAAGGATGAGTTAAGTACCCCAGTTAAATCAAGCCAGCTTTGCTCTGCTTCTTGAGCAAGGATTATCTACACATTCACATGGTAAACAAAACGTTCATGATATATTTTCTTCCAAATGTGTAGAACAAAGAGACAGCCAATGTTACTTGGCTGTTTTGAGATGTAGCCTATGTATCACTTTTTCTGACAGGCCTCCAAAAATCCAGATTCAGTATTACCCAAACCGTAACTCAAAGGAGAAGCAATTCATGACAAGATTCATGTAACAGGACTACAGGTTATGCACAGACCTACAAAAAAGTTGATCCATGTTTATCCATTGTTTGCCCATGTCAGCTCAGCAAGAATTATTGCAACACCACCTCAAACAACAACAAAAAAACCCCACCAAAACACCAAACTCTGAAGGACCTGTAATAGATACAATCAAAAATTAGGTATCTTCCATACAGAAAGCTACTCAAGGTAAGACATAATCTATCTTTTTGAAATAAAAAGAAAAATAAATCAAAGTTAATGACACGCAACTTGTTTGGATAAATCGTCAGTTGCTTCCTCCAGTTTAAACTCTGAAACATTATGATATTTGGAACTTCCCAGAGGTCTTCTATTCTTTGTTTTCTATCATGTCAAGGGAGGGGCCAAGAAAAATTCCTGTCCAGCTATCTGTATAATTTCTTGCTTGATTCTCAGTGAAACAAGGTTTATGCAACTCCATTATCCATGCATTAGTTCTTCCCTATTAACTCCTGAAGCCTTTGTTCATACATTTCAGAGATGGACAGAAGTCTCACAGATAATTAAGTTCTGATCATTGTTCTCTATCTTACAGACATAGATAAAAAAACTACAAGAGAAAGTGAGAAAGGTAAGGCAGATATGAAATGGTTCCTGTTTCAGCAGCAATTAATAGACTAGGTTTCAAAACAAATCACTGGAGATTCCACAGTGTTTGGAGGAATTATTGAAAGTCCTTGCTTTCTGATGCACCTCCCAACTCCCCTATTGTCAGAGCTCCTCAAGGCATGTCCTGGGCTCAGTTAACTTCTTATCTGACTCACAATGGCCAGGTGTGCTCCCAAATATTTCTGCTCTCTGCCAGGGAAGAAGGCAGGTATTCTACCTCACAGCAACAGCCATGGGATCTGAAGATCTCAGCTCTGCATGAGGCACAAAGCTCATACAGATGGTACCTATCCCAGCAGAAGTGTAAAATTCCAAAGCAAGAAGAGCAGAACGGGAAGAGCCACCTCATGGAAGAAAAACCACAACTTTTAGATTGTCAGTGTTCTTTTTCTGTTCCTCACAGCACTGTTGGCTGTTTTCACTTACAGACAGTCTATAGGAAAAAAACAAAGGACAGGAGTGTGCTGCTATTTTTGACACAGAGGTTATGGGTGTCAGCTGTACTTCATGGGGTCACTCTTAGGTAAGAGTTGTGCCATACTGGAGTAACTGTTACTAGGGATGCCACCCCAAAGGAGACGAGAAGTCTGTACAAACAAGACTTGAAAAAAAAAAAACTGTGCAAGAATCTTGGAAACAAAATTAAGCTTCCAAAGCGTTACCCTAAGGACAAAGAAGCAATTTTGCTGTTAGAAATCAATTATATGGCCGTTCAAGAAAACCAATTTCAATTAATCCACTCCCAATATTCCAGCTATAACTAAGGCACATTTGCATGTGGCACTGACACTTCAGGTTCACTGAGTCAACTCCCTCCAGCTTCCTGCAGGACGAGCCTGTGCTAAACGTTCTACTTTTTTTATTCTGCGCTTTACAGGAGATATCAAAGTGTGATTTGAAGGCCTCTGGACACAAAGCCTCTTCTGCATTGCCTCTTCTGTCACTTCAGTTCCCAAGAATGTAGCCATACAAACATTTTCTGCAGAAGCAGAGTTGTGAGCCTATGTTATTTCAGCTTTGTGCATCAATAACATGGAAACAGTTCAGGCTTGAAAAACGAAAAACCTTTCCCCAAAGGTGTGTTGTAAGGGAAGACCAGGATGGTCTAATTTACAGAAGAGTCACTTGAGCAGAGAAACACTTGAGCAGACAGAGAAACTAGTAAAAGAGTTCCTTGAATCATGGGGGAGTATTTGGAGAGGGTAGGGGGAATGGAAGAGAAATATCCTCAAGCTACACCCTAACAATCACCATCTGCAGCAGCCAAGAAAACAGCCTGTTCTGTTGTAATTCTCATTGCTAAGGACAGATAAGAAAAGCATTATTTTCCAAAATATATTTAGGCAGCAAAGAAGATGACAAGAAATTAGCATCGTGTTCCCTGCAAAAATCTCAGGAGTTGCAAAACAAGAACCTCTGTAGTACTCAAGACACCAAGTTTGGCATCACTCTCGAGAAACAAACAAACGAAAAAAAGTTGTGTTTCTTGTTGGGGTTTGCTTATTTGTTTAAGAGCAATGTTGAATTCAGTTTGCCAACAAGAATTAACTGCTTAGGCCATAGTATGACAATACATTAAGTCCAAAGGTAGGGTTTCAGTGCCAGATCAGAAACATCATGGCTTCACAATGCAAAACATGGACAAAGTGTAAACTCCTGCCAGCATTTCTGCAGATGTTTCTTCAAACACGAGTGCCAGTGAAGCTGATTCATCCCCACCCCCTCATACCATCCCCTCAAGTTGTGACAGCCTCTCCTTGGATGGCAGGAGGCCTACACACAGTAAACCCAGTTGGGCACTCACACAGGTCCAAAAAGTGTCTTCAACCAAACCAACCCGTGCCCCGCAGCACAGCCAGGCCACACTGTGTAAGCCCAGCAAAGGAAGGAGATGACAGCTACAATTGCTTCAATGGACACCCTACCAAAAGAAACATCTTAAATTAACATTATCAGAAGAAACATCCACAGAAACTGTCTCACTTGGCTGGTTCGAATTTGCTCAGATGTTGACAACTTAACTCTGTAAGGACAAGACCAGTGCTAAATCAGGAATCATCTGTTCATGCCACACTAACTTTATGCTTGGTCAAGTGTCATCTGTCCTCCTACATCTTGCATGAAAGCATAAAGCCCCCAAATCAACCAGAGTACATTGTGTGCAATTTAACAGAAACATTACCATGGGTCACATCTGACACGGATCACGCTCTGGCAATGCACAGAACCAGAGCCATGGAAGCCCAGGCACCACAAAGACTCAACAGCTTGCAAGGAACACACGGGTAAAGGACTGGAGAAGGCCAAATCTTTTCTCCACTTGCAAACTCACTTTAGAGCCACCAACTAACTGCTTTGCTTCACTGATCAATGTCAAGTAAAAATTACCTCACAAACACTTCTTCCTAAAGGTGGACAAAGAGCTGGAAGAGAAGAATGTGTGCATGGTTCCCTTGGGGCTGGGCTACAGCCCAAAAGCTTGACCAGCACTTTGCAGGTCCTTCCAGACTTGGTTTCACAAGTAAAGAGGGAACAAGGAAGGATTCCAGAACTTTAAAGATACTCTGAAGCAGGGCCTCTTTGTATACTGGATTTATGGTGGTAAGCTCCAAAGACCTAGAATCATAATTATCTTACAAGACCACCTTTCTCAAAAGTTCCAGTTACCCAATCTTCAAGGGAAACCGAGGCAAAGCAGCTGCAGGACTTGGTCACTTACCTGCTTGAGGATTTAAAAAACAATAATGTGTTTGGAAAGCAACAAGACAGAGTATAAAAAACACCTTACTTGGTGCAGAAGTACCACTGATTTCACAGGTACACAGATTTTACTTTTTGCCAGCAGATGCCCAGAACTACCAGAAGCCAGCCTCCACAGTTTATAACTTTGCTTTCAAGTGACCCCAAACTGCTCACGAGTGGTTTATAAATCAAAGTAAAAACAGCAACAGCAACCACCTCATTCTCTTCTCATCCTCCTGGGGTGAAACTATGCGCTCTCTATTTTGAAGTCAGGATGCTTAAAAATCAAAACTTGCTTGAAAAACAACTGGATGGAAGTGAAAGGAACATCTTTGATATTCACCAAAATCTTACTAGTTAAACAAAAGAAGTTTTAAGAGTTTTTTTCCACAATTCTTATTGAGTGTCTTTTATTCACCATCACTGAAAGGCAAAACACCAAGGAGCAAAATGGGCACTGCCAAGGAGAGCCTCAGCCCCTCCCCAGACCTCCAGCAGTGCCCCCCAGCCCTCCCAGAACGCTGCCCTGGCACTGCCTCCCACCCGCCAGAGCAGGAACTGCCTCAACTCACCAACAGAGAAGAAACAAGTTTAGTCCTTTCATTTCACTGTGCCAGCTGCAAATGGTGTGCAGCTGCTACAAATCCAGAGTTGTCACAGCTCCAGCCCCCAAACACACCTAAGCTGGTTGATAACGCTCTCCCCCATGCAGCATTTCCAATAAAAGGCTAACGAATGCTGAAGCTGTCTGATACAGGGGAGAAGGGAAAGGGAAGGAAGATGCAAAACATGCAAGATAAACTAGTGTAACTAGAAACAATGAAAGGAAAAGATGAAGAAACCCACTGCCTGGCTGTTGCTGAAAGGTGATAAGCTAGACACTGTCCTAAATTTATTAGGGCCAATGACTGCAGAAGCCTATTAGTAATTCACAAGAATAAACTCTCATTTTTATCCTTACAGGTTATTTAATACCCCTCTCCACTAAACACATTCTTAGCTCAGGTTACCTGCAAAGTTAGAAAACAAAATCCCAGCAAGCACAACCAAAACAAGGATATTGCAGAGTAATCCCTCCTGTCACCCAAACCATATACACACTGACAACAAAGCAAGATGTCAGGAGAAGGTTTACAAGTGATCCCGCAGTTGAACGACCTGAATTTGCTCCAGGTTCGGACTCAGCAATACGTTCTACGCAAGCCTCCTTAAAAGCTCTCAGTTCTTTACCAGGAAAGTTCAAACATCATTGTGATGTCAAGAGGACTGATGCACCATCCCTGTGCTCACAGCTCCCTGGCAGCACTATGGAAGCCAAGAGCTGTAGGCTGCCACAAGAGCCGGGATGCCAAGTGGGAGAATGGAACGGGATGGGGCCAGGTCATACCACAGCCCCAGCCACACATTAATAGCCCCCTGTGGTGGCAGAGATGATGTCATACTGCCATTCTTAAAAACTGTGGGGATTACACTGAAATAAGATGTGTAACTGCAGCACAGGCAGACACACCAACACCAGCTATAAAGTAATGAACAACATCCAGTAAGTTCTGGAGCTTCAGCCCCCTGCATACTGGCATAAAGCTGCTATGGACCTTAGGTGCCCACATCAGGCACTGTGGGTCATCACTTCCCTCACTTTAAAGGTGTTAAATGCAGCAAGTACCTCTAAGCTTAACCGACTTGTGATCAGATCTACCAATGGCATTTAAACACAACTTAAATGTACCACAGACTCAAAAACAGTGATAATTTTGTAGCTAAGCATGTTCCCAAACAAGAGGGTAACCCGTAAAAGTCAAAAACACATAAAAGACTCCATCTGAAAGCATAAAGTGACATTTGTCTCAGCAAAAGTGTTGTCTTCAGTACATTTTCCTCCATCCTTTCTATGCCCATCCCCTTGTTCCCTGCCCTCCCACTGAGCCCATTCAGCTCTTCACACAGTCCCACAGTGAACCAGATTGGGTAGCTGATGCAAGATTAAAAATAATCCAGGAAAAAACAAAAAGTGAGGAGGAGGGAGGTGGAAAAAATTAAGTTCCTCAAATCAGTGCAAGATGAAAATGCAAGAAATGATTGTTTCACTGCATCAAGGGAGTGCCACAGGGACATAAACCTGCAGTGGGGCTCAGTCAATCGCCACCACTAAAGGACTACTTGCCACACCAGAGTTTAGCTCTCCTGGAGAAAGCAGAGACAGAAAACCTGCTGGAAATTCTCTTGATACCAAGATGACCTGTTCTCTTCCAGGCAGCTGACACAGCACTCTCCTGAAAGCAGAGCCTGGCACTAGCTAGAACAATGAACATCACTCTCCCACGGGCATTTTTTCATCAGAGGCCGCAAATTCCAGCTCAGAGGTCCCAAGCTTCTCCAATCTTGTGTTTATCCAACATTCCCATACGGTCTGTGATTGTGCAGGCTGCCAGTCCGCTCCATGAAGAGGCAAACCAGCCCACCATGACTCCTTCCAAGTGAAAGCAGTTCACTTTCTTCGTGCTGCCATTTGTTTCATGGCTGTACAGCAGCTGTTAAGAAAATCTTCACTTCTGCTACACTGGAGGCAGGCGATTCCAGGATTTCCTACTGCCCAACAACCAAGATCCCCCATTTCATTTTGGAATTTGATACCCTGGCATTCTTCCCCACACACTTCCAGTTTTACATCCCCCCGAACTGTGCTAGCTTGTGACAGTCCCATTTTTATTGGAAACCAACTCCCCTTCCACTAGAAACCTACCAGGAGAAATTTGACAGGATCCAGTAGCACCAGTTGCTCTCTCCAAACAACTGGAAGCCACCAGCCACTCATCCACAGAGCCTGACAACCATTCGAGGGGCAGCTCCTAATCCCCCCAGCACGGTCACTCTGCTTCTCAACACCAAGGTGAAGACTCCAGCCCCAACAGCCTCAGCTCCTCTACCCAGGACCACATGAAGAGAACAACACACTTCATGTCCACTGGTTGTCAACCCACCACTGGCTTCTGAAAACAAAAACTGATGGTGTTCCATGGCCAGGCCTAAAGCAGTGCCCATCCCAGGGAACATGAGCAGTATTGATCTGTAGCGAGCAAGCTGCTTTTGGCAGCTGTTAGGTCTGGAGTTCATGCAGCGCATCCGGTAGTCACAAGTGTAATAAGAGATTATCTGCTGAGTGTTTGTCTTCCAGTGGGAAGTGTATGAAATGACTGTGCACAAATCCCATTCCGGATTTAATCCTGACACGGAGTTCACACACAAACTTCAGTGCACAAAACCATTAGTGAGAGATAGCAGCACCAGAGGTCAGAAACAATTCGATTACACACACTCCTGGGCTCAGGCTGAACAGAGCTCTCACACAGAAACAGCTGCATCCATCCATATGTTGATCTTGGTAATACATCAAATCAAGACTTCATCCATATGGACCATAACAGAGCACTGTAACCTTGGCTATCAGCCAGCTGCCTTGCCCTCTGCCCAGAAAGGCTACTGAGCAAATCCTGGGCACCATTTCCAAGTGCAGGAAGGACAAAAAGGTAACTGAGTCCAGCCAAAACAGATATTCCAAAGGCAAATCACATCTGACCAACATGACTCCCCCAGCTGGGACAAAGAGACTGGCTCTTTGGCTGAGAGAAGAGCAGGGGTGTTGGACACCTTATCTTCATGTCAAAGGCCCTGCTAAGCCTCCCAAAGCATCCTTCTAATGAAAATGCTTGAAAAACTGGACAATAAAAGTAGGGAGAAAACTGTAACACCATGTTTAAAGGATCACAATCAGCAGTTACAACCTTCACTGGGCTGCTGGTTACTAATGGCATCCCTCAAGGATCAGCCAGCCCTGCTTAGAAGCAAGGATAGGATGAGGAATAACGGGAAGGGGGAGCCCAGCTGAAACATGAGAAAATCCATCTAGGCAAATGGAAACAAATATTTTCTAGAAGCATGGTCAAACACTGGATGGTGCCCAAAGTAAGGGTGGCACCACCATTCTTAGACCTTGAGATGGATACAGCCCTGAGCACTCAGATCTACCTGGGCATTTTCTAGCAGGAGGTCAATCTAGAGACCTCTAGAGGTGCTTTTCCACCTTCTCTGGTATGCACAATACAGATTTAGCCATACAAAATGCTAAGAGATGACACTCCCCACGAGACTTGGTCATTCAGTGATGAACAAAAATTTCCAGGAAACCATTCCCTTCACAAGTCACACCAGGGTGAACTTCCACAACTCATGGTGCCTATCATCCTACTCTCAGCATCTCCAAACCAACATAATGCTACAGGCACTATCAGCTTGGGGCCCAAGACACAAAGCTGGGACAGCCAGGAGTCAGCTCTTATGCCTCTGTGAAACCAGGTGCAACCAGAAAAAAAAGTACGAACATGACAAAAGCAGCGGCATTTCTCAGGGTAAAAAGTAAGGGTAGGCCAGAAGAGTAGAAATAACAGAAAGTAGTTGTTCATGGAGAGCAGCCAGACAGGATGGCTTGGCCACCTTCGCTGTATTTTTTCTCTTGTTTACTTTAGTTTGATTTTGCAGAACTCCACAAGAAACAGGCATTTTGAAAAGGAGAGCACTCCACAAAAACATCTTCCCGTACAGCCTATAGTCCTGGGGAGAAGGAAGCTCCACAGAACAGCTTTTATGAAGGAAAATGGCCGAGCACAAATTCATGCCAGACCACCCTCAGTTTACGTTCCATAAAACACAGTCCCAAACCCCGTTGCCTCTCCTTTCTCTTCACGTGAGCCAAAACAAAGGACAATCAGACAGGAGCACAACCCTGAACAGAAGACTAATGGGAAAGCACAAAACAAAACAGCAAGAGTGGAAGGGGAGGCCAAGATCTGCAGGACGTGCCTCACACCAGCCCTCTGGTCTACCAGCAGCCTCTGCCCATCTTTGTGCTCCTTATCTCAGCAGCTCCTCCTGGGTCCCCACCGCGACAACCTCGCATGACCCCCATCGGCGCAGCCTCTCCGCGTCGGGCCACCCCGGGGCCTGGCCCCACGGCTCTCTGCTCCAGCCCGGCTCACCCATCCCACCCTGCCCCGGTCCCGGATCTGCCCGAGCCCCCACCAGCCCCAACCTCACACGCCTCGTCCCCCCACACCCTCGTGCTCCG
>VXBR01007839.1:299517-382137 GCA_013400215.1 Cisticola juncidis | reverse complement strand
GAAAGAAGGAAGGAGGGGAAGGAGCCAGAGCCGCCCGCCCGCCCGCGGCGTGTGAGGGCGGCGCTCCGGCCTGCGAGGGGAGGGACGGGACGGGAGCGAGCGGGGCCGGGGGCGGCACGGCCTCGTCACACACAGCGGCAGCGAGAGANCACACACACACAGAGAGCGCCTGTGCTCACACACACACCCAGAGAGCGCCTCTGCTCACACACACAGAGAGCGCCTGTGCTCACACACACACCCAGAGAGCGCCTCTGCTCACACACACAGAGAGCGCCTGTGCTCACACACACACCCAGAGAGCGCCTCTGCTCACACACACAGAGAGCGCCTGTGCTCACACACACACCCAGAGAGCGCCTCTGCTCACACACACAGAGAGCGCCTGTGCTCACACACACACCCAGAGAGCGCCTCTGCTCACACACACAGAGAGCGCCTGTGCTCACACACACACCCAGAGAGCGCCTCTGCTCACACACACAGAGAGCGCCTGTGCTCACACACACACCCAGAGAGCGCCTCTGCTCACACACACAGAGAGCGCCTGTGCTCACACACACACCCAGAGAGCGCCTCTGCTCACACACACAGAGAGCGCCTGTGCTCACACACACACCCAGAGAGCGCCTCTGCTCACACACACAGAGAGCGCCTGTGCTCACACACACACCCAGAGAGCGCCTCTGCTCACACACACAGAGAGCGCCTGTGCTCACACACACACCCAGAGAGCGCCTCTGCTCACACACACACAGAGCCCCTCTGCTCACCCACACACACCCAGAGAGCCCCTCTGCTCACACACACACACCCAGAGAGCCCCTGTGCTCACACACACCCAGAGAGCCCCTGTGCTCACACACACACACAGAGCGCCTCTGCTCACACACACAGAGAGCCCCTGTGCTCACACACACACAGAGCCCCTGTGCTCACACACACACAGAGAGCCCCTCTGCTCACACACACAGCCACTTCTTGCACACTCACACAGTTTGTCCTCACACACCACCAGTCCTCAGGCACAGTCACTCACAGACAACCTGTGCACACCTGTGACACACACACTGACACCCTGTGCACACCAGGAACACACACACACTGACAGCCTGTGCATACCTGTGACACACACACACTGATCTGTGCACACCAGGGACACATACACAGAGACAGGCTGTGCACACCAGTGGCACACACACACTGACCTGTGCACACCAGGGACATACACACTGATCTCCTGTGCACACCTGTGACACACACACACTGACAGCCTGTGCACACCATGACACACACATACACACACTGACCTGTGCACACCTGGGACACACACACTGATCTTCTGTGCACACCAGGGATACACACACTGATCTTATGTGCACACCAGTGGCACACACACTGATCTGTGCACACCTGTGACAAACACACTCTGATCTGTGCACACCAGGGACACATGCACACTGATCTCCTGTGCACACTAGGGACACACACACTGACAGCCTGTGCACACCAGGGACACACACACTGACAGCCTTTGCACACCAGTGGCACACACACACACACTGATGTCCTGTGCACACACACAACACTCCTCTCCTCACACAACTCTCCTCATCCAGCTCTCTGGGCCCCACACAGGCTCTGTTCTCCTCATGCACCAGCCCTGACCTGGCATGGGCAGCCCTACACAGCAACCTGTCCTCAGGTACACAATGACAGACACACACACAGAGTCCTCCTCACACACATCCAGCTGTCACAGGCCATCCACACCCAGGGCAGGCACAGCAGGTCCCTGCATAGACACAGCCCTCCTTGTGCACACCCTCAATCTGCTCACACTCACACCTACATCCATGTGCTTCCCATGCACATCCCTCCAGCCCTACACACACCTCCTGCTCACATTCCCCACTCCTGCACTGTCTCACCGGGGTGCCCTCTGTGTTTGTTACCCCACTGCCACACTGGGGCTTTCCCCCCTCCTCAGCCTAGGTGAAATGATGGCTTTAGCTTTCCCTTGCCCACTGACCTGTGGGTGTCCCTGGCCCTGGGCACACCACAGCTGCACCATGCAGGGACATCCCTTGTTCAGCCCTGCACAGCTCCTGTCCAGGTGTTTCCTCAGCAGCTTTGCAAGGGTTACACAATTGTCAAACAGCTGTCAGCTCCAGATCACTCTGCAAAACCTGCACATTGCCACTGCCACTTCCTCTCCTACAGGAACAGGCTTGATGCCAAAAAGCACCCCAAGAAGCCACCATTCTGTGGTATATAACACCTTTACAGCATGTCCCCCAGCAAGGGCCAACAAAGTGCTACAGGGAAGGTGACAGGCCATCTCCACAAGGACTTCTCCATGCATGTGGCCCAGACTGGGCAGTGAAGCTCAGTGAAAAGCTACCCCTCTAATGGTCAGCAGAAGCAGACCTGGAGCACTGCTGGCCTCTCAGGCAAGGCAGGATGGCTACACTTGGCTCCAGCACAGAGCTGGAGAGTCACCTGGTGTTGTCCAAATCAGGGGACACCCCAGGACCCCTCCACACAGTCACACAGGTCAGGATGGCCAAAAAAGATCTGTCATTAAACTCTTCGCTGGAGTAAGAGCTTAACAGTGCAAACAGTCATACCCTTTACTGGGTAGAGCTGCTGCCTGCACTCTCAACACTGCTTCTCACAACGTACTGAAACATCTACACAAGACCACCCAAAACATTGACATCTGCCAAAATACACCTATTTTTCAAAAGAACGGGGCTCTTGTTATAATTCACTTTGTGTGCTAGGAAAACAAGCTTACAACACCAAATCTCTGACAGTCCCCTGATTCCAGGAGGGCACAGGGTTCTGCTTTTATGCTCCCAATATACGTGAGGAGCACGGCTGAGTGAGGAAAACACTTCTGAGGGTGAAAATCGGTCAGCCAAGAATGGTCAGAGTGGCGGGGAGCGCCCCGTGATATTTCCTCCTTCCCCAGCTGCCGGGGAAGCGCGTGCCGGCACAGGCGCCGGGCACACCGCAGGACACGAGGGCTGGCCCTCCCCAGGCTGCTGCAACTGCTCTGCCGAGCTGAAAATAATCCAGTAGGACACAGAAAAATTATCCAGAACAAATATTTACAAATCACATCCCAGAGCACTTGGTAGTAGCACATGGAGAAGCGGATGGTCACATGGCATTGACTACTTTTTCCAGATGCTAAACCATGTTTTAAAGGACAGCAACAAAAATGTGTGGGATCTTCCCTGCTGTTCCTTTTCCAGGTCAAGCAGCAGCTGTGGTCAGGGCCAGGGTGTTGTGCAGATGGAGGGAGGTGAGCTGGAGCTGCGGGACAGCCTGGGAAGAGGCGAGCTCCTGCAATGCCCCACCTCCCGCCACCAAACCCCACTCCCACGAGGGCCACCAACTCTCACCGTGCAAATCCAGACCTCCCACAGGGCTTTTGGTGCATCCTGGCACGGCATCGCTTGCGTTTGACACCTCTGCCATGGCAGTGAAGGTGCACGTGGTCTGAGAAAGGCCCAGACTTGCAAAAGAAAGATGCCAGTGCTCTGAGAGCTCAGTCCTAGGCTGTGTGGCAGAAATTCGTCTGTCCCAGGGCATGTGGATGAGGGAGGCTCTCCATGCCCATTTCATGCAACCTGGTACACTCCGACCCAAAGTCATTCTTGCTCCACCCAGCCCTCATTTCCTTCTCTCTTCTAGGCAACAAGAGAGTGCACCAAGGGCACTCGGCTTGGTGCTCTCCCTGCTGGTGTGGGGCTGGTCCTCTGCTTCCCCCAGCAGCACACGAGCCTTCCCACCACCCCAGTCCATTCCACTCACACCCTCATTCATGTGCTGAGACAAATTCCTCCATGGGCTCTCAAAGGTGATGCTCAGGATGTGCCTCTTTCATACAGCCAGGTCACCAGTACAAGCTTACAGCTGAACCTGTGCAGAAGATGCACAGCCAGAACACAGCCTTCACATGTTTGTGTCCCCCAGCTCTCCCATGGTGCCCCCCCAACCATTTCACCACCAGCCAGATCCTCTCCATGGCTATAGGTGCTGTTTCTGCACTCCAGAATACTGAGTTTGCCCTGTCCTGAGCTATCCCCATTTCTCCTGCCTGGAATAATCTGCCTGCTCTGTGCCACCATGTGTGGGTTTTGTGTCTCCTGTTCCAGCAAAGGGCTAAGGCATCTGAACCTGGCCAGGCCATGCAGAGCATCTGAGATATCCATGGAGGCCTGTGTCCTTTGAGAGCAGCCTGGCCTGCTCTGAGGGGCTCCCTTCACCTCAGCTCTTTGCTTCACCAGCTGCCACCCCTCCATCCCTCACCCTCAGGTCAGGACAGCATGATGATACAGGCTGCTCCAGCACAGCATTCCCATTTCTGCCTCCAGCATCCTGGATCCTAAGGACTGTGACCATGGGCCTGTTTCTCAAAATTTCTTCTTCACCTTCCTTCCTCAAAATAACAGTTTAGCTCTCCTCTTTCCTTTATCTCTTCATCTTCTGACTCCCCAGCACCAAGCTCAGGTGCTTGGAATTCCACACATCCCTGTCCCACTGTCCTCCCAGAAGCACACACAGCTTCAGGCTCCCACAGCCTCAGTTTTCCCCCCTGAGCTGCCCCCTTGCTACCCCAGCACCACCATGTCCATCCAACTCAGCCCCCTGATCAGAAACAGGCACCAGCCTGGTCCTTTCTTGCTGTGCAGAGGTGAGCACCGAGTGCTGGAGAAGGCTGTCGTACCCAGGAGAGCTGCAGGAGGTGAGCAGATCCTTCTGGGAAACGAGGCAGCCGGGAGAACAGCACGGCTGAAAAAACTACAGGGGGACTCAGTGCTGGGAAGGACGTGCCAATCCACCAGCTCTGCCCTGGAAGTGGCAGCTGGATAAATAACACAAGAGAACCCTCACGGCAGAAAGCCCTGCTGCTGTTTCCTCCTGCAAACAACTGCCCCAGGCATGCCAGAGGAGCCCCTGCTGAGAGACGACTCAGGGGACGGGTGTGTGCTTTCATGTCCAGTTTTATTAGTGTTGCATTAGTACCATAAAATAGTTGACGAGGTCGAGCACGTTGCGGTTTGTTCCAAAAAAAAAAGGCTATTTACATTTAATCTGTCTTCATAAAAAACAACCCTAGAACCCAAACAATACAACAATGAAACAGATGGACAGCTCGGGAATCTACAAAGTGGTAACGTCCCCTCACAGGCTGTGGTCTGCACAAGCCTGGTGCCACGCAGCCCCAGAATTCAGGCGCTTCCCTGGGCCGGGGCACATCCACAGCCGGGCAGGCAACGCTCCGGCCACTGTCCAGCCACGGCTCCAGGCAGCAGCTGACTGGATGTGGCCCCAGAACAGCGCTCGGCCACTGCTGCTTTACAAGTTGGCACGGGCCCTTCTGCCCCAGTCTGTCCCAAAGCACCAGAGTGAGCCTTCCTGCAGGAGCCGGCCCTGCCAGGAACATCTCCCACGAGAACACCATTGAAGGGGCTCCAGGAAACCTCCAGGAGATGCTGCTGCTCATTTCTGGCATTTTCCTGCCAGGTTAAGCCCAGAAGGAGTGTCACATTACAATGCCACTATTCAAATATCTTCTGAGATCAAGACCCCCCCAGATAAAGGGGACAGACACTTCATCCAACCTAACTTCAAGAAAGCTCCAGGGCCTCAAGCCCTTTACAGCTACATGGCAGGTCTGTCACAATCCCAGTTTCCCAATCCCTTAGCACACCAAGCAGCAGGAACAGACCACTGGTTCTGCTGCCCCTTGACATGATTTCCCTCTTAACCTTGGAGATTCCAGGTGCAACATCCTCTGTCCTGGCTCTCCAGTGCTCTCACCAGCACACGCTGCTGGTGAGAAACACAACGGGGCCTTTGTTGCAATCACAGGTTAAGCACAGGGCAGTGTGGCTCCTGGCTGAGTATGATGATGGAAAGCAAACAGGCACATCTCCGCAGCCCCAGAAACCTCCCAGCCACCCACCCCTGGCCTCTCTGCAGGATAAAGCCACAAGCCTTGTGTTCTAATTAAAGCAGCACAACACAGCCAAAGAGCCCACGGTTCTCCCCAGACTCATGTGTAATTCAGGAAGACTCTGCAGTTACCGCTGCGATGCAAACGGTGACAGCTGACCCGGACGGGAACAGCCCCACGCCGTGTCCCCGACGGCCCCGGGGCCACAGCAGAGGGGGCCGAGCGCCGGCAGGGCTGAAGCACAGCCTTTGTCTGCGGGAAACTCAAGCCAGAGGGCCAGGAAGAGCTCAAGGTGCAACACGATGCCACGGAACTCTTCCCTTTCATCTGCTCTCCCGAGCCGCTAAACTGGGTCAGCGCGGCAGCTCAGCCCCGAGCACAGCCCCGGGCCAGGCACGGCCTTGCCCAGAGCCTGGCAAGGAAACCAGTGCTCTGAGAGGCAGGAGGGACTGGCCCGGTGGAGGGCTGGGGAGAGCTCTGGGACACACCAGGGGACACCACCTTCAAAGCACCTCCTGGCTGGAGATCCACTCAGGTGCTGCCCACCCCAGCCCTGCCTTTGCTGTCAGACCACACGGCTCAAAGCAAGCCCGACATGTGAGACAGCCCCACGGAGTTTCTTCATGTGAGATGCACCTTCCCTGCCCAAACTCTCCAGAGCAGAATACAGTGGTGCTGTCTCTGCTCCGAGCCATCCTGCACTCACTGATGTGACCACATCCAACCCCACAGGCTGGCACAGGTCTGTAGGCACGGGCTCACTGCTGCCACAGAAACTCCTCCTGCTCCCACAGCGAGGATCCCTCCAGTCAGAGGAGCTCACTCCTGCCATGGACCCCCCAGAAACTGTTGGGAATTTGGGAAGGTGGGAGATCTTAGATCAGTCACTCATCCATGGCACCAGGTCTAAAGCTCCTTCCCAAAACAGTCTGAGCCACGTGCTTTGACACTCATTTTTCATAGAGATAGAAACCTGTATCTACTCCAGACAGGGAAACAAACAGCTGCACAAAGTGGCTCCACAGGAGAAACAACAGAGGCACAACAACCTGATCAGAGCTGTGCCACCAAGTTTGCATGCCAGCCCTTTCCTCCAGGGCCAGAGCCACCCTGGGCACAGCACACAGCTGCCCACAGGCAGGCCGAGCCTGCCACTGCTGGGCTCCCTCTGGGATAACAAGGCTCAGAAGCCGGGATGTTTTCTCGCACAGAACACGCATTTCAGAGCAACAACAGCTTTCCACAGGAGAGAAATCAAGCCCTCAGGTGTACAGAGTCTCCTGATGAATTTGCTTGAATAAAGTTAGAACAAAACACAAACCAACATGAAATGCAACAAGCAGAAGTGTTTCTCTCACACGTACACACACACACATACACACACAGAGTACAGCAGGGCAACACACATTTGATAGGCAGGACTCTGGAAACCCTGCCCTAGTTACCAGGTATTTTCTTTACAGTAGGTTGAAATACAAAGAGGAGCACAGTGATGGTTCTCCCCTCACCCCCCAGTAAACAAAGTTATTGCAGTTGGTCAGTCCACCCCACCTCTGCAGCAGCACCACCACCAGAGCTGCCCAGGCTGCACACAGCTGGAACCCAGCCCAATCACCCTTGTCACACCAGTGTGAGACTCAAGGAGAAATCACACACTGACTAATCTCCTTTACAAAGCTTTTTTTTGGATGTAACAGCCTCGATAAAGATGTGATGTGCTTACACACCCTCTCCCACGCTGTGCTGCTAGGCAACACTATCCAGCCCCAGAGCATCAGCTCAGGTCACCCAAAAACATCAGCTGGGGAACACGACAACATCCCCACTACAGCCCAGCTTCTGCCACAGCCAGGAGCCAGCACACAGCAGGCAGGAAGAACAAAGTATTGCAGCTACACAGTGTGTCCTGGCAGCAGTGTGTCACCAGGCTGGGGACAGTGTCCCCCTCCTTAGCGTGGTTTGAAGGGAATATCCAGTCACTGGCCACATAGGTTGCCCTCGTGCTGGGAAAGGGTTTCACAACATCAGCTGGTGAAGCAGCCCAAGCTGCCACAGGCACAAGACCCAGCTCTCATCTCAGCACCTCCCTGCTAGCAGAGCACACCACCAGTACCTGCCCAATGGAACCTGGGTGGTCTCCACACAGAGCAGGACCTGCCGTGCTGTGCAAAGAAGGTTCCCAAGCCTTTAAAAACCCAAGGGTAAGGGATCAGGTAAAAAAAAATATAAAAAGAAAAAAGTTCAAAAGCATCACTGCCCACAGAAAGTGCCTTCTGGAAATGCTCACAGAGCCTGGCCTGCCCGCAAGGAGGGGGACCCAAAAGGGCCCATCAGAATTTTCAGTCCCTTACAAATGCCAGACATGTCTGTTTTTCCACATGGCAACAACACCCTGTTCCCCACAGCCCACCCACCACCTGACAGAGCAGCCTGTGCCACCTCAGGTGTGCAGTGTGACACACGGGCAGGGAGGCAGCGGGACACGCAGAGTGCCTGGCTGGCTTCCAGTCCAGCCACTACAATGATGCATCACTCCACAGACAACAGCTCATCTTCCTGGGTTTATGGGGGTTTTTTTGGCAAATTAATATTCTTCCTATTATTTTTTGTTCTTATTTTATTTTATTTTTTTTAGAAAGCAGTAAAAAAAATCTGCAGCTGTTAAAAAAAATCCTTTCCCTTTCGAGGCTGGACAAGGTTTTATTGACAGGTAAATAATCGGTGTGAGTATGTAAATAGCGACCCCACTGACGTGGTGCCCCTCAGCAGCACAGCCAGCTGGGGAACACAGAGACTGGCTCGGTTTGGTCACTGTCAAAGACCTGGGACACGGGAGTTTCCTTACACTTTGTGTTTCCCATATTCCTGTGCCTGCCCAACCCTCCTCAGGCATCGCTTCAGCACAAACACCTGCCTGCCCCCATGGCAGGCTCCATGCTCCAAAGGGAATCTCCTCTCCAGACCTCCCTAACTCTGCAAGTGGCTTGTTTTCCACACTGGACAGCTGAACTCCCTCCAGACTCGCTGATTTCTCATCCTTTGGCCACAGGAAGAAAGACTGGCCATCCTTTTCTCCTAGAAGTACAGAGCAGGGGCCAAACGCACCATAACACACATGATCTTCTGCAAAATCTGTTTGAGCTGATCCACGGCTCCCCCAGCCCACTCCCACCAATGAGGTCTCAGGTTAATAAGCAGTGCAGTTACTCAGCTATCTGCTTGTAAGTGGTAGGTGTTCTTGGGCAGGTTGCCTGCTCCTGACAACTCCCCCACGACTTCACGTTGTCAGCACATCTATATTTAAGACTGGTTTGTTGAGTTTGGTTTTTTTTTTTGCCTTTGTTTAAAGGGGTTTCCTTCCTTTGTAGTAAACTTAAGAGTTAATAGAAAAAAGTAATTCAAAAGTAATCCAAGCACATCTGTAATTAATTCTGCAGGAGAGGGCAGAGCGACGCGAGTCAGTCTTGGCACGCAGTTCCTGGCTCCTGGTGTGCAGTCCTTGGGATGGGCAGAAGGTTCCTGCGCCGAGCACAGCTAGAAGTTGGATTTGGAGTGTCCAAATATGCAGATGGGAAAGTGCTTGACATGAGAGGACCACTGTGCTGCCAGCTGAAAGAACTTGACGTCGTTCCACTCCACCCCATCGATCAGGACTGCAGGGGAGGGTAAAAAGAGAGGAGAGTTAGGAAATACTGAGGGGAAGTGGCCAGCCTGAGGCAGCTCTGCCACAAGTCCCCTTGCAGTCGGCAGAGGGAGGCCTGGCCACAGTCAGCTGCTCTGCCCCACCCAGCTGCACACACGGGAGAAAGGCTCAGGAGCACGGCAGGTTTAGGGAGAACAGCTCAGATTGTTGTCCCAGCATTGCTCACTGACACCAGAGCTCCCCACACTGCTGATTTCAGCATCCCCTGATCCAGCTTCTCAGCTTTCCTAAGCACACTTCATTTTCTTTTTTGGGCAAATGCACTCTTACAGAGATGGACATCAGTCTCTCCTCACTGGCACTCTCACCAGGACATCCATGCCTCCCAGAGAGGTGACACATGTCCTGTGAGCACCCCTCATGCCTGCCAGGCTCAGAGATGGGGCCTGGATTAAGGAGGTGACCCAAGCAGGTCCCTCTGTTGGGGATTACTAACTGAACAGGCTACCAGGGTATTTTTGCCACTGGATGCCCAGCTCCACTGAACAGACACTCCAGGTCTGTCTACAAGATGCATATATGGCTCCTGCTGTGGCATGAGCATGTGGCAGTGTCCTGCCCAGAGGAGCAGCCACAATGTCACCACTCACCACCAACCAACACTTGCACCAGATGTGCAAGAGAAACAGGATGACAGAGAGGGAAATGGAGCCCTGTCCAACCCTAGTCCTCATCCAGAGCATTGACTCAGAGCTAGCTAAGGAGGGTTTTCCCTGGACCTATTAAAGCATTCCCCCATGCTGGACACACCGAAGCCCATTCCCCAGGAATGTCCCCATCACGCTGGCTCCAGGGCACAGGGCAGGACACCAGCCCAGCCCTTTGCCTGGAAGACAATCACAGCATGTGAGCCTTGCCCAGCACCCAAAGGGATGCAAGCAGTGCACTCACCACGCAGCATGTTCTGCTGATGTTTCGCTGTGCAAATCAGCCTGCTGATTCCTTCAATACACTGGCTCTTTGACTCAACCTCCTTGTCCTTTGTCTTCTTGGGCAAAAACATTACTGGAAGAAAAGCAAACCAGCACAAGGTGAATCTATGCCATGCACAGGAGCTGCACTGATTCTTGTTTGAGTTTTTGCATTTGAACATTCATGTCTGAAAATTCTTACTCTTAAGATCCTCCCTTTTTGACAGCGATTTGTAAGTGCTGAGCACCATCACTGATGCACAAGAGCATCTTATCCCTCAATGTCTCTATGTGAAGCCTTCCCAGCTCATAATCCTGACCCCAAAGGGACCTTCAGGTAACTCCTGCTCTGCTGGGACACCATGCAGGGAATACACCTGCATGTGCAGTGCCAGGCCTGCTGCACTGGCTGCGGCCCAACACAGCCTGGGCTGCACAGACACCTGGAGAGCAGGAGGGATTACAAAATGGGGGCAGCTGGTGCATAGGGAAGGCCTAAGGAGAACTAAAGAAGGGTCTGGTTCCCCAAGAACTGTCCAAATGCATGAGCCAAGATGTACAAACTGGTTTCACAATAGCTGGTTGTGTGGAACACCTCCGCTGCAGGCTGGGCCACCCCAGGGAAGAACACCTGGAGTGCCTCAGGACTGCCTCTCCCAAACACACCACCCTTACAGAGGGGACACCAGGGGTGGCAGCTCCAGGACCAGCAGGGCCACAGCTGTGCTGGCCTGGCAGTCACCTGGCTGCAGGGCCATGTGCCCATGTCCTGCAGTGCAGGAGGCTCTGCCAGCCTTCTCTCAGGATCCACCAGGAGTCACACCCAGGCCCACAGGCAGAGGATGTTGTGAAGGACAACTACTGGCAGCCAAAATGTAAATGCAGAACTGCCTTGCTGCTTCCTTGAAAACAATTTGTTGCAGAGCTGCTCTCAATTTCTAAAATGTTTCACATTACCAAGGCCAGGAACAAATACAAAATCACTGACAACATTCAAAATGCCATTCTGTTACTTTGCTTTGAGAAAATAAAGCCACGAATGTAAGAGCAGGAAAGTATTTATCTTCTACTTACTTTTGACCCACAAAGCATTCTGTACAAAAGCATAAGAATTATAAAATCATGGAATTGCTGAGGTTGGAAAAGATCTCCAGGGTCATGGAACTGAACTGCTAATCTAACACTGCCAACTGCATCACTAAACCATGTCCCCAGGTGCCAAATCTGTAACCTTTTAAATACCTCTGAGCATGCAGGGATGGTGGCTTCACCACTGCCCCGGGCAGCCTGTTTTAGGGCTTCACAACCATTTGGTGGAGGAATTTTTCCTAATAGCTAATCTAATTCTTTCCTGGCAAACCTTGAGGCTACTCCCTCATTACCTGGGAGAAGAAACTGATTCCCACTTTGCCTCAGTCTCCTTTCAGGTAGTGATAGAGTGTGATAAGGTCACTCTGAGCCTCCTTTTCTCTGGGCTGAACAGCCCCAGTTCCCTCAGCTGCTCCTCCAGGACTTTGCTCCAGGTTCTGAATCACCCCACTGGTACTTGTGTGGGGATGGGTGCAGGAGGAGAGTGGGAGGCCCTAGACTCCAGGGGGTACCTCCTGTTTTGTCACCTCACAGGCATCTGTGATCCTTGCTGGGCTTCTGTTTTCCCCTACATGCCTTTTTTATTCTCTGTCACTCTTTTGAACTAAAGGCTCATAGGATGGGAATATCATCCCAGAAAATACAGCTATCCCAGGTTTCCAGCACACTGCCAGAAAGGAGGAGCTCATTTACCCTTACTGATAGTGGGGGCATAAACTGCCTGTTATCTAATCCAATACCCCAAAACGGCACCAGCAGGCTCCCAAGGAGCACAGGGAAAGTGTCCAGGCATGGTCTTGTGCATGTCCTTGCTCTGTCCCCACCTTTGTTCTTTTGGGCTACACCATCTTAGCTGTTCAGCCATCAAGGTGAACACATCCCCTTTTTACCTCCCACCCTTTCAAACCCTATCACTTTATGCAGTTACTTCTCATCAACTGATTAGGATTTTGGGGATAAAAATAGGACTGAGGTGCTGTAATCCGGCACTGACAAGTCAGGCAGCCCTGGAGCAGCAGGACAGGGACAGAAGGACACCTCACCTTTTTTGTTTTTTTCTTTTGTCACAACAGTCATGGACATGGTTGGCGTGGTGGCGATCTCCCCGCTGGCAGGTAGCCTGCTGACCTGGAGGGACCGGAAAGTGCATTTCAGTGTGTTTTTGGTAGTGGAGGGGTCCTTCTTCTCCGGGTCTCTCTTCCTGTCCACGGGTGGAGCTGCAATCCAGTAATCCACCTGCAGCCCCATCAGCTCAGCACCGAGGCCCTGGCTGGGAAACAAGAGGAGTGGTAATTTCTGCACGCCTCTCTGCAGGACTGCCATTCCCAGTCAGAGGATAAACACCTGGATCTTTGGGGAATCAGGCAGTGACATTTCACAGTGAGAGAGCAATTACAGAAGCCCATGAAGTCACCCCTGGGAGATGCAGCCTGGGTCCCATTGCACAGAAGCTCAGTGAGCCGAGACAAGCTGCAGTCCTGCTGGCCTGACCTGCTGCAGCCACGAGGGCAAGCAGTGGGGAAGGGAGCACACAAGTACTTCCCTTAGATGATGCTGAGTTCTGTGACACAGCAGCAAAGGCAGCTCCTGAGGTGGCCCAGATTACTTTGTCTTTGAGTGGGGAAAAAAAGGCTGCAACCACCTTGCTGCTGCCTCCTAAGCACTGATGAGTGACTCTCATCAGTTTTGGCACAGCACTGCCAAAACCAACTCTCTGCTGGGGTGAACAAAGCCTTGGCATCCACTCAGTTCCCAGTCTCCCTGACTTGCTTTTTGCAATTGCCTACCCCCAAGCCTTGCCACTTGCTGGGGAATTCCACTGCTGGAAAAAATTGTTCTGCCAGCCTTGTGATGTTTGCTAAACAACAACAGATTTCAGTTGTTGAAAACTCCAGTGCATCATGTGGGAGCAGCTGTGCATCACCAGAACATGCTGCCAGCCCTTTCTTGAGCCAGCAAAGGTAAGATGGGCAGCCTGGGAAGCTCCAGCCCCTTCCTGCCCCTGCTTCTCACTCCTAACCCTGAGGGGAGCAGGGCTTCATCATTCAGCAGACCTACAAGTGACAGCCTATACTTCTTCCCACACAGTGACAGTCTGTTGAATAATATACAAGTACTGGACAAAACCCTAAATTTATCTACCAGTCTGTGTCCCCAGTTTGAGAAATGGCAGTTGTTAAGGAAGATGAATCTGTGATCTTGAATGAAATATGCATCCCTCTGCACCACCCGTCTAATAGGAAACTCAAGGTAAAACAAGGACGCCCCATCATTTCAGTCCTCTCAGCAAATCATTTCCTTTTCTTTGCCATTTATTCAGCTAAAAGTCAGACTGCAAAGCGGAGTTCATCTTTGATTACTAAAACCAGGTTTTTGTTTCTCAGGGCAATTTTCAGAAGTGAGATTCCTTAAGGATGATGCTTTGGAGATGCTGCTTTGAGTTTTAAGGCTCCTTTGCACCACATTTCTCAACTCAGTCATAAAGCATGCTAATATTCACTAGGCCCAGGCAAGATTTTATGTTCCATTCCCAGTTGGAATTCACATGGCTTAATCATTCAGTTTGGGTCACCCTCCACCCCCTGTGCTGTCACTTATGGACCAGAGGAAATGGAACAGTGTTGAATCTACACTTCCTCATTTCTTGATGATTTTACCACACAGTATGAAACCAAACAGTACCAGATTCCTAGAGCTGGGGTGTCAGCTTCAGAGTTATCACATCCAAGGCTCGCAGCTTTAATACCCTATGCTCAGGTGGCACCAGTTCCAAACCACTTCCACCTCTGGGAAGCCCATACACAAGGCTCACACACAAGGATTCAGCTCTGCTCCCCAGAGCCTGCACAGCCCCCAGCCCTCTGCACTGCCAGCCAGCTGCTGCTGGGGCACACAGGGCTCTCCTGCCATCAAACCACAGGGACACACCAGGAGGAGCCTGGGGATCTGGGCCCCTGGCACAGGTGAACAGGCACTAACACCTTCCAGTGCTGAACTGGCATTTTCACATCTCCCTTTCCTTGTGTTAAAAGGGAACTCTTCAGCCACTTTGAGAAGTCAGAGGTTAAAGGTCCCTGCAGGGCACTCTGGGGTCAGATGAAAGGTCCCCATTCAATCTCCAACAGGGACAGCAGGGGATGCTACTCAGGGAGAGCACATAAGCCCAGCCTCAGAGCATGCCCTGGCATTTCCCCAGCCTGACAATCACAGGGTTAGAGATGCCACAGGGGACATCCCTGAAACATCCTTTAGCAGATCTGCTGTCCTTGAATTTGTCTGAGCCCTCTTTGATCTGCTGACATGATTCTTTCCTTTCTCCCTTTTAACTGAGCCCTTACAGTGTCACTGTGTGTCCCCAGCTCTTGTGCCACAGGCTTCAGAGAATCCCAGAATTGCTGGGGTTGGAAGAGACCTCCAGAGATGATCCAGTCCAACCTCCCTGCCAAGGCAGGGTCACCTGGAACAGGTGAACAGGGATGCATCCAGGTGGGTTTGGGATGTCTCAGAGAGGGAGACTCCACAACCTCCCTGGGCACCTGTTCAGTGCCCAGGCACCCTCTACAAAGCCCAAACCCCCTGACTTTGCACATCTCGAGTGGCTTATTGCCTTCCTCTCCTCTCCTAAACTGCTGAGACCAAATGCTTCTAGTTTCCCCTCTCACAAGGCTGCTGCTGTGTTACCTTAGAGGTTCAGGGGAGTTAACAAAATCACGGGGAACCTCACCAAGTGCCTCTGAGTACTAGAGCTGCACCCAAAGTGTCAGACAGTGACACCAACGTTTTGCACAGCAACAAAATGAAGAGTCATGGCCAGGGCAAGCCTTACTGGCCATTTGCCCTTCACTCCTAAAGATTCCAGCTAAACCAGGGCTTAGTATCACCTACAGGTGCAGTCCCCTTGCTGTTCAGATGTGCTTTCAGGCACACATATGAATGGCAGCTGCAGTTCCACCTTACAACTGCCAGCACTACCCTCACAGAGGAAGCCATCAACTCCTTCAAAAGTCCCTCTGCCCTTCCACTCACTTGATCATTACAAACACAAGAATCATGAGGGATTAGCCTGGCACCCACGTGTACGGAGAGTCAGTAATTTCTTTGAACACGTATCTTTCCAAGAGAATCCTGCCCTTGAGACCTGCAGCCTTCCTACCAAGTGCAAAATCCCCCCTGCCCTCCCCAGCTCCTTGTCAGCCTCAGCAAGGACACAATCACTCCAGAGGCAAAAGAGGTTAAGGGGAAAGGTGACAACTCCAAATGTTTGCTAAGAATGAAGAAAAAACTACGGGTTTTCCTCTGGAGGAGTTCTCTGCCATGTGTATGCCAGATAAGCCAGCCAATGGAGCTGTAAGGAGACAAAACATGGTTTACCTTGGGGAGGAGAAGCTGCCTGTAACAGATGGTGAGGAAGGGGGCGTGGGGGAGGCTTCTTTCACAGCAGGAGACACAGAAGGCGGGGTAGAAGAAAGGACAACGGAGCTTGAGGGAGCTGCGTCATCAGAGTCACCTTAAAAAGAGGAAGTCAAACTGTTTGTCTGCGTTTGTGTCACAGCACAGAACACTGGGATAAAGCTCAATCTCCTTGTCCATGCTCCTGCTGCACAGGTTTGTTCAGATTCAATCCAGAGGTCAGCTGGCCCATCAGTTCTGGCTGGCTCCACACTTCCGAGGGGCTTTGTATGTCTGGGTACAGGGCAGGCACAGACACTGACACTCCCTGGCCTTCTTCATGTGGCATCTGCCCTCCTGGGGTTTGCTCCCAGCTGGGCTTGAGCCTCCTGCACAGCCACAGCTCCTTGATCTCCTACAGGGAATCTCACCCTGCAACCACCACTGCAGGGCAGCACCACTCTTGGAATGCAGTACCTCTGGGCGATCACAGGGACCTCCCCACTCCACCTGCCTCCACCCTCCACAACCAAGGTTTCATCCCCTTCCTGTTGGCCCTTCAGGATGATGGGAGCACTGTGGCAGCAAGGAGTGGCCCACAGAAGGGCTGCCTCCCTGCACAAACCTGTGTGTAACCCAGGCCACAAGAATCTGGGTTTGACAGTGAAGCAATACAAGAAACAATCCCAATACAAACAAAACAATATTCCTGTGCACATGAAGGAGAAAAAAAAGTCCTCATTGAAAAAATAGCATCACCCCACGTCTGTGTATGTAAGCAGACAGTATCCTGTATATCAGCTTTGTACTTCCCCAATAAAAAATAAATGGATCTAAAATTTTGCCCACCTTGAAGTTCCCAGGCACTGAATCCCATTCAGCAACTGAGCCCACTCTAGGGAGACAGGCATGAACTTCTGATGAACTGCCTCCTCAGGCTGAACCAGGAACCTCAAACAACTGTAACAGTGAATCCACCCCACTGACAGCATCAGAAAAACGGTGTTTGCACAAATGTGAGAGTAGAGCTTCCCTGGATGTAGGTCTGGGAATTTCACCTGGCCTGAAGCTCCATGTAAAGTAACAAGAAAAAAGGACTCCTCCCAAGAGAGGGCTCTTCTTCTGCAGACAAACCACTGGGAACTAATAAAATCCAGTTCCACCTCACCTTCCAGTGAGCACCTTCCAGTGCTCCAAGGCACCAGCAATGGACAAGTGTGCTCAGCCTGTGAAGCCAGGCTCCCACCTGCTGTAGGACACAGAGAGTACACACAAGATGTTCCTTACCTGATGTTGCAGAAGATTGTTCCACTATTCCAACCTTCACCACCTAAAGGGGGCAAAACAGAAGAGCTCTATCAAACAAGAGCCCCCCGAACTTCAGGAACCCAAACCCCAGCACTGAGCTCATCTCTGCACTCTCCATGGCACTGTCCCTGCACTCAGAGAAGTTAAGGAGGGCCCTAAGAGCCAGGCAGGTCCTGGCAATATCCAGCCAAGCAGCATCAGCTCACATCCCTTACCTGACCCCCACAAAGGACAGCACAGAGCCTGCAGAGCTGTTACAGACCTGCCCAACTCTGCACAGCCCATCAGCTCCAAACTACGGCAACCCCAGGGAGGAGAAAGGCTCAGAAATATCCCTTCAACACTGCTTTGATGCATCTGCTAAATTACAGACACACTGCTTCATTGATCAGGAGCAGCCACATCCAGGGTGCAGCATAGTTGGGGTTTGTTAGGAAACCACAGAAGCAACAAAGTACAGTTTCTGATCAGGTTATCTATTCTCTAAACAAGGGAAGTGTCCAATAAAGAAGATGAAGCCCCTACCAAAGCCTCTGGAGGCAGACAGGGACAAACCACCACATGGACAGGTCAGAACAATCCAGATCACACTGTAATAAGGGCACAAATGTGTGTGGCCAGTCACCAGCTGGCACATTAAGATTAATGATAAATGTCACCGGCAATAACTCGTGGAACAGAACATGCTGCAAACAAACTCCCGAGAACACACAATGCCTAGAAAGATAAAGTGGCCCTTGGTGGTGAAAGCAGAGACCTTCTGCAGTGATAATCTGCTATGGTACCCAGGGATCATCACTCTCAACACTACAGAGAAGCATTTTTAAGGTCCTTAAGAAACTTGTATCCAGGGCTGATGTCGACCCTACACAAACACTGACAAACGGAAAGAGCTGCAAAGGGAGCTCAGGTCAATAAAACCTGCTGTAGAATGAGAAATTATGTCATGCAGACTGTGGGGTTTGAAAATAGAAGGTCATTAAGTTCAGACATGACCATGTCTGGATTACATCTCTAGGGAGCACATTTCTGTAATACAGGATTAAAAAAAAAAAAAAAGTTAATTATTAGAAGCAAAACGCTTTTGCAGAGTTTGGAGGGCAGGGAGGGGTATGCTCAACAGTAGATCTTGGAGAGTTCTCAGGCTCTCTGGTGGATTCTCATTTAGATCCAGTCTTGAAAAGCCATCTTGAAAAGCCATCATGAATTCAGCAGTGTGTACAAAGGCTCCCTGAAGGCTCACTGGCTTGGAAGAAGGAGGCTTCAGCTCAGTTTGGCCAGTCTCCACCCAAAGGGCAACAAATCAGGCTCTGGAGTGCAGCAGCCATTTGTGCTGTGTGTGTTAAATGCCAAGAGGATGTTTCACAGACTGTCACTGGCTGTGAACAAGAGGAGCAGAGGTAGGGGAGGGACAAGCAGCACAGAAAACTGCCTGCACCACCTTGATCTGCAAGCCAGGCAGGAAATCTCTTCTGGCCTTTTTCTCCTTGTTGGCTGACTGAAGATGCTCAAGTTCAGACACATGGGAGGAACACAAGGTTAAACACTTTCCCTTCCCTCCACTCAGGGAGTTGCATGAGAACACTGCAGTTCCAACAGGCCTCCATCCAGGAAAGCTGCAGCAGCCAGTCCCCTTTCCCTCCAGGAAGAGGCACATCCTGTTAACTCTCCTGGCAACTGGCTGTCAGGCCAAGGCACCCTGGGCCTGGCTTTTGTGCCCATCTGGTCCCTTGTAAGGCTCCACTTGCAGCACTTTGAGCCCACCTGAGCAGCATGGCATTGTCCTGCCCATTTCTGGGTCAGAGACTGCACAGTCCAGCTGCAGGACACCAGGCTTTGCACCCCAAAACCAAGAGTGCAGCCAACATCGGAAGCTGCAAACCCAGAAGCCACTGGCTCCCTCTCTTCCTTGACCAACAGCTCTGAGCAGGCTGCAGCTGAGGAAAAGAGCTTCAGTCTTCATGTCCAGCCTCAGACTTTGTGAGACACCTGCAACTGGCCTTTCAGACTCTTCAGATGTGTTTCACAGGGCATCACTGTGTCAGGAACGCTTCGGAATCAGGAGCAAGCAGCACTGATTTGACACTCATCACCAGTGACACAGGAAGTCAGTCTGTGCTTTCAAGGCAAGTTTTTGGGGGGTTGGCAATGTTATGTACACAACAAAGCAATGACACCCCTTTCAGATAATCAATTCCAGACTGGAAAAGTAGTGCTAATGTCAGGACAACGATCATTTCAGAGCAACTAGATAAACACTCTGAGCCCCATTTGTTTGCACAAAATACAGGACTAAATCAGTCCTGAAAAAACCTTGCAGAGCCCAACAACAGTCTGGGATGTTCCAAGTCCTCTAGGCTTTTCATCTTACTGGGAAAGGTAAAACAGCTGTTTTGTAAGAACAGTGCACCACTAGAAATTGCAGTTCATGGGAGATACAAGCTCCCAGCAGAGCTCATCAGCAGGGAACAAATTGGGCAGACGTGTCTCTCTGCTTTTGCAGAAGGCATCACTCCTTCAACAAACAACAGCAGACTGTCACCTCAGGAACACTGCAGAGAAAGACTCCCACTATGAGGAGACACCAGAGTGAAAGCAGGGTCAGCCTGAGGGTGAGAGAGACTGAGCTCTTTAAATGCCTTGGGATTTCAGAGCAGCTCTGAGGCACCGCTGGGACACAGAGGGGACGCGGCCGTGGCAGCGTCACACAGAGCAGCACAGCGAGGCCAGCGTGCAAGACAGCAGCAGAAACTGCAAAGAGGACACCCAAGAGCTGAAGGGCAGCCAAGGGATTTCTTCTGGCTGCAGGTCAGTGACTTTACACCTAAAAGTTAATGGATTGAAGTGCATGATCAAATAAGGGGAGGGAAGCTAGAAAAGGCAAAGAGCACACAGTGCAGAAAATACACTGACAGAAGAACAAACGTGGCCCTGTCCAGACACTCTGCACTTGGCACCTCAGATGGGAACACTTAAGGACAGGAGGGAAAACGAGAAACTACCCCAAATACATAACAGTGGCATAAATCATCTCCCTGTACTCTCTACTTCTCAAGGAATAGATGGGATGCTAAGAAGATGGGAGACCATCAGTGAGTGACAAGCATGCAGAGGACTGACACTGAAATAGCAAATCTGGCCAAAACAATTAACCAGGGCAATGCTAGGCACGGCAGCTCTATAATCAAATTTCCAGGGACACATCACATTCCTGTCTGAGAAATAAAGTACACCCTGTAGTTTTTTGAAGAGTCTTAGAGGTTTGTTTTCATATCAGGCAGCTGCATCCAACCGTCAGATTGCCATGCTGATAACCTGCCTTAGAGCACCCGATGGCTTCTGCCCTGCTCCAGAAACCTCTGAAGTTTAGGTTAACACCTGAGACAGCATACCCACGACAACACTCACCCCAACAAAGGGAATGAACTTCTGCGAAGATTCTTCATCGGGGCTAAAGACAAAGAGGAGAAGAGAGTTGTTAGCAGCTTGCCTCCACCCCGGGCACCATACTCACTGCATAGGTCGCATTCCAGCATGCAGCAGGGACGGACAGGATGCAAGCGCCACTTCAACGCTCCTCTTAAGGCCCCCTGCCAGCACCAGGAGCCTGCTCGGGCGGGGAGGAGCGCGCAGCATACAAGGCTCTTCCTCCCTCCCTCACGCTCCACAGAGAAACATGCTTGGATGGCATGGCAGTCACCACAGACACACGGCCTCCCGCCGCAGGAGATGGATCTGTGCCACCACAACACAGAGCACCGGGTGTTACTTACTCGGAGCCGGGGCGCTCTGCACGCGCGGCCTCCGGGCGTCCCCCCTTGGAGCCTTGTGCCACAGCTGGCACGTCCCCAAAGCAGCGGCCCTGCCGCGGGGGACAAGCCGTGACAGCGTTACTGCCGAGGCACCGCGCTGCCCTCACCCACGCCCTCCCTGCTGCTGCCGCCCCGGCGCGGGCACGGCCCGGGGCTCGGGCACCGGGACAGCACCCACGGCTGGGCGAGCCGGGCGAGAGGCACAGCGTGTCCCGGGAACTGCTGGGGACAACGCCACACACCCCTGGAAAGGCCCTCTTGCTCTGGGCCCCGCCAGAAAGCAGAGGGTGGAGAAAGGCCAGCAGTGAAGGCCACAGTCAAAGCCGGCAGGAATCAGGGGGAGGCTTGGTAAAGTTAGAGGAAGAGGTGAGTGAGGAGGAAGGAAGGCCAGAAAGGGCCTGCAGAGCCATTGCTCCCTTCAGTGGCAACAGAGATCAGAGATGGACCCATAGGGTGAGGAGACCACAGGAACACATCCACATGTTTGGAGTTCAGCAGAGGGAAGTGACTGCACAGGCAAGACACACATTTCTCAGTGACTGAGCACAGGAAACAGGTAGGAAGCAGACAAACACTGAGACTTCTCATGTTTCCCTTCCTGTGCATCCCCCAGTGCTCAGAAAAAAACATCCAATATTGCTTTCATCCAGAATTTAGCTGAGAGTAGCATAAATACTGCAGGTATCTCTGTGCTGTTTCCAGCATGGATCAGAAATGCACCAAATGCACAAAGGTTGTTAACCTGTGTGATCAGCACAGGTTGGGCACTTTCCTCTAAACTCCAAGGAAAGGATGACGTAAAACTGCAGTGAACGTGACTCGGCCAGAGCTCCCTCATGGTCCAAAGCAGAACATGATTTTGCAAACAGCCTCTTGCTTTGGCTCAGCTCTGCTTACCCATCCTTTAGGCACAGCCAGGGCCTTTGCTCCCTTCCTAACTCACACTCTCAGGCACCAGACCTCGTGGGTCTCCTAAAGCACAGGACAAAGTGACCAAGTCCCTGATTCCATGCTGGAAGGCAGAAAGGTCCCATCTTTGCAAACACAACTGCGGGGCCCAGCAAACAAATCGCCTACAAACACAACATTTCCAGCTCCAGGTTTGCAAAGGGAAACGAGAAAACTGCAGAGCTGTTGGGAGAGGCACAGAACAGAGGCTCAGCTCTCTTCTCTTTCCTTTAGCTCCATGGGCGTGGAGGCCAGCAGAAAGTGAGCCCCACTCACCAAGCAAGGGAAGCACAAGAGCCACCCAGTCATCTCTCAGCTGCTGGATGGCTTTGCTCCGAGCTCTGAAAAAACAAACCACGTCCAGTTCCAGCAGAAACTCATTCTCGTTCCCCCTGGGAGCTCTGATTCCCACTGCAGGGAGCTCAGCAGCAGCTCTGAAATACATCGTTTGTTTCAGTCACCATTTATCAGGGCTCACAACGATGCACAGGCTGTTCCTGGAGCAATCCAGCTGGATTTCAGCTCAGCTAGCCTAGTCCTGTCACATGTCCTCTTGGGAACTCTGGTCTTGCATATGTGTCTCTGGAAATGCAGCTTATCCAAACAGCTGCTCCTCATGTGGATAAAAGAAAAGATGAGATGACCATGCTTGTTCTTCATTTCCTCCTTCATGCTATTCCCAATTTTTGTTCTTCAGGATCTCAAGATCCCAAAACGTTAATTCAGAATTTTTCACCTTGGTAACAGCTGCTTTGATTCCTCCTCCTACCACAGCCCTGCAACTAAAATACCTCCCATCTCTGGAAAGGCAGCTTCCCCTCATTACCTTAGCTGCACAGATTCCCAGGCTGAAGAGGGTTAACCCCATGTGTCCAAGGCTTTTTTTTTACCTACAGGGTTTCTGAAGGCCCTGGTACCTCAGCTGTAATTCAAAGCCAGACCTGACCCAAGTTTTGATTTTTAGCAGTTATTGATGCTTCATCTCTCTAACCAGGCAGGCCTCAGGCACCACCTTTATTCCAGTCAAGTCCTGAAGGAGGCAACAGAAAAGAGAGGACTTTGATCACTGAAGGACTAGCAGGACTCTGGGCCATTTCAGGCCAGGCACCAGCACCACCAACTCTTCACTCATCTATGATATGAAATCTGTCCTGCCCACTGGGCAGCTCCAGCTGTCTGCTGGCCAACACTGTCCTGCTTCCACCAGGGTCAAACTAAATAAGGGACAAAGCAACACCAGGTCCTCATGATGCATCAGATGAGTCTCCTCTCAGCTTTCCAGAAACCTCTTCACATTCCTGTGGCAGGCTGAACACAGTCAACAGGACATCCGTAATTTCTTGAACCTTGACTCTCCTCTGCTGCACTCCTGTTGCATTTCCAGCAGCTCCCAAGGAGTATCCTGCAGTAACCAGCCAGACAATACCAGCTCTGCTGAGCCAGAGGAGGGACCAGGCCCCTCTTTGCCAGCTGTATTCGTGTCCAGCAGCTGCTGCAGGGTGTGTTTGAGGAGAAGCACTCGGAGCAATGACCTGGACTCTGCTCAGCCACTGCCCTGCAGGGCCTCTGAGACACACAGCAGGCAGGATCAGTGTCATCTGTGCTGCCCAGCAGCCCTCCAGTCCAAAGGAACCGGGAGCTGGAGCTGGGAAGTGCTCTCAAAAGCTTTTGGTAACCAGGCAGGCAGTGACCCAGCCCCTGCCCTGATGAGTGAACAGGGTTTCCATTTCCAAAGCCAGGCTGCTCCCCAGGTTCATGCGAGGGCTATCCAGAGGCCACATGGCATGAGCTGTACTGGGCACTGAATTACAGTGGGTGACACCAGCCCAGCACTGACCAGCAATGCAGCTGCACTGGGAATGAGTGCTGAATCTCAGACCTCACATACCACAGAGTTTCTTTCAAGAAAACAATGCAGAGACACATCAGTGACAGGCCCTTCCTAGTGAGAGGCCCAGCCCATCCCATCCCCATGGTCTCAGCTCCCCAGGTGTTGCCTGGATTGCACTGCTCCTTCAGAATTCAGTAACCAGGACTTCTCCCAGGGCTCACAGACAGTCACCCAGTGTAACTCAGAGGAGCTGCAATGGCACTTCATTGCCTTTGTGAACCCCTTTCCTCATAGCCAGCCCCCTGCTTTCAGGTAAGGTCAGCAGATGCTCTGGAAGACCAGGACAAAGCTTTGGCACCATTGCAGTCCATCACAGGCAGTACATGCGCCAACCTTTGCCATGACAAACAGAACAAAGGCACGGGGAGAGAGCAGGGTCAGTCAGAATAGGGACAGCTGGCAAGAGAGTTATAAAGCAGCTCATCACATACAGCTACATCCTAGAGACTGGCTTGGCTTTCCTTGGACCACTAGGGCTTGTTTAACAGAGCAGATGCCAGGATTCTGGGAGGTTTTTCTTGCAATGAATTTGGAGGTAGTGCTGCTTGTTTCTACCTGGATCACTGCCTTGAAAGCCGGCCTTGGAGAAGCCACTCACCTCTGGCCTCAAGGGAGAGGGAGTTGCAGTAAATTTGTGTGCTGAGTACAAAACAAAAAATGCCCAATAATCATATGATTCAAAGCAGGGGAGCCTGCAGAGCATGGGGGTTTTGGAGGCAGCTCAGAGAGCACACCTCCACTGCTAGCACACATCTGTCCTCTCTTTCTTAAGCTCTGAGAAGTCCCATACGTTTGGGATGCTTTGCCAGTAAGGGACTAGTCCTCAAACGTTTGATTACAGGGAGATTTGCTGGTCTGCACTCACTGCACAGCTGATCCCCACCCTGAGCCACTGAGTGCCACCTACAGCACTCCCAATAGATGGGAACTGAAAAGCCTTTTCTCAGTCCTGATCCTTCTGGAGCTACACTGTATCTTTCTGATGGCTAAGGGAAAAGGCAAGGAAAAACCCCACCTTCTCCATGTTGTACTGCTCTAAGGTATTCCCTCATTCCCTTCATTCCCACTCAGTCTACATGCTGGGGACCCAGATGTGTGGCCCAAAGGCACAGCAGTCACTTCCAGCTGTGCATTCTACTAGCAGATGCCACAGTTTCAAAGCAGTGAGCAGAATTCGACCTAAAGCACAAACTGTGCATCCCAGACCCGCAGGAGCTCTTAAACAAGGCACAAATCACCAGTTCACCGGGAAAAGAGAGGAACTGGGAGAGGGGAACCTAAAAGGAACTGATACCTTATGGTAAAATCAAAATGAAAGCTCTTTTTCCTTTTCAGGAAGCAACCAAAGAAAAAGATAAATGTGTTATTATACTTACAACAAAGCGATACATTCGTTTAGACAGTGCTAATGGAGACACAGTTTCTGTGTTGTTTTTAACAATACCCTCCTTAAGCTGCTGCCAATGACAGAGACCCCCATTCCTAAAAGCAGGCACACAGGAGATAACTGCCCATGCCCCACTGGAGAGTCTGTTCCTCTGACTCCCTCTCCTTTGCTCACGGGGTACTGACCTGAAAGCAGAAGTTATTTTAAGGCAGACACACAGAAATACTGAGAGATTGCAGGCTATGCCAGAGTCTGACCTTGAGTTTCAGCAATCTCTCTTCCCAATAACCTCCTAAACTAAAACTATGAACACCTTCAGGCATGGCACCAGAGTCCAAAGGGTGTGAAACCCACATGGATCAGGCCAGCTTGGTAAAGCTGTCCTGCACACTGCTGGGAGGGATAAGGGCAGGGGTTGCTCAAATATATTTCAGCTGTTTCCCAACAAAATGCTGAACTGACCTTCTGGACACATTAGAAACTCAAAACCTTTAAATGTGTGTTAATGACAAGAATGAAGCTGTAACAGAATGGAGGAGGCAGAGTGGGAAGCAGTGCAGCCCCCAGCACCTGAAGGGTGCAGAGAAAGAAGCAGGCAGCCTCAGAAGGGGTTCACACTGCACTGGGGTGTCTGAGCTCCCTGCTGGAAAAACAAAATGCAAAACTGAAGGCAAGAGCCTTTGTAGCTCTTTGTTTTTTAGCTCTTTAAATTTCATCCTTATTATCATGTTAACTTTACAGAAATCCACAAACACATGAAGAGACTAGACTAGTCTCTTTTACTTGACTAGCCAGTCTGGAAATACAGGAAAAACACGTAGAATGGGTGAAATTTCATGAATCATTCCTGCACAGTAATGTGAGCGCAGACACGGGAACAGAAAAGCAATATACAATGAGAACTTCCAAAAAGAAGGGGGAAAAGTGATGCTACCCACACTTTTAATTTCCCCCAATTCTTAGGCAAAGGAGACAGCAAAAAGGGATGTTAGTGGACCAAAAATGAAAAATCAACTAGAAGTAATTAAAAATTAACAGCATTCTAGTGTCATAGGGAGTTGCTAGTCCCTAACTGAGAAAACTCACATCAGCCGAGTTCAAATCTATTATTCTCCTCTGTCCCTTGATAACAATGCTTCTCTACCCTTCAGTGACAGTTACTCTTCTTCCTGGACCATGGCCACAGGATGCCCTGTACACTCCTGAGTCTTGTTTTCAGGCCCCAATCCTCCCCTCCTACAGCCTGCTTATCCCTAAAGAAAAGTTGAAATGAAATCTGGTGATCGTCAGCCCTCCTCAGGAGGAGTCTTGGGAGCTTGCAACTGCCAATCAACAGGGATTTTGTCTCTCCTGCAAGAAGCTCTGCTATTTACACTCCAAAAAGAAAGGGGCTTAGTTCCCTAAACACCAATGTAAAAAAGGTCAGGTCTCATGGATGATACTTTGTGGGAGAACGCCAAGGTCCAGTGTTGCACACCTAAGGTTGCTGTGGTGAGAGATCTGGGGAACCTAAGCACATAAAATCCATCCATCCCCCATCCTGCTTAGCCTGCACTTCCCAAAACCTCCTATATATTAAAAAAAAAAAAAAGAGAATCACTGCACTTAAAGTAACCCCACTGCTGCAGATTCACTGAGTGGGACACACCACTGGGTGCAGGCCACCGTGAGCTCCCAAGGGCTTTGCCATTTGGTTTTCAGACTGCTGGCACAACACGAGAAAAGCACTTTGCTTTCAAGCAGCTGCTCGTCCAGGGAGCCAGCAGGACGAGGGGTCCATACCTCTTCTGTTTGTAGGTCAGCATGGCCTCAGCAATGGGCAGCTGGTGAGCACAGTTTGCCCCTGCTATGTACTGCGTTATCCGGGACACGACGTCGGGCGCTTCTGAAACTGCAGGAGAACAGAGGGAAAAGCATTCAAGTGACTCCTCAGACCACTGCCAGCACTGTCCTCCATCTGCTGATGCTGCCCAGCCAGCTGCACTTGGACTGCACCTTGCACAAGAAGCTCTGCCTACCCCAGAGCAGAGTAAAGCTGAATCTGTACTCAGCATTTCTGACTGAATCTGGGGTCTTTAGATTTGTTAAAAGCTTTTCTCTGTACCTGCCCAGAGTCAGCTTTAGACTTTTTCATGCCTTGACTGCAGGTATCTGTTGGAGGAAGTGCCTGGCCATCTCTCCCAGGTGAGCTGCTCTGCTCACTCCAGCACTGAGTTACCCGAGTTCCTAATGAACTCACAGCCTTGCTGAGTTGACCAAAAAGACTGAAGGACACACAAGGATAGGAAAAGCACAAAGATCACGTGTATTTGTGAGATTGTGGTTCATTCAAGTTGACACAAAGACATTTTCTAAATGCCTTCCACATTTCTTTGGTTTCAACTGTGAGATCACAGGAACACAACCGATCTTCCACAGGCACTTCCATACTCTAAAATGGGCATTTTAACCAAGATTCTTGGTATTTGAGCAGTGAACTGGTAAGAGTTATGTTTCTCTACCAGGTCTTCTTGTGCCATCACAGAGTTTCTATGCATTTGCCACCACATAGACAAAAATGCAGAATGCACAAAGTCTGCACTATACAAAAATGAGGTGGAATTTTCCTCATAGCAAACAGCATACAACCAGCCAAGGAACGGATTTGGCTCTTTCTGGATTTCTATAGATAATGAAGACACAATTCAGACACCTAATTCAGACACCTAATTCAGACACAAAGATCAAGTCTGTATTGACCTTTTTCCACATTTTCAAGTGCAGCAAGCAAATAAAGGAAACCAGCCCCATACATCAGTTCTTCAGAGAATTCAGGATTAAGGGAAAGTTGGATAAGTACACTGGGAGGTTTCTAGTCCAGCCTCCTGCTCCAACAGGGCTGACTTCACCTTCAGATCAGGCTGCCCCAGGCCTTGTCCAGCCATGTCCCCACCTGCTGGGAACAGCTCTGAATAATTACTGAAGAGGTCTCTCTCCTCCTCTAAAGGCTAAAGGACTTCCAGAAGAATCCTGGGAGTCTCAGGAACTCTGCAATTCCAACAGGGAGAACCACATTGCAACCTCCCCACGCTCATGGTGCTGCACAAACTCCAAGGCTTTTTTCCTTCTAATGAAATTTCTGTATGGGCAATGCTGCCCACAAAAGCATCAAATCTCAAGCTTTCACACAGCCCTGAATGTTGCAAATCCTCCTTTCTCCTGTTTCTTTCCCTTCTTGAAGAAATAGAGGAAGAAACTGTAAGAAACTGTATTCATATTTTAAATAAATTAGTACTTTAACATGAAGTAAGGCTTTAATATGGCCTAGGACAAACTCAGATCACAACAGGAGCTAGTTGGTCTGACCTAGGGAAGCTCCCACTTGTTACCACACAGGTGAAGAACAAAATTCTTCTTTAATGAGAATGTTTTCAAGTCTGCTGGCACAATCTTCCTCACACACAACTAACAGAAGTTACTCTTCCCAGAGCTCCCAAATGTTTTAGGCTGCACAGCTCCTGAAGGAAAGCAATGTACTGAACTTAGCAGTGAGACCTCCACATGGAAGAACAAAGCTGAGAGCTAGGTAAGAACACCATGACTCAGAGGTAGCTAGTTAGTGCCTCTGGGAGCCAATAACTGTTTGCAAACCACCATGTGCAAGACTTAGAAAGGTCAGCATCTGAAATGGGAATGTGGTGGAGTGAGGAGAAAAGAGGAACAAAAACACTTGTCTGCTTCCTCTTGTATTTACTTGACCTTTGCTAAAATTACTCACTCAAGCTTTTCATCCCACACAGGCCAAACAGACACAGAGCCTTACCAGTGGTCTGTGCTTCAAGTTTGTTGAACAGATCTCTCCAGGCTAGATCTTGGAAGAAGTTGTTGTATCTATAATCTACAGACCCCAGATACTTGGCCACTGGATGAGAGCCTAAGAAAGAAAGGAAAACATGACAGGTGTGCTCTCCAGCACTGAACACAAGTGTGGGTTTGATCTGTAAGGAATTGAACTCCAAAATCAAAACCACACTACACACCTCAGAAATAAACTTCTTCAATTATAACCAAGGCATTTAGTCCAGCTTATCTCTACAAGAGCATGAAAATAGACTTCCCAGTGCAGACTGACTCAACACACTGATATCCTTCACTTGATGCTTTACCCCTAACAAATTAAATTTTAAAAGGCCAAAGTAAACAGGACTGGGGAACTGCTGAGGAAATAAATGATCTGGAAGGCACAAAGGCTCTACAGCTCTCCATGTCAGCCTCTCAGTTCTGCAAGCAGCTTTCCCTTCCTGCCCACAGGCTGCACCACAGCCAGGCCACTTCTGCCAAGAGGGGCCTGACCCCTTCCTCCAAGCACCATTTGCACCCCACAGCATTTTTGCAGCACTGAGAAGAGGCAATTTTCCCAGCCAGGAAAACAACCCAGGGAGGTTTGTTTAAGGGCTGTAAGCTCAATAAATATGCTTCAATTTGAGACAGAAAACAGAGCCCCAGGATCACAGTACCCAGAGAATACTGGCACATGCAGCAGGTTCCTGCTTACTCCTCCATGAGCATGGAAAGACCTCCTTGCAGAAGCTTTGTGTGTCCAGCCTCCAACCCTGCATGGAGATCTGACTTCATACTTATACTCAGCAGGACAGGGAAGGTGTTCAAGTGGCAAACTCTGCCCTGGGAGGTGGCAGAAATTTGCCACCTTCATCTCAGACCATCTGTGTCCCCAAAACAGACAACACCCCCCAGCAACTACCTCTCCTTGAACAGAGGAGAAAAGGTGTGCCAGGATCACCCTTCCCAGTCACCACCTGGCAGTCATGCTCAGCACCAGTCCAGAACATTTACAGTCAGCCATGAAGCAGCCTCAGAGGTCCTCTAATCAAATTATTTTCATCCTTCCTGCACACCAAATTTACACATCAAGCCATGCTTCCAGGGACTGCAACAGCTGAGCCACCAGCTGGTAACTGGAAACCTGACAAATTCTTCAAGATGACCCCAGTTGCTTAACTGTACTCACCATGGTCCAGGAAAGCTCTGGTGGAAAAAAAACCCCAAACAATAAACCCACTGTCTGAATCCTGCAAGCTGATTCCCAGGCTTCAAAGAGGTGAAAGCAGGAGGTCCCTCTGGGCTGCCCTCAGTGTCATTAGAGACTGGGAGCCACCACTTCTCCTGCAGTGGGGTTTTAAGCAGTGCCCACTGCACAGCTCTGCACCATGCACTGGGGAGGCTTTCCCACGTGCTGGGAAAACACACTGCACATGGAAACAAGCAATCAACAGGAAGTCTCCCAAGAAGTTCTACCCGTGGGAGCTATACAAAATGTTAAAATATCCCAAACAGCTCAAATAACCCCCAACATTTTGTTTTATTTTCCCCTTTTCAGTTGTTTATATAGTGTTTTAGACAGCAAAAGAGTCTTACAGCCATAGAATCAGTAGCATGGAGCAGGACTGAATCTCCCACCTGTTTACAGACACTAAGCATTTCTGATTGCTAATAAACCACTGAAGGTTGACCCTTGTGCCACTGGAGTGTGTAGCTGTGGACTCAGAAGGTAAAACCATCCATGGAAAATGTCCACCAACCCTAGTTCAAAGGCATTGCAGGCAGCAGAGAGGCTTTTCCTTTAAGACATTCATGGCATGGTCACTGTTCTGTCTTGGGTGCTTTTTCAATTGTCAGAAATGAGAGGTGGCTCCTCAATCACTTTAATGAACTGCCAGAGAGCTGGCCAGAAATAAGCACTTGATCCGATCAGGAAACACTGCAGACTTCTATGGAAAAGGTCCTGTTAGAGAAGTTTCTATATTTAAAGTAGAATTTAAAAAGAATTCACAGTTCTAAAGCATTTCAGTATCAAAGTGCCTGGTTATTTTTTTTCTGTTTTAGTTACAAATGAAAGTTTTAAGATCAAAAAACCAACTCAAACCCACACAAAGTAAATTTTGTATTTCACTTTCAAAAAGAGAGTATTTTCAGATCATTAAAAACTGCAGGACAGAAAACTCTTCTTCCAGGAGTTTTGGAAGAGACCAGGAGACAGTCCTGGCCTGGAGGCCAGGAGACAGTCAGCAAGTGAGTAGCAAAGTCTCAGACACAGATTCTCATTCAAAGCACATTTAACTTTGCAGAAATTAATTTTTTTTTTTTTGTTTTTGCTCCCTGAAGAGCTCTCTCTTCTCTTCCTGCCAACCACTTTGGAAACTAAATGCCCTTTTTTACAGAGCCATCCAGTTCTTTTCCTCTGCCTTTTTTATTTAACTTTTGCAAATGCCATCACTGAATGAATAGCCTAACCCCAGCGTTCATGGTGCTGGGCAGCAGCTTCTGATTCTTACAGGAACTGCCCTCAGCTGCTCCCAAACCCAGAAAACTGGAAAACACCAGCAAAAAGTGCTTTTCACGTGTTCTGCTGTTTCCATCACTTAAGTGCTCTGTCCACACAAGTCAAGCCCTGGACCACACCAGCACTGCCCAGATGTCCCTGCCCACAGCACAGTGACTGCCCTGCTTCCCAGGCTTTGCCACCACAACATTCCTCGTGTTTCTGACTACAGCAAGACCCCTGGTGCTGTTATCAATCCACTCTACTTCCCTCACCACAAGCAATCCAAGCCCGGGGCTTGCCAGCCGGGCAGGTTTGCTGAGCTGCTGAAGGGGCAGAGCGATAAAGTGGTGGAAAACTGAGGAAAAAACCTAAGCAGACCAGCATGTAAAGTAAAGGGCAAAAGATGCATGTAATTTAAATAATTTGAATTCTCAGCAGTTTCAGAGCCTTTAAAAAATTTTCAACTCCTCCTCTATTAACATTTTCTGAGTCATGCCGAGGGAGGCCAGAACAGTTATTGGTTTGGGAAATGTGGTGCCCACTGAATTTAACATTTCAGCCTGGGAAAAGGGCTTCTAGAGCAATATTTTGTGCACAAGAGTCTCCCTGTATGGGAGGGTAGAACTTAACCCCTTGCTTCAAACAAAAGGCTTACAAGCAGACTCTGGCATCAGGAACTTACAGGTGAAATTCACTCACACAAGAGCAGCAACACCAGCACGACACAGTCGTGTAACAATTTGCCTCATTTAACCAAAGCTCCAGAAAGGCTTCTCCTGAGGGAACACAGCAGATTTCACCCACTCCCCTTCCTGTGAAGAAACACCACTCCCTATTTACCTAGAGGGATGATCAGAAATTTCATGTAGCCGAGCCAGTCAGGGGTTTTGTGAGACAGCTGCTCTACGAAGAGCCTCAACACAGCACTGAGGTAATTCTGGGCTCCTGCCACTGCAATTTTAATTGGGTTTGGAGGCTGTGAGTTGCAGTTACAGCTAGACAGAAAAAGAGGAAACATATTTGTAATTGTGCCTTCAACCACGTATTTCAGAACAAGCAGCAAAAAAAACCCCCAGCTGGTTAATAACAATTATAGCAGAAGACTTTGTTCAACACCCAAGGCAATATTGCAACAATTCTCAGCAGCTTAAAACATTATTAATAACATACAACATTCTTCAGTAATTTCTTAATTGGTCTCCCTGCTCCTTCTCTTGCACATTTTGATATTCTGAAGGGCTGGGCTCCACTATCTAGGTTAGGATGTACCTACTAACTGCTGGGTCAGAGAACAGGCCCAGGTACCCACAGCTCTCAGCAGGTAGGTAGAGGGTGCCTTCAGGAACTGAGGAATTAATCTGGGAATTGCTTGGAAGGGAGAGCAAGAACTATTTACAATGCCCTTATTTGTTTTGCATGCTTTATTGGAGCACACATCTGACCCACGAGGCAGCCTGCAAAGCACAATCTCTGATAATCACTGCTGCTGGAGACTTGCATGCCCCCACAGGAGGCAGAACAGCAGCACCCTGCAGGGCTGGTGAGTGCTGAAGAGCCACACAATTCTGACTTCAGGAGAGCAGACTGGAAAGACTTCACACAGTAGCTGAGAAATTAAATCCCTGGGGCACAGGAGCTGAGAGGCTTTCAGGGCTGAGACAACACAAGCAAGGTGAGAACTTACTATCTCTGTATCCTGGAGACAATTGTGCTGAAAGCTGCCTGAATATCAGCAGAGGAACATGTGCAGACCACTGGCAAGGTGTGCTTTTGCAAGACATCTGAGAGGTACTGAGGAGAGAACAGAACATTTTAGACTCCTTTATTTTTTGGGTACTGCTTGTTCCAAGAAGAAAACATGCCTCCCCCAGCCTCCTGGGTATTCTCACACCCACTCCTGGACACTCTCCCTGTATCTGATTTGAAGGTGATATGGCTATTTCACAAATGCCTCCTCCCTGCACAGCAGCCAAAGGAAAGGTCTCCTTCTAGAAAAATGGCAACATCTTCTTGACAGACACAACACCATATCCCAAACATGGCAGTAACAACTCTAGAGCAGCACAGCTTTTGCAGCCACAGAGGGCAGGGCAGCACCAGCAGACAGCACTGGGAAAGAGCAGACACTGTCTGCCTGTCTCTGCAAGTGCAGTTGTATCTCTCTGATTTCCATTTTAAAGAAATGCAATGCTCTGCCCACCCTTAAACACTGAAGAAAGGGAAGGGTGCTACCACACACATGTTCCTCATGAGGAACAGTTTCCCCTCCATGCAGCTGATGGGGACACCACACACCTCAGGTACACGTGGACATAATTATGGCACTCAGTAATTATCTCACACTTTCAATTTCTGCATGGCTAATCTATGCACTCCTGTCCACAGCCTTCCTGTCCTCTGATACTGCAGGCACAAGCTGCCACAACCCCTGGAAGATGATCTACAACATCTTCTGTCCATCTCTAGAAGGCATTTCTCTGCCTTCCAAGTACAGAGAAAGTGGAATCAGGAGCTCAGATGGTATTTTTGCTCTCTCACACATTGAGACCCTAGTTCTTCCAGAAGCAGAAAGCCAAACCAGACAATGTATCTCCACAAGCCTGGCACAAGTTCCCCAGGCAACAGCCACCCAGAACATGTTCATTGGTCCTCTTCCATACATATTTTATTGCTTTCTCAGAATAAGGTTCCAAGAGGAGCAAAATTTGTTCCAAACCCATAACAAATTGTTTCACGTTGTCAGCAGAAGAAAGTATTGCTCAGGGTTCTTCTTAAAACAACTATCACTCAGCAAGGATGGGGTGATTCTTGCAGTCAGCAATCACAAGAACATGTACATGGCTACAGGGCTGACCCAAAATATTTTCTCCTCTTCACCACCTATGTTCACAAATCTCAGCCTACGCCACCACAAGGTCAGACCTCCTTGCTTCCTTTGTCCCAGTCTACCACAATTTAGGAGGCTTTTGAGTGCAAGGGTTTAGTCACATTCCCAGTGTGCTGCTAACCAGAAGGAATGGCATTGCTTGGAGGAGAAAAAACCTCTGTGGAAAGGCTCAGGTGGCAAAACTTTATACCATCCCAGCATCTCCTGGTCAGATGAAATCCAGCCTGTGGGCACTGAACACTCTGCAGGCAGCAGAACCTACACGGTTTTAGTGCAGAGCTCAAGGCCTGTCCATTCCTGAGGAGGAACAGAGCAGGAGAACTGTGCTCCAGGGAATGTCTCCTGCCTTTACCTGGCCTTGCCAGTCAGATGTATTGACAAGGATAATGTTTTCTGGCAGCTGGTCATCAGAAACCAGGATGTGATTTAGCTGATCATACACTGTTTTCCTGGGGATCTGGAAATAAAGACACAGAGAAGAGAAGAGAACAGTAAGAGGTATCAGCTCTAACCATCAAGCCTCCAGTTCCAGCTCTTGCAGTTGATGAGGTGGCTGTGCATGCTAGCCAGTCACCCCATCAGCAAAGGCACACTGGGCTGCTGGGACTGACACTCTGCAGCTTCTTCAATACTAGCCACTGTGGACTTGCTGGTCATTACTCTTTCTGCTATGCACTTTTACTTACATCACTTTACACCAACTAACACCAGTCCAAGAACTTAAGATTCTTATTAGCCAGGAACAATCTTGTCAAGGAGGGAAATAATTGAGCTCCACAGCTAACAAAAGCATGGCACATATGCTGTGCACAAGACAGCAATCCCTAGCAATCTGCCTTATTTCAAAGGAGTAATTCCTCAACACATCCCTATTCATTTCTCATTCTAACAATCTGCCCCAGTGCTTTGAGTTTATGGCTGGCTGACAAAGCTACAAGCTGGCGAACCCCAGCAGACTGGATGGAAGATAAAATTTTAGCTGTAAATTCCCTCCTTCCTGAAACTGTGGGGCACAGTTCCTTCCCAGCAGGGACAGAGCTTGAAGCAGAAGGCACAGGAGAGAGTGGAGGAGAGGAGAACTGAGAGGAGCAGTGCTGTGCACACCTGTAAGTGGTGCCGGGTGTCCGGGGAGCGCTCGTTGTCCAGGCTGTTGGCTCTCTCGTTCTGTGGCCGCACCGGCTGCCTCTCCTTCAGGGACGTGCTCCTCCCCCGGCGCCCCGCCTGCTTCCCCTCAGACCTGCTGGAGACATTGCTTACACTCCCAGGGCTGGCACATCTCTGTGTGAGACACAGCCCTCAATCCCCATCACTCAGTCTGGCAACCTCAGTACTGTCAGCAGGAGCACTGGGGAATTCTGCACGTACATCTGAGCTAGCTCGAGACACGATGATTCTGCTTCTGGCAGCGCACAGCACACAGTTCAGCACATTCCCAGGAGTCCCAGGATGACTTCCACAGCCCATGCTAACACCCACACCACCTCTCTGCTATTGCTACACCAGCTTAATACGATCCAGCCAGACAAACTGCAGTCACACACCCCAAAGCAGCACAGAATACCTCTGGGCATTCATTTGTCAAGTGCTCCAGACCCATCCCTTGAGTGCCCAAACACAAGGAGGGTGTCCTTGCAGTTCAGTGCCTTAGGCTGCCCTGATCAAATCCCAGCATGCTGTCCATGACTTCCTGAGCAGCCCTGCAGCAGGCCCAGCACTGTCCCCTGTACCTGGTGGATGGGATGATGAGGGACTCTGTCTTCGTGATCTTCCCGCTGGGTGGGAGCTTCTCCACAAACACGTCTGGAGTGGGGAGCTCAGCCTCCTGGACCTCAGCTTGCTGGTTAGACTCCTGCAAAAGCACAGGAACAGAGTCACCAGGAACAAACCCTCCCCTCTGTCTCACCTTGGGAACTTAGCTCTGGCTGGGGCACATTGAGCCTCTTCCTGACATCCTTCTCACTGCCAAAAGGGAGAAACCAGTAGTGGCTATCGGGGGCTACCCATCCCCAGCTCTGCCTCACAAGGGTGCTGGAGCCAGGAAAGGTGTCAGATATGTTGTTGGGGACAGGCACTCTCACAACTCAAAGCCATTGCACACCTCCTCATGCAATGCAGATTAATTCATCTTACCCCAATGAACTAGCTAAGAGAGAAAGACATGAGAGAAATGTTACACACTCCACATGCCCAGCAGAGCAACTCGAGCTTTGGGATTTTTGCCCCAGGACCAGCTTGATTTCTGCCAATTCAGCTCAAAGTAATACTTCTGTCTGATAAAATGGAATGACCTTGAGCATCCTTTATGTGCTCAGTAGCAAACTTTGGGCCAGCTTTCCTCAGGCTGTTTGAACAAAAGGCCAAATAGAGCATTTCACCTGCAAAAGGCAGAAAGGAAAGAATCTCCAGACTAAGGTCAGGAGGAGAACTCAGTGCTGTCTTCACTGCAGCTGATGTTACCTGTGGAAATTGTGTTGCATGTGCAGCTACATGGACAGATAGATGCATGCCACAGCATGCAGCCCACAGCTGACACCCAAAGGAACTCACAGTAGGAAGGCCAACGAGTGCATTTTCAACTTACATAAGGAACAGTGTCAGAAACACTGTCGCCTGCATGTTTGGTTCCAAGACTCTTTGTCTTTTCAGGCACTTCTACCTGCTTGAGAGAAGAAAAATCCTCAGGAGGTTTAGCACCAGCACAGTTTCCAGTCACACTCCCTGGGTAGGCTGTTCAGAACAGATGGTTCTCCATTTAAACATCACTCAGCTCTGCAGTATGGCCAGCAGTGCACCCTGCTCACACCAGGACTGCACACATCAGTGTGGGATGTGGCAAAGCTGATGCACAACACACAGGAGAGGCAATGAAGCGCTCTGGGATGGAACTGACACTTTATACCCATCCAGGAGGGAATGGAAAAGCAGCTGAGCTGCCCCTGACCATTCACTATCAGCCACCAGGAAAAGTATCCCAACAACATCAAAGAAAAGCTTCCTCCACAGAGTGCTTGGAAGCACCTAAAACTCCCAGGCAGCATCTCTCATCCTGGCAGTCATTTCAGGCACATGGGAATCTGAAGCTATTCACACCATCAGCAAGTATTCAATACAAAACCCAAAGATGTACTTTTGAGTTAATACAATATTTGCATTAAAAAAGAAAACAAAACAAAAACCCCAAACCAGCCAAAAAAGTCCCCAATCCACAAAAAATCAAATGGGTTTTCTCAGCAGAAAATTTTTATCTCTGCATCCAAGTCTTTGGAGGGGGTCAGAGAGGGTGTTTAATTAACACATGCAATTAGAGACAGTGCAAATAGGTAACACTTGAAATGTGACTTACAGGACTTGGTGGCTCTCTCTGGCTCCTGATGCTGTGGATGCTACCAATTTCTGTCTGAGAGCTGGAGTGTGACAGTCCTTCAAAGTAAGGTCTGAGTAAGGAAAGTAAAACCCATTTCTTATTACCAAAAACACTGACATGGCAAACCCACCACATTCACAGTGAAGCAACATTACCCTTCCAGAAGATCTTACTGCTCCCCACTAGTTCCAGTAAAATAGGCTGCTTTTGAAAGGAGAGAAAGGTGTCCAGAACAGCAAAAGAAGCCAGAAAGTCCAGGCATCCCTGAATCTAGTTTTTGACTGACACACAGCAAGTAGAATTACTGCTTCCCCCCACACCCCAACCCTCTGCTCCTGGGTAAGTGATTCTTGGCTAATATGCATTTTATTCCCAGCTTGCATCTGGACTTGGCTGCCAGCCCCAGGCTCTAATTACACATTTGCTCAGTAAGATAAGGTACCACACACAATCAGATTGTGCTTCCACTCAAAAGGCAGCTCATCACATCAGGCTACAAGAGTCAATTACAATGTAAGGAACTGATTTTTGCTGTTGTGGAAAAAACCTGCCTCAAAGCCATCAAATTTTTCACATCCTCTTCAAGATATGAACACAAGAACTGGACCTAGGAAACCACAGAGTGTCTCCCCAGGAACACACACATTTAGTTCCTATTCCAGCATTAATCTAGCAATCACATATCCCAGAACAGTTTGCTCCTCAGCTCCAGGGAACAGGATATGAACTCTCAGCATGCAAAGTAAAACATTTTGCCTTGTTTCAAAGCTGCTTTCCACAACACATCTATTTTCAAATCCCTCCAAGGCAGGACCTACGAGCTGGTATCAGGTTAAGCACCAAACACCTTCATATGCCACCAGCCCCACCATTTCCACTGGTGCCCAGTCTATCCTTGACATCTTCTGGCTCTCTGATAGGGAACAGGTCTCTTCAGACTCAGAATCTATTCTTAGCCCAACGAGGTTATTCAGCATGAATGAGGATATAATGACTGCTGGCAATTAGCAGATTTAGCAGATGCTGTACTGACCAGATGCAGTGGTGAGTGCCTTAACTCTTTCTTTCAGAGCCATCACACACTGGGGGCCTGAGCAAGCAGAAGCATGAGTGCAGCTCAGTCTCTCATTTCCAGCCTTTACTGAGCAGAGATGTGACACAGCTCTGTTAGCTCAGGGCTCTGCATCTGCTCTGAGCCCCCCAGCTCAGCTCTGCAGTGCTGGGACTGACCCACACCAGTTCTTTAAGAACAGGCTTGAGCATATCCACCTGTGCTGTAGTCAATGCCTTTGAGCCCTGAGGAATTCATTTGTTTCCTGCAGCTCTGCTTCTTTAATCCCTGCAAACACTCTCTTTCCATACAGGGTGTTATTACAAGAAAGGTCTTTCCAGAAGAACAGTGTGACTTGCTCATCCCTGCCTCTACTTCTGCCTTAGCACACATTTCCTTCCTGTTTCTACTACCTCTTCAAAACCCTCTGCCTGCCTGCCACCAATTCCTTCCCTGTGCTCAGGTGGCAGGGCAGCACAATCTCTGCAAAGGGAACAAGGAAGAACTAAGACTGAAGGGAAGTTAGACCCCCCACACACACTATCTCTAGATCACAAGCTGTCATTCCCATTCTAACATCACCACCTCAAGAGGGGAAAAAAGAGCATGGAGGGGTGGCAATAAAACCAACATCTGACACTGTATATGATCTCTCTCTGGCCCAGCACAAGCTGCCTCACACTTACTTTAACTTTGGCTTTGGAGTGCTCAAGACACTGTCATCATCCTCCATTTCTGGCCCACTGTCACTGGGATTCTCTATATCGAGCGTGTCATACAGAAGGTCCAAATCCTCCTCCACCTCTGGAACATGCTCTGCTGGGTCCTGCTCTGAATCCAGAACCTACACAGGACAAAAACAAGTATCACCAGCTTTGCTAGGAGCCAGGCTGATCCCACATCCCCTCTGCTCCCTCCACAACTGCAGTACACCAGTGCTGGCAGTAAGGTTCTATTCCTGGTGCTAGGATACTATATCCAAGGATGATTAAGTATATGAGCAATGCTTGTCTTGGATCAAGCTTGTCAATGCCTGCTTAAGCAGGAGTTACATAGACACGAGCGTGCCATTTAACCACTGGTTATGTCCATTATTCAACCCTACTCTATAAACAAAGCTTTTAAAAGGCTCCAAAAGAGCCTCAGTTTTCCTAGAACCAGTACAAAACGCCAGTATTCCCAACAGTGTAGCCTGTCTCGGGTTTTACTGAAAAAGCTGCCCTGACACTTCGTGATTTGATACCCAGCAATGTCCACAGGAGGCGCCTGAAACCTTGACCAGGATGGGCCGAGGAGGGAGAGCAAACAGCAAACACTGCACCTGCCCTGCACAGACCGGAGCAGGCAGGGGCTGTGCAGAGACTGCTTTTGGGGAGGCAGCTCCAGAGAAGCTCAGGCTCGGCTGCCTGAGCTCTCAGCTGAGGGTGCTGACGCTGCCAAGCTAACTCGGGAAGAACAGCAAAGCTAACTGGACTGCTTGGGAGAGTAAGGAAGCACGAGGAGTTACTCACTCCTTCCCCCAAGCCACAGAATCAGCACACAGCCACACAGCCAAAGGAGATGTTAACTGTTTTCATTTTAGATACTTAAAGTTACACCGGTTTGCTGGGCTTTGGACCTGTTTCGTCCTTTTCAGCTCTGACCAAGCAGATGACTGAGCTCCCTATCCAAGTTTTTCATGTCTTGCCTGGCTGTTCTAGTAAGATGATCAAACAGGCTGGGCTTTAACTTCACAAGCAATACAGACCATTTGGACTATCTGCCTTTGAACGGGTCAAAGATAATTTCAAAGCGATCTGCAAAACTAATGAGTACGCACACGGCTGCCAAAATCCGCTTTGGATAAAACTTCATCTAGAAAATGTTTGCTGACATTTAGAAGTTGGCCCTCAAGCCTCCCTGCAAGGCCAGGGTGTGAGGAAAGGTCACATCCACTGTGGACTTGAAAACAAAATGAAGGGAAACAGGAGAAAGCAGGGGACTGTTTCTGAAGACTAAAGCAAGATGCACCAAGAAGAGGGCAGCACACAAGGCAGGAAGGTTTACAGAAGGAATTACTCACCTCATCAGACACTTTAAACCTCTTCAGCAATGCCACAACCTTCTGTTTGAAGTTTTGTTGCTGCAAGTTAAAGACACTTTTATGTAAGTAAAGCATTAAGTGAGCTGTTTTCTCCCAGCCTGCAAGAAGCCAGACACATCTGACACTGGTGCTGCACTGCTGCTTAAAATCAAACAACACCTGGCACCACAGACCACCTCTCTGCTGTTCCTACACTGAAATCAGCTTTTCCACACCTATGATCATTTCATTACCACCAACTGGTAGGTCCCACTCCAATAAACACCATAAATCTGAAAGATGGCACTCCACTTTTGGTTGGACACACAATGGATAACAAATTTGATCTTCCAGATCACCTCTCTGTGCCTTTTGGATATATTCCTGGGAAACACCTGACACTCAACTTTTCTGATTCGTAACACGGGTGAGCTAACACAGACAACTACCCACTGACCCCAAGAACAAATGTGATTTTTACCACCAAAGCATGGGACTTTTTTTGTGGGAATTTGCATGGCAGGTTCATTTCTTTCACTAGCAGTACTGGTGAAAAGCTGTGGCACTTATCCTCAGCATTTGCACCACCACACAAATGTTTCTTGAGTCACACTCCCAATCCTGGACACAGCAGGAACCAGGGCAGAACAACACAAAGCAAACTGCTGCACTTCCTTTGTGCTTGCTCACCCCAAAGGTGCTCCCCCTTTTGCAGGATCAAACAGCCAGGTTTGCCAGGAGCTGCCCAGCCCTTCTCTGCCTGTCACTGACAAACCTGATGTGCACATTCTCAAGAAGACAAGAAGGGCCCAGGTCTAAGCACTGGTATAGAGCACTTGAGGTGGTATCCTTGTGGCAGGAGGAAAGGGAGAAGGAAATGGCTGGCACCAGAGCACCCTGAGGTGAAGAAAGTTGTTCATTTTTCTGATCATCCTGAGCTCTTGCAAGTCAATTCTTGCCTACTCCCAACTCTGGCCTCAGACACTTCAATTGCACCCTTTATCTCTGAACTCCTATCCTGCAGCCACCTTCTAGACAGCTGAAGCTTAGCTGAAATAAATCCACCACACTCTCCCAAGACAATTTCTGTCCCCAGTGCATCCCTGGGGCTGAGATGCTCTCACAACACTGAAAGTTCTCCTCTGGCTCAGGCTGTCACACAAAACCATCCATGACAACACCTGGGATGTTCAGCAGCCCGTGCAGGGGGGACACTCAGCATGCAGTAGCTGAGGTGACATAAGAGCTGTTTGCTGTTTGCTGGCCTGAATGGTTTCACAGAGAGGAGATCTGGTCTGGAGCTGGGCTGATGTTGACTTAACTGGCATCACCAAACCAGTTTTGCACCAGCTGGAGATTGAGCATCAGTTCAGAGGTCAGGGCTAGAAAGGCACTCCTATTATGAGTTCCTTGCTTAATAAGCAAGTGGTGAATTTTGTCCTGACTGGTCACTGATGCTCCAAAACAATACAGACACCAAGGACACAAACCAGCACACTCCTGGTCTCGTAGAAAGGATCTTGATAGTGACATAGTCAGGTCAAAAGAGGATTTATTTCAGAGCTTATCAAAACATGGCTTTCAGAAACAGCCTTAGACCATGGTGTGGTGAAGCACAAGTCCCTGCTCCACACAAGTGCAGCTTTGCAGGCACACTCATGCTTGTAGGGAAGGGTGGACAGCCACAAGCATCTTTCTAAAGCGCTTATATATATAATATCCAGCTACTTCTTTTGCCTCAGCACCACATGCATCACCTGAAGTTCATCCATCAAGCTCTAGCTCCTGACTAAGCCACTCTATTTTGAGAACTTCCCGCTGGTCTCTCCCATGCAGAACACAAACAGGAGAGCTTTCCTTCACTTCGAGCTACTTTCAGGACTTACATGAGAATGGATCGTGCACTGGCTTCTTCATGGCGGTGGAATTTCACACACTCACATGATTTTTGGAGCTTCTTAACCTTGCAGCCAAAGGACAATCAAGACACGCACACACCTTGGATGCTCCCACTGCCTGAACTGGCTGCTTTTCCTAGCTCTTCACAAGCTGTGACCATGCCCCCAAGGTCCATGCTGGGCCAGTGTGTCTTGTCTCCCACGAGCCACATGCACTGCCCATCCTGGCCAAACCCCATCAGTGTTAGTAAAACTGATTTCCACCGACCCTGGTTATGGACGTCGTTCTTACTATCGATCTCCGCTGCTTCTTGGGCTTCCCCATCTCGTACTCATCATCATCCAAATCCTGAACAGAAAGAGATTCCCGTGTTACCTTTGTGATTCTGTGACACAAGGAGCATGTAACTGCTAAAAACGTTTCTCCTATGAAGATGAACCTGCTGCTCTGTCTTCCAGGCATCCAGCATTTGCCTTAATTGCAGTTAGGATGGTAGAGGGAAAAGGAAGTGAGACAAGTCTGCAGGGACAGGAATAACAGCTTGGAGAAGCAAAACAGCCCTAGTTCTACATTCAGGGAAGAAGGACAGTCACAGCCCCACATTTTGATGGGTCCCTCTCTCAGTAACCTCTGACAAGAGAAAGGCAGGTGATGCCAGAGTCTGAAAGCAAGTAAGACCCAAACTCAAAAGCATCACACATCTAGTCAGGGGATTCTTCATAAGGACCTACTGTGTAAAAGGTATTAAAGACTAAAGGCTGCCTCAGACCCCACTGGCCCTTTAATTCCAGCTGGGGATCCAGTTGGGCTCTTTGAATCCAACTGCACTAGAGGAGCAATCAAATGATGCCCTGACCACTAAGCAGAGAAGCACAAGGATGCCAATGTTTTTTCAGAGAGCTTAAGTCCAAACACGTGAACAGATAAATCACAGCATGACAGAAGAAATGGATTACTGTGTAGGCCTTCTCCACAGCAGCTGAACACTGGGTAACAGTCTCGCACTGGCATGGTTTAGATACAGAAATAGGCTTTTAGTTTCAAGCAGGAGCTGGGATTGCACATGCTCCACTGAGCCCTCACAGGGAGAAGCCATGCCCTGAACAGTACCTGGCCCTGCACGGCATCATCACTGGCCTCCTGCTCAGAAGAGAAGCTCTCGTACTCTTCCTCGGAATAGTTGTCTGAAAGGGAAGGAAAGAAGGGAGAGAGCCTGTGAAACTCCTTCAAGGTGAGGGCATGGTCTCATCTCAGGAGCAGAAAAGGCCAGCTGAGTCATAAATCAAGAAAAGAGGCACACAAGAAGATAAACTGGCAGGCATCTATCCGTGCTAGAACCAGAGAGATGGGAATTGTCTGAAGGAAAGGAATGAGGAGAAACACACTCAGTAAGAAGGAAGGGCCAGGACACAGATAATGCTCCTCCTTTTACCCTGGAAAGAACCAACCACCTGGTAGATAGCAGCAAGCAAAGAGGTTTCTCCACCTCCAATTGCCTCCAATTAAGGGCACTTACTTTTCCCCCTAACATGGGCAGAACTGACTTAAAGGGGCAAGTAGAACATGACAGAGTCTAAAACCTTTATGTAAATGACCCTTCAGGTGAGCTGCCTGGCCCCAGGCAACAACAAACAAACTTTCATGCACTACCTTCAGCAGGTCACTCCTGCAGCAGAGAGCAGAGGGCTGGTACCACATAAAAACATCACAAGTCTGAGCCCAGTGACTTCCCTATACAGTGCACAACATCAGGGATTTACACTCCTAAAGCCAGGCCATCATCCCCAGCAAAACATGCTGCAAGTCTGCAGCTGTCATCTAAAGCAATGAAATTTATTGTACAATACTCCAAGGAAAAAGAAGATGGAAGAGTAGCTTAACTGTGAATCTCCTGAATACAACACTGATAGCCAGGTGAGAAGCTACAGGCTCTCAAAACATCCACCAGTAATGCTGGGAGGGCACTGGTGAGGACACAGCCAGCCCTTGCTGGATGGCTCAGGTGTGGTGTGGCAGGAGAAGCTCTGACAGTCCAATCCCCCACTCCTGTCACACTCCCTGCTCACCCAGCAGCACTTTTGCCAAGTGGGTTTTCTTTGCACTGATCACTTATAGACACAGCAACTTGTGCAAACCAGTCCTCATTTGTCCCAGGAAGCACCCAAGCCCAGGTGGGGTTTAACTCCAGCTGGGTTCAGGAAGACACTGGTCCTCAGAGAATGTGGTTGGACTCTTACCTGTAGACTTGATTTTCTGGCTGGCCTGCATAGTGCTGTCTTCATGGTCGATTGGCTGACTCGACAAGGAGAAGATCCAGATTTCTGCCACCTTCAGTGGAGCCTCTTTGATGTTGCTGAAAAGGCTCAGAACCTGGCCACCTTCCGTAGGGTGCTGCATGACCTGGGACAGAAATTAAGCAGTACAAACCAGCATTTAATGCATTTAAACTTGTATCATTTGCATACTACAAGAGTTATTTATATTAATGGAGTTTTCAAGACCTTGTAACCACAGGAGCCACTTGCAGCCAATACATAATGCTAGTTGATATTTTATCTGACTACTAATGAAAGTGATGGAAGGAAACAAAAAACATTCTGAGCTTAACAGCTGATTGGTTCATCCTTGAAGCAGAATACTTGACTACCTCATTACTATGTATTTGCTTCCCCAGCACAGTACTGCTTTGAATTATCAAGTTACCCACTTTCTGAATTAAGGAACTTAAGTTTGTCTTAAAACCCAGCAAAAGAGCCAATAAAAGCAAAAATTCTTGGTGAGATACAGATGTAAAGTGCTTCCTAAAGCAAAGTACCCTTGCTCTAGAGAGCTGACATGAATCTCTGAAGAACTGGCCACCACCCTGGGATGATGAAGCAGGGTGTCCTGAAAAACAAGTCAGTGGTGGAGGCAGAGGGACATCTTGGTGCAGGTTTCTCTTCCTTTGCCACTCACAGCTGGGAGGTTTCTCCCCAGAATCTTGTGTTCTTCTCTTGCCCCACCAGAGTGAGCGAGCACATCCCTCACCTGCACATCAACTTTCCAACACACACCAGGCTGCTCTGTCAGCTCCTCACAGGGACCTAAACAGACCTGAGTTGATGAGGAACATATGTCCTCTGCCCTGAAACTGCTCACCCTCAGCTCCAATTCACTGCATTGTTTCAACAGCTAAGAGGACTATTTGGTTTTTTATTTAGAAATGAGTCAGTGGAGTTTAGGGGTCATCATCCTATAAACTCCAAAGGGGAGGGGGAGCTTGTAAAATCTGTTTTCCCGAAGCCTTCAATTTCATAAATATTCCAGATGAGCTGGAGAGCAACTATTTCCTAACATGGTGAACATTTGAACATTTTTGACCTTCTAACCCCAGTCAGCTGACATTACAAACAGACATAAGAAAAACCACATGTAGCAGCAGCAAATGCCCAACACTTACAAGTTCACTGATGACTCTAATTAATTGGCCCACATGTTTTCTGCCTTACAGCAGTATTTATTTACTAGTTGTCCAACAAATCAAACAATACAGGAAAGATGTTAGCTGCAACACCACACGTTTGGCCAATTTAAATAAGGAGCTCACCGTTCACTGCAAGACTGAGGGAAGCTGCACTCACACAAGAGAAGCAGTCTTTAGAGTGAATTCTTTAATACAGCAATAGCTCAGCACAGCACAACACTAGCTTATTTTGGATAAAAGTCACTTGTTGACAGAATGCAGTCTGATGAAAAATACTGGTGTTAAACTGAACTTGCTAGTGCTAAGCCCATTTCTAAACATTCAGACACTGAAACAGCAGAGATTAAACAGGCATGAAATAACAAAGCATGGAGCTATGCCATTCAGAAGGCCTTTGTGAATAATTTATCCATACTTGACTCCAGCATTAATTTTATCATTTACTTCTCGTGAATTGAGCTCCACCTAAATTACCAACAGACATGAAATAACAATGGCCAAGGGTTTTTCAAGCAAAAAGACAAATTACTTAATCCTGAACTCTCATACTGTGGCACTGAGAAGCACAGCAAATCTTGCTTTAATTTTACCACTTCTCAGGGTTGGAAGGCTTGCCCAAGTGACTCTGTCTCATGCATTTTTGATCTGGACCCTCTAACTCTAATAAAGCCACTAAAACAATAACAAACCCCTCAAAGGTCATAAGCTATCCTTGTGAAAGCTTTAGCTATTAAGATATGAGGCAGAAAACACTCAATATTATTACTCAGTAATGAAATCTGTTTAAACTATTGCCTTGTGAATGCTGATTACAGCTATTAAGACAGCTGTTAGAAATCCTGCCAGGTACTTCTCAGCGAGGACAGTGACAACAGTAGGCCTGGAGAGAAAGGAAGATGTGCTCGTGGGTGAACAGACCATGTGAAGATCAGCTCACCTCAGCCATGTTGATGCATCCCACAGCCAGGGTCTTGTAGCCTAAAATGGTTCGGTTCTTGTACCGCTTCCGCCGCTGCAGCATGATCTGAAGCTTGTTGCCTTCTCTCTTCAGGAAGTGGGGGTACTGAGGAGGGAAACACAGTGGAAAAGTTCACTTTGCCTCTTGGTAGTATCTCCCAAGCTTCATGGATAACCTCTATTCCCAAGGAACAACCCCAGGGCTTTCCTAAGTGCCCACAGCTCACTCACACTCAGTGAGCAATTCTTCATTACCCCATGGAAGAGTTCAGCTCTGCCCAAACAGCTCAGGCTCTCCAAAAACGCAATCCAGGCACACTGAGCAGCTGCTCAGCTTGGGAAGGGCTGGTCCTAGGGAGATGAGCAACCTCCAGGAGACACTTTCCCACACAGCTAAATAGAGGATGCTCAGAACTCGAGCCCAAGGTGCCCATGGGCTGCCCTGCACACTCTTGGCAGGACACTGCCTTCCCTCCAGCACAAGGACACTTTCAACTGGTTGTATTTTAAGTAATTAAGTCAAGAACAAAAACAAAACTGTTCTATTGCCAGGTTATGTTGAAAAGATATAAATCCTCCCAAGGCATATTCCATACATGAAAATACATTTGTTTATACACCTCCTCCAGAAAGTCCTCAAGAAGAGAAAGCTGTGAAGTCAAGCAGAGAATATTCGAGTATGAGTAAGACTAACCATAACCTTGAGAGAGAAGCTGTGCAAAAGAAGTCTTCAAGAAAAGACAAAGCAGCAACCTGACCAGTTCCCATCCCAAGAAGAGAGGAGACTGGGACACATGCTCCAAATATACAACAGTACTAAATAACCAGCAGACAGGAGAGCCTAATTGCCAGGATCTCAAAGAGGACATTCCCAAGTTAAGGATGATTCTCTTGCAGGGAAGAACTACTTTCTCTTTTTTTTCCTTGGAACATTATAAAAATTAACTTCCTACCCATCAAAACACTTGATAAAATCAAATAGCAAATACCATCAGAAACCCCTGAGATATTAATTTGCAGTCCAGAGCAAGCCTGACTGCTCTGCAGGGAGCTGGGAGTAGTGGCCACCCAAACAAGAATACTAATTAGCTGATTTCTCTGCAAGGGCAAGATCTACTGCTCATTGCCCGAGGAGGAGGCATTGCAGAAGAGAGGAACAGCCCCAACCTCAAAACACACAGAGCCTGTGACACTCTACAGAAGTGCAACATCCCTAAAGAAGGATGGAAGAAAGTTATTAGAGAGAAGGGGCAGGAGGGGCTCAGAAAGCCAGAGGCACCTCTCACATTCAAATTTATCATTTTCTTGCTTCTGGGGTCCTTCTATATGTTGGGAGGGCAGCAGGTAAGAGGGACCCCTCACTCTCAGTTCAAAGCATTTGAGCCACACCAAGGCTGCTTAAGTACAAACCTAGAACTGAAGTCCCAAGGCACCCCTGGTCCCAAGGCAGCTCAATTTGAATATGTCCAGTTTTCTGGGATTAAATTGAACAGCTCAAGTCCATACATGTACAAGTTTCTGTTTCTCTCAGGTGTACTGCCTGGCCACCTCTGATGAGCATTCACAGAGGTGGTAAAAGAAAGGAACAGAGACTCAGGCCACTCAGCTCCTCCATCAAAAGCAAGACCCTCCAGAAGAAAAGACAAGCTATTTGCACAGCACAGTCCAGCTTTTTTAACATCAGTCATGACTTATCAACTCTACAGAATTGCTTCAACACAAACTTTTTAGTGATTGTCAGTCCATGATAGAGATTGGAGAGGAAAACTGTTAGGCTCAAAACACTTGAAAGCTTTCAGAGGGAGAACCAAACACCTCAAGGCACCCCTGAGGGGTGAGAAAATACACACTCCAGAACAGTGAAAGGCAGGGCAAGACTTTTCTGAAGCCCCAGTGATGTAATCTCTCTCATCTGGAAAGATTTATTAGGTTAAAGACAGGACTTAAGTGCAGAGCTCTTAATTAATACCAGAGAGCTGAGATGTTGTGCTTGGAATATCTGGGGAATTTCCCTGGGCTCTGTGAAACCCGCAGCAGTGTGGGTCAGGAGAAGCAGACATTCCAGCAGGAAGGGTCATGGCAGCTCACCTGCCAGAAGGGCTGCTGCTGGCTTAGCCCCAGCTGGAGAGGAACAGGACTGGACACACCACTGACTCCAGTCCCACTCAGCAGTGTCACAGAGCAGCAGGAAACTCCTCCCTGCAGTTTGAGCAGAGGCCTGCCAGACACAAGGGGCTGCTCCCTGTTGTACCAGCCAGCAGAACACCCATCCTAGCTCAGCTCCAACGAGGGAACGCTCCCTGCAAAGGACAACAACGTCACCCAGGAGAAGGAACTGAGCAGGCAGTGCCTGAGGGTACAAGGGGCTTCAAATCCAGGCAGGTAGCAACAGCCAGGCACAGGGTGTGGAGAGCTGGCAGAGCAATATGGAGATCCTGACTGCTGCAGGACAACAAAGCCTTGCTCTTCACACCCACATGCTTTTACTTTATGGCCCATCACCACTCTCAAATATATCCCAGGCACTCAATTCAAATTGAAGCTGAATTAAGCTACAATTGCCAGCTAGAAGTAGCTTTCAGCTATTGTCCAATTAAGCAGCAGTAAAAGTTGCCATAAAAATCCAGCTGTGCTGTTTCAAGAATGCTTCCCATGTCTTACTGCATCCAAGACCACCAACCCTTCCTGCAGTCAGAGAGCAGCAGCACATCTCTGCTTTAAGCTCACTCACTTCTGCTGAAGGCTCAGTGTCACAGACACTCCTCTCCCCTGTTCTGGCTCAATTCCCAGCCCCAACAGGGGAAACAGAGTTGAAGGCAGTGCTCTGCATCCTGCTGCAGCATTGCTCTGAGCCCCAGAAAAAACCCAGAACACCATAATCCAAATTAATTCCAAAAAGATCTATAGACTTGCTCCTTGCTGACACAGGACTGGCAGAGGGAGACCTGGCTTGTCTTACATCTTTGCTCCCAACCATGGGAAAGCTGCAGCCACAGGATCCAGGTGTAGATATTCCTGGCATGCAGCTTGGCTCTTCCTGTTCACAAGAGGGGATGCATGCTGCAGTTAACCCAGGCATGTGCTTGGGCAGCTGCAGGATTATCATCCATCTGCAATGAAACCTTACCTGCTTCAGCTCTGCACAGGTCTGAGTAACAACCAGCCTCACATCATCATCTGAGCCTTTCTCCTTATCAGATCAAAGTCCTGAGTCAAGATCTAACCAACAGTCACAAAACGAAGATAATCCACATCAGAATGCTCCTGAGGTCTGTCTGGCTCTGCTCTATGGGTGCAGGATCCTCTCTCTCACTTTCAGCAAGCCAGCCCTTATTAACCTTATTTCCCTGCTCAGGAGGTAGCACCAGGGCACCAGGTGAAGGAAAGAGGAACCAAAAAATGCAGTTGTTCTGATTCCTGTGAACCTAGAGCCAGGAGTAACTATAAGCACACTGCTTCTGTTCCCCAAATGGTGCCTCCCTCAGCAACTCCAAGTCAGAGGCTCACCTGACTCATTCCTACTACTGCCTTCTGTCAGCCTGACACTGCACACCACCCCCACGGCTGCCATCCTTCACTGCCTGTTCAGAGAAGGCAACAAAAGGCAAAAAAGAGCCAACTCGCTCTGCTTCAGCTCTTGCCACAGCTCTGACTTGAAGAGGACAGACTGCAAAGTTTTCATGTTCCAGGATGCACCGTGGAAGGAGCACTGTGAACCAGCACCCTGCTCCAGACCCCGAGCGCTGCCAGGCAATTCACACCACTCATGTTCACCTCAGAGCCACCGGGCATCCCTGCTCCCTGCAAAGAACCACGAGGAGAAGCTGTGCAAAGGAAGCCCAGCAGGCAGCCGGGTCCCAGCCTACCTGCAGAGAGAAGGTCAGCGCAAGCTCCGTCTCCACGTGTCCACTCGGGGGCAACACGATCTCATGAGAACGCAGGATGCGCTTGGAGCCCTGCACGGAGACAAAGTCCAGCACCGCGTGAGTTCCCCGGAGCCACCTCACACCCCATCCCAGCCCTGCTCACTGCACACCAGGAAACGTTGTCAGGGACTACCACAGAGCAGTGAACGGATGGGTCTGACCTTGTACTTCTGTGAAATATTAATGAGATGAAAGGGAGATATTTGACTAATAAAGATTTGGGCATATTTACTGTCCCTAACTGCAACAATGCAGCTTTTGTTCTGCCAAACCCCGGCGTTGAAAAGCTGTGAGTCAACCCCCACCCCTGGAGCTGAAGTCTCCTATTTTCACTTCAGCCAATAGGTACAAGGCTCTTCGTCTCCTGGGTCTGCACGCTGCAGCATCAAGCTTAAATCTCCAGCGTTAGCCATGACAGACTGGGCTTTTCTTTTTGTGCACACACCCCTCCCTGGGGAAAATGGGGACTTTAACCTGTTTAAACAATTGCCAGTAGCTGGGGATATTAAAAAAAAACAAAAAAACAAAAAAACAACACTAAGCATCTCAGTGGAGTCTGGAGATTTAATGTATCACAGGGCAACTCCAAACCAACCCTGTGTGTGGGCTGCCTTATGCTAACAGAGTTACCAGGCTATTTATTGTGTGAGCGTTTCATTTCAGGGAATGTTTGAAGGAAAACTAGCAGGAAAACATGACAGACTGCTGCCTAGCAAAGCCTTCTGCATTGTTCAAACACAGGGGCAAGTTTCAGGAGGTCTCTGGCTCAGTGTTCTGCTGAGGCTGCAGATCTGGCTTTGTCCAGACGGGCTGATCTCCCAGAAGCACGGAACTGTAGCTCTCAAAAAAGCAGCATCTGTGAAATCAGAGACAGACTGGGGGGGTAAACACCTCCGAGCTACACCAAGGGGAAATGTGGTCTGCCCCTATCAGCCTCAAAGACCATCACGAGATGAGGCAGAGCAGAGCCTCGTTTACATCCCCTCCTGCCCTAATGCATGGTCGGCAGCCAGAGCAGGGGCCATGATCTGCAGCGGAGCCTCAGCTCTGCACAGCACCAGCTCCTCTCTGGGAACACCGGGGTGCCTGAGCCCAGCAGATGTGACAACAGGCAGCAGAGCAGAGCCAGGCTGCCCCCAGGACAGGCAGCACACGTGCCAGCCTGGCCGCTGGCAGCAGCAGCAGCTGCTCCATTTGGGCCAAGCTCCTAATAGCAGCAATCTTACTTTACTGGTTACGCAACCAAAATCTAATGAAAGACCAAATATAGCTGCTTTTAAAAGACGGCAGCAGATAAACAGAGCAACGGCTCGGGAAATACAGCTGACAACTCTTTGAACATCGCTGCTATGGAGGCTGCAAGGAGACATGGGAAGTGCAGGTAAGATGCTCTCATTAGGTCTGAATTCAGCCCTCCCCTCTGGAAGGGCTCTGGTGTCTGACAACTCACGTGCAATTCCCCACACAAAGGCAGTCATTTGACAGAGATCACGCATTTGATGATCCAGTACCACCAGCCTCAAACAACAGTCATGTCAGAAACCTGAGTGCTGGCAAATAAAGCATCCCTGAAAAGGCTTATAAGCATCAGCATCATAACCTGCAAGCTCTAAAGGGACTTCTAATAGCAGGGCCTGATGTGGAGAGGACTGCTCAGGTTCCAGTGTCTGAACACTGTAGCAACGCAGATCACAACCAAATGGGATGTGAAACTCCCATGTGTTAAAATGCCCTTTGGATTTGTGGGTCTGGGACAAGCTTTCACCTACAGAAAGTGTAAGCAGCACAAATCTGGACAGGAGAAGAAGGTTTTGCTCTAATAAAAGCTGCTGAATACTTCAAGCCAAGTCTGGCACTCTCTGGGCATAGACGATTTGCTGACAAGCCTCAGGTGCCCACAGTGATGCATTCATCATCTAGGAGCACAAACACATGGAAAGCTTTCGGCCTTGATAAGCAGAATCTGACAGCCTGGAAACCCACAGCAGTGCTTCCTCTGAGGTTCCCACAAACCCAGGTATGTGCAACAATTCCCTGTCTTTCTGCTCTCTGCTGTGGGTGCACAAACCCACTCCAGCTTAGAGGGACACATTTTTACTCCAGCTGGACAACTCAGGTGAGAGATAGCCATCAATCCTCAGCTACATGTTTTTTCTTCCTGATTTCACCTTCCAAACTAGACTGTGTGTGTTTTGACACAACCAGCTCCCTGCAGGGGTTTGTCTAGCTCTTCATTTGAAAAGCAGCACTTTTCAGCACGGTTAATGTTCCACTTAGAGGTCTGCTAGGCTTTTCCTCGTTAAGCACTTTAGTGTTGGCAGGGTGGGAGCACATGAGCCGAACTGATGCTGTGACGCACGGTGGAGCGAGTCCCCTTCCTTCCCAGCCCGCCTCCAGGCAGAGTGACCTACATGGAAGCACCTAATTAAATGGCACAAACATCTGCTATAAAGTGGGTTATTTACCTAGGATGATAACTGTATTGTAGGAAAAGCAATGAGTCTGTACAGGCACCCTACAAATCCGCTGACAAGACTGGACAGCAGAGCTGCCCATCAGCAGAGGAAGGCCCAGACTCCCCCAAACCAAGACCCAGTTACCAAGATGTTCAGCCCCAGACTGTTAAAGAGAGAACCAAGCTTGGATTTAGTGCCAGCTCAGGAAGAAAAGGTGACATGTGATCTGTGAAAAGCATTTTTATATGCAGATAAGCTCACGCTGAGCCATCGGTGAACAATATTTTTCGCTTACAAAAGTGAAATAAAGTAGGAATGTGGGAGAAGGGTAAGAAAAGAGTCTACAGAGATCCAGAACACCCTGATGGACTTGGGAAGAAGTCTGTGGATGCAATGGACCCTTATGTGGAGGTAAAGCTCAGTTTGGGCATCTGCCAGTATTTTTAGTCAAACAACACAATTCTTAGAACTGACCAGCAATTACCTGCATTTTGACAGCAATGACCCCAGAAATAAGCTCCTTATCCAATTCCTTTAAGACTACCAGTTTCTTTAATGTCAAGCTGCACAACCTGCAAACAGGAACACAAGAGAAACAGTTACAATCATGCCTGAAAATTAAAAAGCTCTGATCAGTTTTTACACACAGCAGTATCCCAGTCTGAGGGGGAACAGGCTTCAGAAACAAGCCACATGCTGATACAGACGAAGACAGCAGAAATATATGAGGATTCCCTGGTTTCTCAAGATTGAATTTCTCCAACCTTTCATAAATACAAGGAGGTGGACAGGAGGTACCTTTGTCTCTGATACAGACCCACGGCCACACAAGAGTCCCAAACAGCACTGGCCTCCACTGACCACAGCCTGGGAACCCTTGCTTTGAGTCAGACCAAAAGCTTCAGGGTCAGAGGAATTAAATTCCAGCAATATGAAAGAATAGGGTCAATCTAATTTTAAACTTGTCTACAAGGCTTTCCTAGATTGTTGGCTCTTTCAGTTTCAGACTCCTAGCTCCCAAAGATCTCACTCCCACCTCCTCTTGTCAACCCACACATTCTTCTCCTCACCCCCAAACAAAAGTGCTAGCAAGTGGCTCAGGCATCTCTAATGGAAAGGGCAGGGGTGGGGAAAAAGGAAAGAGAAAGGAGAGGACTCAACTGGTGCCCTCTGGCCCTGGTGTTCACATGCCACACATATGCAAGTAAATCACATTCTTCACCCGGGCAATGCTACATTGTTCTGCTTAAAGCTGTTTGCACTTCTGCCTTCCAGCACAGGGAGCTTGGGGGCAGATGAAATTGGGGCTCTGCAGCCAAGTTCAGGCTCTGGGTAATGGGAACCACGGCACTGACACTGTCACAGACTCACAGAAGTTACCACAGCTGGGGAAATTCAGAAGGCATACCCATACACAAACTTCAGCCAGAGATAAACCTGAAGCCAAGACAGCTCAGTTAGAGGATGGCAGAGGCCAGAGAAAGCTGCTGGGCGGGCTGTAGTGACTAGACATCATCTGTCATACTGGCCAGGAGCCAGCACTGCCTTTGTGTCAGGTCCTTACTCCATGGCACGGGCATCTCTGGCCTCTGGCACGGAATGTTAGCAGACATCAGCATTGCTCTTCTCAAACCCACTGTTGAGCTCTTTCTCCCAGATCAAGTATAACATCAAGGCTGTTCGTGGAGGGCTGAAGTCCAGCAGTGGAGGGGAATGAAAGAGGAGCTGATGCTGGATTTTGGCACAAGTGCCACTGACTGAAGCCTGCACTTGATACTTCACACTGGTGCCAGGTGCCAATGAAGCACTGCAAGGGTGACTTGCACCTCCACCACCTTTTCCACTGCTTTGCTGCAATGCCTGAAGGCAGACAGGATCAGCGTAGGTGCAAAACAGCAAGAGAGATATGCAGCTAAAGGCTCTTGGCAACAGGAGTGGGGGCAGATGTTGAAGCAAGTACTGCTGGTCTCATCCTAAAACACCCATGGCTCTGCCTGAACTCTGGTCTCACACAGGGCCAGCATCAGGAAGAGCCAGACTTATGGTCTGCACTCCAGCACCTCTCCAAACACATCCTTCACCCCAGCCCATGCCATCTGTTCTCTCTCATTTGCAAAACTCTTGTTCCTGCTAAAACCCAAAAAAACCACGAGAAAGAGAGAACTACGAGCTCACTCCTTTGCACAGCTTTGCATTGCAAGACAGCACAACCAGAGATGTGCAGAAATTACAAAAAAGGCAGAAAACCCAGGACTGCCTGGGCCTCTGTCCCCTTCTGTCCCCCTGCCAGCAGCTGTGTGCACTGGCAGTCAGGTGAAGCTGCATCTCTCCACCTGGAGCACAGGAGAGGGTGTTGGCTTTTCTTCTGCATCCCAACAAAACACCAGGCACAGACAGACACACGGGGCCACGATCTGGAGGAAGAAGGCTGTGAAGGAAGAAGGCTGTGAAGCCATTTGTTTTCTTTGTAAAGCTGTAGCTGGAGGACAATTGTGCTCAGCTTGCCAAAACCCACAGAACTCTGGCCAGTCAGGTGCTGAGAGCAGAGGTAGGACAACACACTGGCATTGTCTCAGCTGACAGGCAAGGAACAAAGGCCTTTTCTCTCCAGCCCCGAGCTCGAGGATGGAAAAGGTACGGGAAGAAACAATGGTGTTCTCAGCACACAGAGCAGAGCACAAGGAAGGCGTTCTGTTCTCTGCCGGGCATTCCTTCAATTCATCATTTATGAGCTTTGATCAAACCCTGTGGAGCACTTGCTGCTTGGAAAAAAAAAATTTAAAAATTAAAAGCCTCCTTTACAGTGATCAGAAAAACAAAAGCAGTTTAAAAAGACATGGGACACATCTGCTTTCTTTATCCCCCATTGCTGGGCTGCTGGTACTAAAAGGCACTTCACACAAAAAACAATGGAATGTTTATCCTCTCCATGGGCGGGGGGCAGGGTGTGTGGGGGATGGATAAAAATCAGTTTAAATCCCATCAAATCACTCTTACCCTCAACACACTATTTCAGTCTAAGTTTGCAGCTTACAAATCAAAGCAATCTTCAGAACACATAGCAGAAAGGGGCCATACCTTACTCAAATCATGACGAAAAGGCTGGTGCCAAGTGTGTCCCTGCCCACCAGCACAAGGATCCTGAACCACTCATGCACACAGCTACAGCGAGGATTTGTGTGCCATAACTGCCTCTGATAACAGCAGATTAGTGCCATGCACTTATTCTGTGCCAAGGTTTTATTGTACTTCCATCAAGTCTCAGGGGTCAAAGCTGGGATCAGTCCCTCAAGCCACTTCTATCAACAAGCCCGTTAGGTTAAACACTGCTAAGTAAAACCAGTGGATCTGGAAAGACGCGGAAAAAGAACAAGGCTACATTTGGAAGCATCCAATACATATAGGTAGGATCTCTGTGAACATAGAGAAAATAACCTAGCACACTGAAGGGGAACTGAGGAAGCCCCAGGTCTGGAGCTGAAAGAGCCTGAAGTATTTTGAAAGCCTGGGACTGCAATTCAGGAGGTGCAGAGAAATCCTGTCTTTGCAAGTTTCAGCAGTGACCTACAGCTGCACAAGGGGAGCTCAGCTAGCAAAAGCACTAAGTTAGCTGAAACGGACTTAAATAAGGACAATGGAAATCTGAGAGCCAGTATTTCCACCTTTTTTGAAGGTTCATAGCTGATCTCCCTGCCAGGAGCTCAGCTGGGTCCCAAACAGCAGCAGGAGCCTCTGTCCTCTGCAGGAGCCTCTGTCCTCTGAGCCTCACTCAAGTGCCCCGACAGCAAGAGGTACAAGGTACTTGCTTGGTCCTGGTTTCAGGTTAACAAACTGTGAGACAGCTTAATGCTACAATAAAACTCCATCTTTTTACATCACTGCTGCAAGAACAGAGTTTTAAAAAGAAACCTGGACCTGACCCAATGGTTTTAACTCGCCTTGCTAATGCAAGCTGTGCTGAGCAGCTTCATCACAAGCTTAAGGAGGCAGCTCTCTGCAAAGGACATAACATTTTGGTAACTGAGATGCAGCAAACGTGTCCAGCACAACCAAATAAAGTGTCGCATTCGTTACTCACTGGATGTTTTGCTTTTGCATCCCTGTGAGTAGGAAGATCAGGAAAATAAACCCCCTCCAACAAAAAGTCTGCTTTGCTGAATTAAATGTCTGTTTCTCCACAGGGAGCACAGTAATTGCACTGAGACCTCGTTCACGCAGAGACAGTCGAATCAACAGGAAGGAAAAATTAAAAATTAAAGACCTGCATTTTAATTAAACCCCAGAGAAGTAGAGAATAATAACAGGATGCATCCACAGTTATATGGGACTCCAAGTACAAGATGGGAGCTCGGGTAGGAAGACTGTAGTGCACAGATACCCTTTGTCCAGGTCAAGAGCTGTGAAGAACTGTTCCTAGAGAAAGTGTTTCATGTCAGGAGCACTCTCCTCTGAGGTCTGAAAACCTCAATCATCTATAAGGAGGGAATTGGTTTCCATTTGGCCATTGGACAGTGTCACCTCATCCAAATTATTTCAGCATCTCAGGACAGCAAGCAGCCTCCCAGCCTGGTGCTTTCATTGTCCATGCTGAGTGCTTTGCTCCGAGCTGACACTTTACACCCACATCAGTCCCAAAATAAACCGCGAGCCACTGGAAGGAGAACTGAGGGAGACACCCACCCACACGCGCTTGCCCAGACAAACAGAGCCATTCTGCACAGAGCTATGGGGGTGTCTGCAGGAGAGCCCAGAGCCCTGCACAGCTTTTGGGGAGACAGCTGCTTCAGGAAGGTGGGAATGTCTGCAGCACACCAAGAGCCGGCTGCACGAGCAGCTTCTCAGGAGGAAAAGAACAGATCACAGACAAACTTGTTGCTGCACTTTGCATGCCAAAGACAGGGCTCTGTATTGGCCTAGGAGCTAGCTAGGGGAGAAAGCAGGGCAGAAGTACTGTCCTCTGATGGCACTGATACATCAGATTTGGGCTCTGGTCAAGGGCAGCAGCAGGAAGACGCCTCCTCACTTTGCAAAGCCTGATGAGACAACTCCCTCAATGTTGGTCACATCACCAGGGAAGCTCCCAGGCAAGGTGAAATCAAACGAGGAGGCAGAGGGCAGGCACCTCAGTTTCTGTCATGACAGAAACATAACCTGAGTAACCTACAAAGAAACCTAATAGTCCTTCATTCACGTTCTCACTAAGCTGACCTTTAATCAGCTGTTCTGGCTATGGATCCATCTGAGTAAGGTTTAAGCAGCCAGGAAACAATTGCAGAGCCAGTATTTTCATTGTTCTTGTTCTCAAGGATCTTGAAATGCTCTACCCAGCATTCATATAGAGACTTAAGCTCTTAAGATTCTGGAGGCTAAGATCTATAGAAATGCTGGAGCAAGCAGGTCTTGTTCAGCCAGGAGGATGGCAGCTTATCTTACACAACAGGTTCTATTCAGGACCTCACAAGGATTCGCATGTACAGTCAGACACTATCCTTTTATAGCTGAAATACTGTCCTGCTCTTCAAATAAGTTACAGATATGCCTACTCCAAACTGAGCAAGCGAAAGTGGTGGGCGTGTTAAAATTTTGCAGATTTGGATAATTTTTACAAGATCCTAGAACTGCACATGGACACATTTGCTACTTGAGGTTAATAAGACCAAGTAGTAAAGCACATCTGAGCTTAGATACTCTAATCCAACATATTAACTGGAAAATGCTGAGAGATGTCTTCCTTCAGTAGGTCAAGGCATTGCTGGCTGGCTCTAGGGGTCTCACCACGAGCACAAAGGGATCAGGGTCTCTGCAAGCCAAATAACCCTGACTCACAAAGCAGAGTTTACATATTCCATTGGCACTTCTCATTTCTGAGTGCTTCAGTAATCTGGTGTCTTGGGTTGAAAAATGTAACCAAACATGTGTATTCTATTTTCATCTGTTGAAACCGGTTGGGAGATATTGTTCTTTATCTCTTGTAACTCTAGGGGTGGAAAGAGGGCGATGCCTTCTGTTAATGGGACACCTGATAACACCAGATAAGGCAGGGCCTCTTTATCTCCTCCTGCACCCATCCTCCTCCGAGGGACATCCCCTGTGAATGGGCCACTGAAGGCTCTCACAGGACTGATAACATCACCTCATCCCATTGGGAGAGGCTCCACCCAGTGGGAGGAGCCAAAGCCTTTCCACCAGGATAAAACCAGCAATCCCAAACACCAAGGGAGCCTGTGTCCACTGAATTCTCTGAGGAAAACCAGACTCATCTCGCCAGCACTGGACCCTTTTTTCTACAGGATCATCTCTACTTCACAGAACATCTGTTACTGCAGGAAGACTTATTTGGGCTGCTTCCAACATCCTGACAAAGGGTGTCAGGTCATATCTATGTCAGGGTTTTCTAGGACTTTTGTTTGCTTGTTTTTTTTTGTATTACTGCATTTGCATTTTTAATATTCCTAGTAAAGAACTGATACTCCTATTCCCACATTTTTGCCTCAAAGCTCCTAATTGCAAAATTGTAATAATTTGGAGGGAGGAGGTTTTTACATTCTCCATTCCAAGGGAGACTCCAGTTTTCCCGGACAGATACCTGTCTTTCCAAACCAACACACCTGGGAAGGAAAGGGCACTGCTGGGACACAGTGATGATGGTGAAATGCATAGGTGTTAAAGCCAAACCTCCACAGCTCCACACACTCTGCAGGTAGCCAAGCAGAATTTATTGTGGCAGCTGCTGGCAGTTGTGTCACACACAACTGTTCTGACTCCCTGGCCAAGATGTGACAAGTTCCAAGTCACCTGCAGGAAATCAGCCTGAGACCCACTGCTCACCTCCAGCCACATGCTCTGAACTGCTACTGAGAAACAGCAGATCTCTCTCCCTTTAGGAAATCATCTCAGCAAGAGCAGGGTAGCTCTTCGCACATCTGTTGGCCTCAGTCAGATCTCAGCCCCTGCACACATTGTTATACATTGGTTTCTTACTCTTCATTTTGATGATTTCAAATCCCTTAATAGAGTGACTTAGAGGAGGAAAAAAACCCAACCACTGACAAAGCAGGGATTAAGTCTGTGTCTCAAGCTATGGAGTATAAAGGAGTAGGGCAAACTCACCTACATGTTCACACCATGCTGCCTGCAAAGCCAGGCACGGGCACAAATGTAGTTAAATACATCTCTCCTGGTTTGCCTTATCCAAACCCAGCTTCCAGAACAACAGGACTGCACAGCATCCTTATATCAAAGTGAGCATCAGTGAAAGTGCCTGTGGTACTGGTGAATTAGGTTTGATCCACGTTTTCAAAGTTTTGAGGCAGTAGGAAGATGTTTTATTAATTTTAAAGAATAAAGTCAGCAAATAACAAAAAGCTGATTAATGGTTAAGATTTCTTTGACAGACATCAGGACTACATTTTCCATGTTACAGGTGACACAAACACATTTGATATTTGTTGTATTAATTCAGTAGTAGCTGGAGCAGCCATAGGCACTACCAAGGAAGGAGATGGAAGCAGACCAGGCATAGCCACATCCATCACACCACAGCCTTGGGGCAGCTGTGGGTCTCACAAGCAGGAGACACCCATGGACTGCAGTAGAGCCCAGAAATGCCATTAGAGCACCTAATGAGCTTAGCCAAAACACCACTGTCAGGCAGGGGAAGCCTTTAGGATGTGGACTGGACAAGCCACTTCTGTAGCGAGGGCTTCATTTCTCAGCTGGTCGGCAACAAAGCAAAGGCACAACCCACAAAGTTTACGTGAGCCAGCCAGGGTGGAGGGCAGCTCCCACCACACGCCTCACACATTGGCAAAGAAACAGATACACAAATGAGCAAATGAATCACACCCTAGACCAAAAGGAGACTCTGGGAGGAGGAATGAAAGAAAACAAATCAGGGGGTGGGGGATGAAGAGGAGAGACCTTCGAGGCTGGAATAAACCCCGCAGCCCTCCCTGGCTCACCCTTGCATGCCTTCCTTATAGAAGCTGCCTTCTGGCTGGCCCTTGCCCAGCCAGCAGTGCCTGTCACACAGCACTGACACACCGGGACTGGCTATCCCAGGCGTGCCACAGAACACTCCCTGCCTGCCCGCAGCCCTGCCCAGCTGCCCCTGAGCCCTCCAGGACTGGCAGGAGCCGCATGAAGCCGCCAGCAGCTGAGAAGGAGCATTAGAGCTAAAGGCTTCGTGCTGTGTCCGATTCGCCTCCAGGCTGGAGCAGCACATCTGCCGTGCTTTGCAGCAGCATCCCCCTCCCGAGCTGCCAGTGCTGCAGCTGGCTGCAGGAACAAAGGCAGCACCCAGCCCTCCAGCACACACCCAAGGGGATCCTCCCTGCGGCAGCCAGCTCTGTTACAGGCACCGTCAGCAGATGAAAGGGTTAAAGGAAGTCCTCGAGGCACAGGTTTTCTCCAGCACCTGCCTTGCAGGGATAACCCTCCCTCCCCCATCGCATCCATGTCCCAGCCCTGAGCACAGCATCCCCAAACACGGCAGCAGCAGCGGGTTGGGAGCCGGAACATCTCCACAGCAACCGGGGCTGCCACGGCCGGCACGGCACAAACGAGACCGGCTCCTCGCAAGGCTGCGTGCGGCTGCTCCCTCCGGAGCAGCCTGATGGCAAACCCTCCCTCACTGCTGCTCCCCGAAGAACCACGGCCCCAGAGCTCCCCTCCCCAGGCCAGCCAGCGGCTGCAGCACAGGCAGACTCAGAGGGAGGCCCTGCTCCAGCCAGTCTGCTTTAGGATTTTGTATTTTTCTTTCAACAAGGAAGCACAGGTCTCGGAGTACTCTTGCACTCAACTACTTCCAAAATGCCTGGTGGCAAATTCTGCTTTTTGTTCCCATTGCTGAGTAGCCCACTGTGCTCTGCACACACCTGTTCCCCACCTAGCACCCTGGGGAGACAGCACAGTCCCAGTCACAGCACACTGTCCCCAAGGCTACAAATCTTTAGCGAAAAAGGACTCTGCCTCAAATATTCTGATCTTTCCCTTCGTCTGTACATCAGCCATCAAGAGGAAAAAACGCAGCCAAGAGGAGCCTGGACTTCAGGCTCATGTCAGAAGAGCTTGTAGAGAAGGCTCAGTTCTGCTCGGGTTATCCGTCACTGTGATCTCTTCAGCACGAGAAAGTAGGACTGGAAGCCTCCAGCTAGGAAAGCAGTCAAGGAAAAACAGATGGCTTCTTGGTGTACCCAGAGCTGAACTTGCTCTCAGGGCATGAACAGTGTGCCATCTCTCTGCCTGACTTCTCTCCACTTCGAAAGGCTCCCACAACATCACCTGACACAGAGGCAAACTAAACAGCCTGTCACCCCTGAGACCAGACTGGCTCACACCATGGGTCACATCAAATTACTTCTCACTCAGCCATCCAAGAACAATTCCTAGCTCACTAGCAAATCAGGCACATGCCCTCCCACTCAAAGCCAAGATCCTGATGCTGTGTAATTCTTAAGACTTGGTGCTTCTTTGGAAGACAACCACATTACATCATTTCAGATAAACAGACTGTCTGAAAACTTTTCTAAGAGGTTTTTTTTTTTATTAATTTTGGGAGTGGGTTTTATGGTTGGTTTTGAACCAGCTTTTTCCCTTGCTGACCCATCTGGACCCAAGGCAGCAAAGCCAGGGCAGGTGGACCATTCCTAACCACTTTCTGTAACCTTGATTCAAACCAGCTGCATCAAGTACCAGTGAAGAGACTTTTGTTTGTGAAGTTTTCCATGTGGCCCAACATACACAAGCTGGGAGAACCACACAGGCATAATTCAGACCCCAAAATGCTGTTTGCTTCTTCACTGAGAACTCAGTATTGTATAAGAGTAAAGGCAGAGCAGCTAGCAGCAGTGAAAAACATTGTGAACTTTGATGGTACGTTTGGTATTGGCCAGCACAGCAATCAAATATGCAAAGCATGTTGATGGCGGGCTTGCTTTCAGGCTAGAACAGTTCACAGATCCCAATACCATTCCCACTGCAGCAAGTCTGTCCAAGCCTGCCATTCTGGCCTTCTTCCAGACAGGCATGTGCAGCCAGCCACCCCAACACCCCTCAGAGCCAGTGCTCTGCACTATTCCTTCAACTGCCCCATGTTTAATGCTGGCTCCCTCTCCCCTGACTCCAGAGATGAATGGTCTGACAATAAAAGAAGTGTCAAAATTGGTTACTGAAGTTCAAAACATTACTGTTTTGCACAATTCCCACCGTGCCTAAAATACAAGAGAACTATTTAGCACCCCAAAATATGATTTCTCTCCAGCATGCAAAAATACAGAACCACTTGAACTACAAGGGAAGAAGGCAGGAAAACTGAAACTCTAAACCCCAATGTATTCAACAGCAGGTCAAGAGGGAAGGTTAGGAGAAACACCAGCTCCACAAAGAGCAGTTTCTACAGCTGTACCAAACACCCTGTGCAAAGCTCACAGCACCTCAGCTGTGCACTCTGAGCCCCACAGCTCTGCCTCACCTGTGCACAGGTGCTTTCACCGTGGGACTGCAACACTGGCAACCCATTTGTTCCCTGGTCACAGCTCGAAGGATGTTCCCAAATCAAACACATTAAAACAGTTACAAAAGAAAGGTGGTTCTTTCCCAGAAGCTTTTATTTGAACAGTGCTGGTTTTTACAAGGCAACAACACACAGCCAACAAAGCAGCCTCCATCAGCACTAAATATAATTCACAAAGAACTCTAAATCCTGCCACTAAAGCTGGGGCATTCAGAATCAAACTTGCTGGAAACATTGATGAACAGCCCTCAAACTGGAACAAAACACTGAGGGCAAAGCAGCTGAAAGGTACTGTCCCTTGCAGATTTGTCTCACTAGAAAGAAAGGGGCAAACTGAGAGGAGCTTTCCAATACTAAGAGTGGTCAAAAAAGGTCTGAAAATGCCGAAGCATTCAGCACTCCTTGCAAGGAAATGCCTCTGATGGAAGCTACATTGTGCTCCAGCACATATCTCTTGCATTTTTTCCATCAAATATTCTGGGCAGCACTTGCTCATTTGCACACTGTCTGCTCAAAAGAGCACAGATAAGCTGGGAAGGAAATCACCAGAGAACAGAAATAAGGATCCAGCGAGATTCTAAAAGCCAAACAGCTGAACGCATTACCCCAGCTGATGCAAGAATGAGAGGGCTGAAATGAAACTACCAGGGCTACTGCCAGGGATGGAACTTCAGCAGTAACCAGAAGCAGTATTTTAACTTCCAAAACCAGGTGAACTGGCCTGAGAAGGCTCACAGAGAGTGTAGTGCCCAGCCTGCTGCCAAGCACAACACAGCTACAGCCCTGGAAACTGCAGAACCCACCAGAAGTGCACAAATGAACAGAAACTGAGATCTCTTGTAGGCTTTAAAGCTGACCCGTGGGGGTGATCTTACACTGAAGCAGCAGCAGATTTTGCACTGGCAAAGACTGCAAAAAACACCCTTCCCATGCCCTGGGGAGGTACCTGAGTGAGGAGGCACCTGCATCACCGGGCCAACCTTGTGGCCTGGGGGACAGCCAGGACAAGCACTTCCAGCTGGTTTGCAAATAGCTCGGATTTTCAGAGCATTTCTGAACCCCTGTCAGTAAGAGCAGCTCCATTTAGGGAAAATCCCAGTCTCCAGGTGATCTCAAAATGTCTCTCAACAAAACCTGAAAAATGCCTTCCTCCGCAGTATGTCTCTTTACATCTAAATATACTCTGTATGCTCTAGTTTAAAGAACCTCTGCTGAAAAAGAAAGCACTTGTTTGGAAATAACTCAGCACATGGTTTTCTGTTTCTTTTTTCCTCTGTAAAAATTTATAACTGGGATTTCTCTGAGTTTCTCATGAAAAAGGGAGAAAACCTGGCAATTCGGACTTTGTTTACGCTCTTTTCTGAAATCTAACGTCACTTTTAAGTTTATCAGGGAAAAAAGCAATCACAATTTTACTAAAGAGGTACAGAAGAATCCCAGTGCCCAACACTTCAGTGGCAGGCACAATACAGTGGTTTGCTCCAGAAAACATTTGCATTTCCTTAATACTCTAAACCTCTTCAGCAGCTGTGGGAAGTTGAGCTGGCAAGCAGAGACTCAGTATTATTTAGAGATTACAGTTCTTCAGCATCATTGCTGGTGATATTTCATTCCTGAAAGCAATAAGGGAGCAGCAAAGCAAACAAAGTGCCTGAACTTGCTAGTTCAATTTGCCAAGGACATTTATTAAAACATCAGTGTGACCTGTGCAAGCCAGCAAAACAGTGAGCTTTGAAAGACACGGGGTGCTCCAAGATGCTCCAGACTCCTGTAGGACATTTTTAATGTTGAATACAAGCAATAAAACAAAAAGCAATTTATAACAATCATAATCCGTTTAGTCCCCAGAACCTTTCATCAGGTCTGTGAGTTCCCACTGAAACTGGATTTATCAAGATAAACTGTAGATGCTCTACAAAATAAGCAGACCGAGGTAAATGAGGCATGAACAAACTGAGCTTGAATGAGAGGCTGCTCTTCTCAGCAGGATATTAAGGTTCACTGCAGGGAGGGATTACCAAGAAGCCTATCCAGGAAAAAGATAGCTACTCCATTTGTGAACACAATCACACCATCAGATCATTCATGGAGACCAAACTCCACAGCCAGCCCAGTCTCAGTCCCCTGCAAACATTCTCCTCTAACGCCTTTGCTGATGCAATCAGCTAATGTTAACACGACAGTGATCTAAGAGCAAGGAATAGATATCAGCCTCATTTTGTGCTCGGTGCTCCTGCTCATGGATGAGGCATGGCATGTCTGGAACTAGGTACACTTACTCAGGCTGTCACAGAGCATTTCCATCACAGAAACAGCTGAGGATCATCAGTGGGGATGACACAAGGCCAAGTACCACAACATCAGGATGAGATTTATCCTTGATTTTATGTTATCCTCACTCAGAGGACCCCACTCAACCTCTGATTTTCACCACATGACTACAGGTAATACCAAGCACATCAACCTTTGCATCAGGGTCTATGGCTACTCATACAAAAGAAATGTATTTATGCATGTTATATGTTTCCAGCACAATGCTGGTGAACCCAGCCTCCATGAGCACCAGTGTAGATCTTCTGCCACTTCCAGGGTGTTTATTTTGAGCCTTCATTTTCATGTGAAGCAAAAGTCTACTCACAGCAAGCACCTTCAAACTGGCTGAAGGGAAACACTGGAACCAAAGCAGTGTCAGTGGTACGACTGTTTCACTAAGCCATTGTGTGTTATGCATTTCATTTGTTAAGTAATCACACATAAATGTTCATCTAATTACAAATTACCAAGCCATGCTCTGTTTTCCCACCTGAATCAGCAAGAACACTGCAGACACAGGTGACTCCTGTGACTGGCCCTCAGTGGGGTGCTCTGTTTGCAGATGTATCACCTCAAACACAGATTAGCTTCCACTCAGAACAGGTCCTCTTGCAGACCTGATGGAGAATGAATTCACTCACAGGAGAAAAATCCAACCTTACTCACGCAATAGCTTGGAAAATGCGGTGATAATTTTGGAACCAAGATAGGCCCAGGAGACTTAGCAGCAGCAGCAGTCTGCTGGCAAAGGACAGAGAAACAAAAGCTAAAGGAGCCTCAATTCACTGTTTAAGAGTCAGGAACTGTGGCAGACAAGACAAAACGTTGAAATTCCAGACATCAGAGAATTGTTTACATTAAACGACACCGAATTCTGCCACTAAACTGATTCAAGCCTTTTGAGCTGTCCTAAATATTGATAAATGATTTCACCTTATTGATAAACAGACATTTGATCTTGGTATGTTTGAGATTCAGGCAGCCCCACCTCAAATCCTGGCAGCACTGGGCTATTGTGACTGACAGGATACTGCATGCCTGCAGCTTCCACCCTCTGGGCTTTGTCACACACCAGGAACAGCAAGGACTTTCAAAAGCATCCAGTGGATCCAAAGAGGGAAAGAGAGCTGCAAAAAATCTCCACTCAGTGGGAAGGCAGAGGAAAGCTGCAGCATGCAAAACTGGACACGATGCTTCAAATGTGAAGAAAACTTTGTTCTAACTTTTGCCTTTTATCATACCTCAGCTGTCATATGATTTCCACAATACAATGTGGAGAGAGCAAAGGAAAACTCCACTACGTCCCTTTTTCTCAGGGACACATCTAACATATCTCCCCTGCTCAAGATACATCCTATCTGCACTCAGAAGTAGCAAGTGGTCAACACATTCTCAGAGCTTGATAAAAATCTAAGTCAAGTGTTTTCGACACAACTGTTTTTGCTACTGCACTCTGATGGCTACTGAAGATGCCAACCTGTTCAGAGATGCTTTAACAATGAAGCATCATTTTAAAAACACATTTGCAGCTGTGCATATTTCACTTCAATCACTCAATTGTGAATTATACCTCAGCAAGCCCTTGAAGAAAAGAGGTGGGCTGTCAGGGGGATGTGAAGGGGGAGAGAAAAGAAAGGAATTTCTACCAAACAAAAGAGCTCCAAGAAACTGATACAACTTTGCTGGAAGCTATTCCCAGCCCACTCAACATTTTTTCTGTATACAGACATACCAGAATCCCAACAAGGGGCATTTTTCCCAGCTAAAATACAAACCATCAGCAAATCTGACCACCACCAGAGAGAAATACGACAACCTAGTGGATGCAAAGCAAAGTACAGTGATCAGTGAAATAATCTTAGGGCTGTGCAAACCCAAGAGCCACCTTTGAGAGCTCACTGTGGTGGCAGCCTCACACAAGCACCTGCCCAGTGCCCAGCACGCTGCTTGGCAAAGCAAGAGTCCTGTTTGCCCTCCTGACAAGAGTTGTTTACATAAGATAGGAGTACACAAGATACCAAGCACCTTTCCAGGCCTCCCCAGAAGGCTTGTGAAGAACAGTACAACATCACTGATGTCCACCAGGCAGTTTTACTGTCTGTTCAGCATTGCTTTTGGGACTGAAAGCCACAGCAGGGGCCAGTGGCAATGCTGGGAGAGGCCAGGGCAGAAGGAAATACCACAGAACACTGGAAGCAGCACGTGGGTGGGACGTTGGTGGTGTTGGGTTAAACCTACCCACAACCCAGCTCCAGACCTGACCCTGCACTCCAGCACCTGGGTGCAACTGTTTTTTTAATCCAGAGATCCTCTGGACCCTCAAGCACTGTGCAAAGGCGGGAACACCAGTAATGAGGCTACTGGAACCTTCAGGAGAGCAATGGTGCCAAGCAAACCCAAGCATGCAAACCCAGACAAGGCAGAAGCGTGGTCCAAATGCATCAGCATTTGTGTGAGGAGAGCTGGGCACTTTGCACTCCACACATGCACAACAAGGGGCCAGCAGCAGAGAGCTGGCCTTGAATGCAGGTGCAGCAGAAACACAAACAGCCACTGGTTATGATCCTGGAACTAGGAAACAATGGAATGAACAATAAAAGCTTATTACAAGTGTTTTTTTAAGGACACCCAGCAGGATCTGCCATTTAGGTGTCAGAAAAACAGGAGCATGCTGACTGAAGGCTGAACCGAGAAAATCCATCTCTGAAATCCCTTCTCCCTGGAAAAAGCTCCATGTGTTTGCTTGAACTAAGCACTATCCAGGCTTCTGATCCTCAGGCACATTCCCCTCAGCCAAGGGTGAGGAGCCATCAAAGTTTTGTCTCAGTGTGCAGCTTAACACTTGAGCTGCTGAATGCTACATGTTGGGAGGAAAAAAATCCTCTGATCTGCCTTGGTATCTGCCAGTGGCTGTCTCAGATCCTCACTGGGACAGAACACGAACAGGCAAAACTTATCCAAGTACCTGGAGACACTCAAACTCTACTTGTGAAGCAAGGACAAAGCCTCGGTCTAATGGTCTTCAGCTCTATTAAGCAAAATAAAGCAGAATCGTGGCAGAAAGAAGATACCAATCCCTCCAGTCTGAAAGAAATCGGAGCACCTTAAATTCTAGCACACTCTCAGGCACAGCATAGGGAAGAGGTAGAAGAGCAAATAAAAGGGAGTTCAGCCCCTAACATGCCACTAGCAACATGAAATATATATGATCCAGTTCTTGCAGTTCTCAGCTTTCCTTGCAAATCCTTCATTTTGAGGCAGTGGATGCAACTTGATCGGGAAAGCAGCTTATCATCTTTCTGCCACCTAGAAAGCACGCAGATATATTTTCATTAAAGTGGTCATTTTGGAAGGATCCTTTTGATGCTGGAAACTGCCCATCTGAGAAGAAGAGATCACAGAGGAAAGGCTGCAGGACAGCCCCAAGAAACTCAGAGCAGACCCTGCAAACTGTAAACCAGCCAGCGGATGGAAGAGCGGAAATGGGAGGAGGGCAGGATTAGAAGTGCTATAGATTTATGATAAGTGATGCTCTAACAATAGCTTTCTTTTAAGAAGGAAGCTCTTCCTGCTGTAGTTAATCTAGTTAGCCTGCCCATGCATTTATGCACTGGGGAAGGACTGTACAGGACAGGCAAATCCTCAGTCAAGTAAAACCACCCACTTTAAAGCTCATAAAATACCTACCTGGTAGAATGGACCATGGCAGAGGGGAAAGAGCAAGTTGCTCCCCTCAGCAGCTGTCAGGGGCTGTTCAGGGGACTGGCTTGGGTTATGTAACCAAAAAATGTGTATTTGATTTCATCTGTTGAAACCAGTTGGAGTGATTTTTTTTCCTTTATCTCTTGTAACTCCAGGGGGGAGAGGAGTGGATGCCTTCTGTTCATGGGCCAGCTGTTAAAACCAGGGGAGCAATGTTCCTTATCTCTTCCACTACTGTCCTCCCTTAGGGGGATATCTGCTGTTAATGAGCCATTAAGGCTCACCAGTGACTGACAAAACTAAATCATTCCATTGTGAGATGCAGTGGGAGGAGCCAAGCATTCCTACCTGGATAAAAGCTGAGATTCAGAACAGCAGAGCTCCTCTTTTCCACTGGATTCTCAGAGGAAGACCGGAGTCATCTCACCACCACTACAGGATCATCTCTATTCCAACAGAACCGCATCTGTCACTCCAGGAGGACTTATTTGGACTGCTTCCAGCACCCTAGCTGACAAGGTGCCAGGTCGTATTCCTGACTCTGCCAGGGTTTTCTAGATTTTTGTTTGTTTGTTTGCTTGTTTTTTGTATTACTGCATTTGCATTTTTATGATTCCTAGTAAAGAACTGTTATTCCTATTCCCATGTTTTTGCCTGAAAGCTCCTAATTGCAAAATTGCCGTAATGTGGAGGGAGGGAGGTTTTACATTTTCCATTCCAAGGGGAACTCCAGTTTTCCCTGACAGATACCTGTCTTTCCAAACCACAACAGGGACCCATTCCAGCCTTTACATGGGCTAGATGTCCCAGGAAGGTCTTTTTCAGCCATGCTTTCCATTTTCATAATTTCTCCCCACCCTGAAAGGTCATACAGATGAAAACATCAATTTAACTAATGCCAGATGGAAGACAAGTTAAGCCATATGAATCTTTGCTGATTATATAATTACCTTCATTTCTTGCAGAAACATGGAAATGCTTACAGTCACTGGCAGATTATTTTGTACATAAACAAACATTTCTAGGCTGTTTGTACTTTAAAGAAATTAAGTCCACATGGTTTTGACCAACTGCTCTATTACCACGTGGCACATACATGAAAAAAACAAGCCTGAATTTGAAACTACACCAGGAGGTTACAGACACCCATCTTCCCTAAGAGCCCAAAAGTAATTTTTTTTTTTAACGGGCTCATCAACTCACAGTTATGGATTTACTGGATAGAAACTTAAGATGATTTGCACTCAGTGTTAAATACACCAAATTACTTTCTGCAGACCTCGAGGTCATTTAATTTACTTCTAATGAGCCCCAACACATCAGCAAGGAAAAGAGCACTGAAACGTTCAGGCTCATTTGCTCCTGAGCCGGAGCAGTGTGGCAATGGGCACACCAAACCACCAGAACCTCCACAGGTGACTTAGGCTAAATTTGCAGGAGAGTTCCATGTGTACAGGTAAGGACAGCCCCGAGAAAAAGCTACAGACTCAGTTCTGTGCCTTATAAAGCCACAAGCAACTAAAAACCCAGAGCACTGATGCCGATTTCTGAATGGAGCCGGTTGTGTTTGTAGGTGTCCCATTAAAAGCCAGGAGCACATGTTTAAATTTGCATAAGAATCGGTGTGAAAGATACAGTTACAGTCCCAGCAATCTCCAGTAGCTTTGGTTACACTGTCAAATACTCAAGTTAGAAAGTGTCTATTTGACAATCTCACCGCACAGAGCCCAGCTCGCAAAGCCTTCTTCTCACCAGAGCCAAAAAAAAAAAAAAGGAAAGACCACCTCCACTCCAACCATCTCTTCAGAACCCTGACCCGCTCTGCATCTCTGACAACAGCAGCCCCGAGCTGGAGAACACACACAAGCCTTTGGACCACCCAGGGTTTATAGCACAGAGCTAAAACACCAGCCTCTAAACAAGGGGCTGGACTTCTCCTCCCACAGTCATTCAAAGTCATTTCCTTGACCTGAAGAGAAACCTCACTGAATTACAAACATGGTGCAGCGCTAGGTTAAGTGAGTTACCTGCTCCATGCTCACCTGCAGACTCTACCTGCACAACCATTTGGAGCATCATGCACAGCACAGCAGAGAACTGCTACAGCTGAACACAACCCACCTCCTCACCTCTGCCCCCCACTAAACCTCCACCCTGATGATCCACCTTACCACGTGAACTCTCAAATGCTTGCACTGGCACAAGGTGCTGGCAAGCAGCAGCCAAAGTGGGAGGTTTACAAAAAGCCACCAGACACACCATGTTCACAGGAGCAGCTAAAAGCCACCTCAAACCTTTACCTGGATGGTGTCAGGACAGTACAACAGCTCTGCACACACCTGAGAGAGAGAGAGCCCCTCAGTGAGCTGCTGGAGCCTTGCTGTAACTGCCAGAAGAGGTAAATGCTCGTGTCTTACACCCCCAAACATGCACTGCACAGATGGAACTGTAGGAAGACAGCTCTGCTGGCTGCCCACAGCTGGGAGACAGGCACGACAATTGCTCTGCTGAGAACAGCAAGGTCCCTGTCTCTGTCACACCCCACCACGATCACACGACTGAGGCAGCACTGAAATCAGGACACACACGGCAAGCTGAACTGAAGACTGCACACATAAGATCTGGGAAGTTCACAGGACTGTTTTGAGATTACCCCCTGTAATACAGACACCCATTTTCAGCACAGCTCCTCCAGAGGCAATGAAATTGAGCTCCAGCACAGCCTCTAGCTGAAATGTGCAATCCCTGAAACTCAAGAAACTCAAGACTGAGTGACCTCAAACGATCCTGCTATATTTGTAAAACCGTGTGAGATATCCTCCAACAACCCTACGACTTTCATAGAAGCTTCATCACCAGACCAGCTCCCTAAAAGAGAAAGGAATCCATGTCTCCAGTGTAGAAAATGGGATTGCTTTCTGAAGACCTAGGCCCACAGTCCCAAAGCCAATACATCCAAAGAAAAAGCCATGCCTCCAGCTGGTTCAACAGAACCTTCCGAGCTGTTCACCGACATTTCAAGCTGGTACAAAGCTCCCTAGACTCTCACTTCTGTCATTTCAGGATGTACTGCAGAACTGTTAAGTGGGCAGCAAACTCTCTGCAGTAGAAAGAAGGCTCTGCTCCTCCATGGCTGGCACTCAGCAGCTGCCAGGACAGCTATGGAATATGGTGGTGCACCAGCTGGAAAAAGTCATGTACTAAATGGAAGGGAAGGCTGTGGAATGGCCTCAGACATCCTAATGGTGAAACTGCACCCACACAATGATTAATAGGAGACCACACTGCTGCGTGAAAGGGCACCTTGCCCACCTCAGTGTGTGTTCCCACTTCTGATCTAAGACACCTGCTCACGGTTTGTTTGTTTGCAGTTCTTTTGCAGGTGGGCTGAGCACTGCAAATTGCTTTCATTCCCACAGCAGCAGAATGTCCATGCAAGTCCCTCTGACAGAACACCCTGCTGAGCAGCTGCAAGAAAGGGAACTGCACTGGCATGAAAACCCTGCATAAGCCCTTTCATGACAAGTCACTGCCAAGCTACGATCTCATCACTTTAATGAGAACCCAGCAGACCAGCGCGCTCCGAGGGCGCAGGCACCAGCGCCGTGCCCCAGCTGTCCCCTCTGCCTCACGGCTGCTGTGCACTCCCACAGAGGACAAGGAGCTGGCCACAGGAGCGTGCCACAGCAGCATGGTCCTGGCATGGGACAGCACAGCTGGGCTCTCAGCAGAGCCCTCCCCGTGCCACCCAGCCCGGCGGGAGCCAGGACATGCACGGCAGCGCTCCCGGGACGTGGCAGACGCGGGGATCTCCGCCCGCTTCTCGGAAGCTGGGGCGTATCCACATGAGCCAAGCTCCCCGGGCAGACTGTCCTCTCAGCAGAAAGGGGATACAGACCTATATGGACTATATATAGATAAGGCTTCCCAAGAATCTCGCAATGGGGTTATTCTCTGCTCTGCATCTAGCTCTGGCCTGGTGCCTGTTGGGAAACACGTACCAGACAAGCGCATGTGCAAGCTGCAACTTGTTTTAGCCATAAATGAGGAACTGCACTAGGAACCCCTGAAACACAGGCCAGAACCAAGTTACGAGCTCCATGGTTTTCCCATGCCTCCACTTACAGCCTTCCATGTGTCTCTCTGCAGAGGTAAAGATCCCTTCAGAAATCTCTTTCCTGCACATGATATTTACTTACCAGCAGTGAGGAGCACCTCCAAGCCCTTGTACACCAATGGCTTTGTAGAAAAATAAAAACAGCAGGAAAAGATTTTGAACAATTGAGCTCAACAGAGCAAAGGGATCTGATGAAAGCAGCCAGTGTCTTCTTCAGAACATTTTAAACAGCAAAATAAAGTGCTTTGTTGAGCAGTGAACGTGTTTCACTTCACCCTGCACACACAGGCATGCCCTGCTCCTTCACAGCCTCCCACCTTCAAACCTCCACTTCTCCCCAGCAACACATACTAAAAAAAGTCATCCTGGATTACAGGTTTATTCCTTTTTTTTCCTTTTTAGAACAAAACCAACTACCTCCCTGAGGTCCAGAAGGACCTGCAAACTCTGTAGGTTTTGCTTAAACACCAGCATTCCCCCTTGGCTATTCCCTTTCATTTTCCTCCTATAGGCTCCAGAGCACCTGATTGCCAAAAAAGCAAACAAGCAGGAGAGGGGAGTGGGTTTATCATTAGACCAAAGTAGAGCTTGAGGAGGGAGGTCCCACATGTTAGAGCACCGGGGGAATAGTGGCTAAACTGCCATTTCCCAGCAACACCAAAGTGATCACATTTATTGGATTGTTTGAATGAGCCACAGCAAGAAACAGGACAAGTTAAACAAAGGCTCACAGTGCCCAGGTGCTGCTCCCTGCCCAAATGACACACAGCATCCTCGGGGCATTTCCCAGCCCATCCAAACACTGCTGAGACAAACTGTTAACTCTCCAAACCAGTACATGGGCTATGGATGAGGAGCACACTTCACACGACATCAAAGCTGACACTTTATGCTAATCCATCAGCTTACAGGGGAATAAATGCTATTTCCCTTGACAACTCTTCTGAAATGAGATCTAAGCAAGCAAGCACGTTTCAAACCCTTTAGAAACACCAATAAACCAAACCTTGTTACTTTCAGTGCAAAATCTCCCAGGAACAGCAGCTCAGTCAGTGACTTCCATAAAGCACACAACCCCAGGCACTGCACCCCAAACACAGGTGCTGCCACAAATACCCCGAGCCAGCTGAGCACCTGAACACTGTCTGGCCTGCAGACCCAGCTTGGGTTTATACACACGAGAGCCTCCACCAAGCAAACTTCACAGCAAGCTACAGGAGCTGCTCTCAGTTTGACTTTTGCTGAGTACTTTAAAAATTGCACAGCTTTCCCACTGGAGCAGGGAAGCGTTTGAGCTCCTGATCAAAAATAGTAATCGCCCGGCAAGTGAGTGTGCTGGAAGGCAGCCTGGCCTGCAGACTGGCAGCTGCTAGAGAAGGAACAAGCAGGCCACCTCAAAAGAAAGGCTCAGCTTGTGACAAGAGACACAGCCACAGAAAGCTCTGCGGGAAAGGCTGAAGTGGGTCTAGAGGAAATGCACACGACAACAGAGCCCACGCATCTCTTCTTCCAAACAAAAGGAGCTCATCTCTTCCTCACCAGGAACCCTCCACTACAGCTGCACCCACCCAAGGACTGGGTCTGCATGTGTGGTAGCCCCTGGTTTTTAGGATCCCTTCTACAGGGATACTGGCTGCAGCAAGCAAGCAGAGCTCGCCCATCAGAGCTCTCTAGGCAATTCATTATTTTAAACAAATGAGTGATTAGCAAGGATCCACTCTCTCCTCGTGAAGCTGGCTGCATGCCCTGCAAGGCTCCACATCACTGTACAGTATCATAATCCAATTAAACCTCACCATGAGGGAAGCTTCACGCTATCACATTCAATTAGCCAGTTAAGCCTCTTATCATCTGCACGTTAGGATCCATTTGGACTGAAAACTCTCCCAGCAGTGATTGGGCACCCTTCAGCCAGACAAGGACACACAGATGTCACATCTGGAGCAGCAGGAGGACCATACAGCTTAGGAAATCCATACTGCTGGCTTACATGAAGGTAGAAACACAGGAAAAATGAAACACAGTGTCCAGTTCCTGCCCACTCACAGCCATGTGCTGAGGTGACTTGCTCCCCCTTACTCTTCTGCTCCCCACCTTCCCAAGGAAATGGGTCAATTCTGAAGGCTCTCAAGGGGCCTGGAGGAATTTCAATGGAAAGGCAAAGGCTAATGGAGGACCTGGCAACACAGTCTGGCAGCTAGCCACCAATTCCAAAGGAAATACCCTCCCTCGAAGGTCACCATAACGGTGGCAAAATTTGGCCCAAAAGAATTGGAGAAAGCTGCCAAGACGTGACGCAAATGAAGCAGTGAGCAGGCCAGCTTCCTGCGTGAGGCCAAAACATGGAGCGCTCTTGGAAAAAAGAAAGATTAAGGGTTGCAAGGAACATAATGGCCTCTTGTAACAGCTGAGCTGTTGCTTTTCTTTTCTTGGCAGAAAAGAGGGATGTTTTGTTGCTGGCTGATTAATCTGTTATGCAAATCATTTCATAGCTAATTTGATACAGCCACAAGCTTGCCACAGAAACTGCCCGCCTGCTCAGAGCTGATGAAAGGTGCAGCATCAACGGCTCCATTCGACAAGAGCTTTTATTTCCTGGACAAGCAGCTGCAGGGTCACCCCCTGCCAAGCAGGGCTGCAGAAGAACAGGCCAGACCTGCCAGGGGACACCAGGAGAAGATCCTTTGGGCACCCTCACTTGGCAGAAGGCAAGGAAAGAGTCCTTTCAACAGAGCAGCCCATTCCTCCCACTCCCACCATCCTGCTGCATTGGGCATGCACAAAGCATCCATGTGAAAACCATGTAAAATCCCATCCAGAGACTTTGGCTAGGAGCTTTGAGATTTTAAGATCTTATTCAGAGCTGTTCTTGACATGCACAAGCTTCACCTTAAAAAATGACTCAAAATAGGTCCCATTGCAACTCTGACCCCAACAAATCACTCAGCCTCTAGACAGAACACTTCCACTGAATAATACAAGCATCCAAATTACATTCAGCAGGATCATACAAAGTGATAGGATTTACATGGGGAACACTGGGGTTTGATCTCTTCCCCAAAGACTAAGGAGGAGAAATAGGATGTTCTGCCTCCAAGAAGAAGGGTTGGTTCTGGCCATTGCACTTTACTCGAAGCAGTTTATCTCCATTGCTCAGTTGTGGATGTTTTTCCTCACATGTCTCACACATTCAGCATTACCTCAGTGATATTTTTAAAGCCTATCCTGTGCCCTCATTTGTATTCCATTTCCTTCCGAGGTAAAATGTTAGGCATTTCACGCTATTCAAACAAAGTCAAAACAAAGCCTCCAAATAAGCACTTCTGAAACGTACCTAGTCATCTGAGTAATTAGACATTTTCCTAGTTCTAAATGTACTGAAAATCTATTGTCAGCTCCCAATGAATGTGCCAGCAGTTGCCCTAACCAGGAAGAGTTCTCTCCTAAATGTTAGCATAGTGACAGAATAGAAGGTTAAGATACACTGAAATTAACATTTCTCCCTACCTGAATAAATCAATTATTTTAATTATGTAGCATCACCTGATCATAGTTATTACACCAGAAAGTTGTTCACCTTTCTCTGATGATATGATGCACAGTTGGCATTGCTCAAGCCAGGTCAGAACATGCTCTCACTGGTCAAGAGAAGTTCCCATTCCCAGTGCAGGCATGCATCCTTCACACCAAAGGGCAAAGCGTTCCGCTTCCACGTGAATTTGTGGCAAATCCTCATGGGGAAGAGTCAGCTGTGGACTTCACACAGGTCACAAGCCCCTCAACACTGCTAGCAGAGGGAATTACCACATATGGGTGTAAACCTGCAGATTGCTGCAGTGGCTCCACTGTGTCCCTCCTGTCACACATGTGTGGTGCTGTCCCCTTCACATGCTCACAGAGCCCACTGCAACTCATCAGCCCACGGGAAGCAGACAGCCAGATAGGTCAGTGGAAGAAGATGGGAGCTGGCAGAGACAGAGGAGCACACAGCCTGGGGCACAGCACAATGTTAGGATCCACTCAGCTGCCGTGAATCCAAAATCTCACCCCCCCTCCCCCTTCCCGTCACTTTCCATTGCCCCTGGGGATGTCCGTACCAGGGCTGGTGCCAATGTCCGAGTGCTGCATGGCTCTGAGCAGCCACATCCCTGCACCCCCGGCCTCCTGGCAGTGCAGGGGATGTGTGTGGAACCCCTTCACATTTCCTCACCCAGCAGGCACACTACAGAGGTGAGCCAACACACAAAATGCCCAGGCAGTGCCCAGCCAACAACCCCAGGTCTCCAGCACCGCCTTTTCACTGGTCTGGTGCACAGACTCCTCCTTTGTATCCTACAGGGACACTGGGTCACATCTGCTCCATATTCAGTTTGGTCTCGATCCACTTTACAGTTCAAAGCTTAGCAGCAACTTGTACAAGTTTGTGACAGTTCAGAAGTAGCCTGGAACAAAACCTACTCCGAATGGGAACAGTGGCTATTACTGCCTCCTCTTGCTGCAGCAGACCCTTCTACAGAACGTTCCTCCCAAGACCACTCCTCCTCTGGGCAACCTCCACATGGTGCCTTTTCCTCATGAGGTTACTTCAACATGGGACAGTACTGCATCCTGCCATTCACACCCACAGATCCATCAGAAGACGGAAGGTAAAAAACCAACACCAAAACCCACAGGACAATTCTTACTTCCACTCTCTCAGTGTGAGGAAAATGAGAGGAAAAGGTGTTGATTCTCTCGCTGCCATGTAGCAGGAAGATTACTCTCAGTGTTTACAGGTGGTAGGGAGAACTGTATGTAATGTAACCTTCCTCAAAGCAAAGTCCTTGGGTGCACAGAAGAAACAGCAGGAGAAGGTAGGCATCTCTCCTTTCTGGTATGCAGTGGATACACCCAGATAGTGACACATTTAGTCACATTTCTGGGATGACTAAAAGAAAGTAGCTGCATTTCAGAAGCACTATGGTCAAACTTCCCAGGAGCTACGTGTGCTGAAGAACAAATCATAAAATCATTTCTGCAGATGGCAGAGGAGTAAGAGAAGCCAGAACAAATGCAAAACACCACCTCACCTCACGTTTTCACACTAAGCACACAATTGTGGAACAACACTATGACTCTTCACTACTATTCTTCCTTAAGTTCAGACGCAGCCTTTCCACACAAGGAAACTCCATGGATGCACCAAGGCAGTCTTCCAGATTTTGTTGACACCCCACCCAAGCTGAATGGACTTTCAGTAAATCCCCCACCAGAGTGCTGAAGAGCAGTGCTCTAGAGATCTCCCTCCCACGGTGCAGCTCTTAGGGAAACACAGGCACATCCACACAAGGCCCTCCACCTCAACAGCCACCCACACAACTCAGAGCAGTGCAGGCACAGATCACTCCAGGCACTGCTTCCACCCAGCCTCTCCTGCTCCAGATCATGGTAGGAGAAACACCTTAGAAACGGGCTAAGATTTATTGAACCAAAAAGAAAAGGGAAGGAAGCAACATTCCCTCCCCAAACACGCGCTCCTCTTCATGAATCTTCTGACTTTGTGCCAACTTCAAATCTCTCCTCTGCTTGGAAAGCCTGTCCTGCCAGCAGAAACCCAGAGGGGAACTGGTGAAAATCTCAAAAGAGACCAAGGCAGCTCCACAGTGTCTGAGCACACATTGAGGCCCATTCTCCTCCACATCCGCCTCTCATGTCCCAACAGGCGTTTGCTGGGACAACAAGCTCACTTGGGAAACGGTTTCCCATGCAGAAGATTTCATTCTAATACCTCTTGCTTTAAGATAAAAGAATCTTGAATGTCATTGTGCCATAGTAAAAGTCATTACAATATGAACCGAAAAGGCAGAGGCAGTGGCGTAACTTTGACAGAAAGGTCTGTTGCAAAGCCTGTAATGAAATGCAAATGATGATCAATGATTAGAAACAGCAGCACTGTCTGCTGCAGAACTTGGTGTTTGCCCAGCCCACACCTCACCATGCCACAGGACCAATATCCCTGCAGAACCTGCAACCTCAGCTGCTCCTGACCTCACTATGGGTTAACAAAACTCACCCGGAACCCACAGCTACAACTGCATCCCTGCCACACGCTGTGCCCAGCCCATGGGGGCTCTCCATGTCCAGCAGAAAACTCCACATCTGTGAGAAGACAGGCTCACAGAGTTGGCAGCAGATGCCCCTGGCTCAAGGGGAAAAAGGGCACACAGGAAGAGCAAGCAAAGGTAATGGCAAGAGCAGGGCTGAGAGCAGAGGGACCCACCGCTAAGCAAACTTCCTTGACCAAAAGCTTTGTTCCTACAAGGTCCCAAATGCTCCAGTTCTTCCATCAATGCCTCAGGGCAGGCAATCTGAGCACTTTCATCATTCCCTGCTTCACAGCTTGCTTCAGCAATTCCAGACTTTCCCCGTCAAACCCCAGTTCTGCCCCACCTGCCCAGCCATCCACATGTGCTTTGCATTCCCCACATTCCTCCAGGCACCTCAAGCAGCTGCCTCCAATCTGCTGCCCACTACAATTCCAGCACCCAGGACCCACCCTTGTGCTCCCCACGCCCTACCTCATCAAGGCAGGGTCAGTGTCCTTACACCGCATTTTCTGGTCATCTACAGATTTGCAAACAAGCAGGCTATGTTGTGAGCTCGTTTGCAGATCTGCAAGTATCAGCATAAATGATAATGCAGAACGAAAAGTCCTTGACAGTGTCGGACATTTGGGCTTTTATTTGTTTAACAGCCACTCTTACAAGGCTGGATGGGATGGAAACCCGACTGCCTTCCTGTAATAAAGGGCGCAGTGGAGAGAATTGTTTTCAGAGCAGTGCTACGAGCCGCCCCCGTGTCCTCTGCACAGCAGGGACAACGCCAGTCGCACTGGAACCACAGAACGTTTTGCGTTGGAAGGGACCTTAAAGACCATTTAAGTCCAACCCCCTGCCAGGAGCAGGGACACTTTCTTGCCTAGTGCAAAAATGAAAAAGCACCAGCTGCTCCTCCAGCTATTCCCATCCAGGCAACAACTTCCACAGCAAAGGGACGCCCTGAAGAAGGGCACATTCCCCCGGGTGCCAGACCCTTTCCAAGATCTCCCGTTGCAGAAAAGAAAGGCTGAACGAGACACAAGCTGAAAAAGTTGCTGCCCGAGGCGCTGCTAGCACAGACGAGCTGCTATAAACCAAGATCACCCGCAATTGCAGGACTCAGGTTCGCTTCTACCCCTCTATCCTCCTGCCCACGATGTCAGATCACTACGACTGTGGGCAGTATTTATGACGGGATAGGTACTCGTCCCGCCAGTACAGGGGCACGGCCACCAAGTCCAACGTGCTATCTGGATGGCGCAGAAGACAGAGGGATTTAGGGGGGTTTGTAAAGCTTGAAGAGCTTCACGTTCCTGCCAGGTCAGCCTGATGACTCTGTTCCCTTTCTGCTCGCTCGCTATGTTCTCGTTTAAAACAAAGCAAAGCAAAAATTAAAAAAAAAAAAAAAAAAGGGAGAGAGAAAGAGAAACGCTTCAAAGATTTGTCTCCGGCACGTTTAAATTCTCATAGGCATTCTGTTCTGAGCTAAGCTTGAAGAGCGCAAAATTTCTAAAAGCTAAGAGGAATGCCGGCCATGCGGGCTAAAAGCAGCGCAGGCAGGGAGCACGGCCGCGTGTTTACACACAGCACAGGCGGGGAGAGACGAGAAACCACCCCTGGAGACAGGGATGCGCACCCCGAGCCATCCCTGCGGGGCATTTCCCGGGAAAGGCGCCGCGAACACGGCACTCCCGGGGATGGCGGGGCTCGGGGGAACGCCAAACCCCGCCGCCAGCACCCGGCCCACGCTGGGGGCCCGGGGGGGACACCGGCGGTGAAGGTGACCCCCGCACACACCTGGCACAGACGGCAGCAGCCTCCCACCCTTTGTAGGGTCGGGAGTCCCTGCGCCTCCACCCATCCCAAAAGCCATCGAAGGCACGGGGGGAGCCGTGCCCGTCACTGCGGTAGTGGCGAGGGGCGGGAAGCAGCTCCGCGACGGCGGGGAGGACCACACAGGTGATGGGAAAGAGGATCGAGGCAGCAGCCGCGAAGCCGGGGAGGAAAGGGGGTGGGGTCCGCGCTCTCGCCCGCCCGTTACCTGGGTACGCAGCTGGGGCTGGAGCCGTCGATCTCCCAGGTGGCGAAGAGGTTCATAG
>VXBR01007839.1:284303-299219 GCA_013400215.1 Cisticola juncidis | reverse complement strand
GCGGGTGGGAGGGGAGAGGCGGCCGGTGCTGTCGGAGTGGTCCCGGCAGCCCCGAGCCCCCGGTGTGTCTCCGGTACCGGCCCAGCAGCCCGTTCTCCTCCCTCCGTGCCTCCTCAGTCAGGCCGCGACCTGCAGCAGTACCAGAGCCAGGCCAAGCAGCTCTTCCGCAAGCTGAACGAGCAGTCCCCGACGAGATGCACGCTGGAGGCAGGAGCCATGGCTTTCCAGTGAGTACCGGGAGGGCTGCCGGGGCTACCGGCTCCTCTGCGGGGAAACGGGCGAGGTCGGCGCGGGGCTGTTACAAACGGGGCTGCCTGGAGGAGGCGGCCTGTCAGCCCTGCGGGAAAGGGAGAGGGGGGAGCTGTCACTGCTTGGCACAGGTGTCTGGCCCTTGGTTTTCAGCCAGGTTCACAGTTCTGCCTTTGCTGCAGACAATACAGGTCCTGTTCCTTTTCTGGTGTTTTGTTTGTTTGCACTCTCTACTGTGCCTTCGCTGCATCTTCTGGGCTCCTGTATCTCGTCTTTGAAGAGATCTGTCCTTGTAAAGCCAGGCTGGCAGTGCCAGGGTTGTCCTCTCTGTGCCCTGTGAGAGCTCAGCTTGTCATGCATGACAAGCACACCGAGCATCTCTGGATAGTTCTGTTATCACTGTCTCAATATCTGACAGACTTCTCTCTCTCACCCAGTAAATTCAGTCTTAGCGTTGCTGGATCTGTTGGACGTGTTTAATTAACTTCTGAAACTCTCAGCTTAAAAGCACTTCTGGCATTCTCCAGTAGTACCCCTGCAGGGGAGCATGGATAGGAAATAAGGAAATCTTACACACAGACAGGCATCCTTATTTCTGAATACAGGGGAGGTGGAGAGGCAGGTGAACAGAGAGGGAATTGGCAGTCCCTGAAAGGCAGGAAAGCTTGTGTGTGAGGAAGGAAATGCTTCTTTCTGTGACATGTCATTACCTGGCAGAATAATGCTTGAGAACTTAGTCAAGATCCTGCCAGGAGTCAGAGCTGTGCCACGACAGGAATACCTGTTGGAAGTCTGAGAGCTCAGGTGCCAGGTGAGAGTTGTGCAGCTGTGGCAGGAGTGTGCCAGGACCCCCACAGCAGCAGCACTGCTGCCATGCCACCCTCTCAGTCTCGGGGTGACTGGGTGTGTGTTTATGGCTGGCTGAGGGGGAAGTGGCCTTTGAATGCAGGGCAGGGTTGACTTTAGGCCTCTGCTGCAACAACAGGAGCCCTTTGGCAAATCTCCCACCCTGTCCCTTTCTTCAGAGATTCAGTGAAGTGAAGAGATGGCAACAAGAGATTTTTGGATGGGCAATCTTTGGCAAAAGTCATGAGGTTTTGCAGGATGCTTTTCTTGTGGTTGTCTTCTGTATGGTAACTGCAACAAGATTTTTTAAAAAATCTTTTCTCTGGGCCCCTGGTTGCCTTTGATAGGGAGTTACAGTTGTCAAAGGATGGCCCTGGTTGGCCTGGCCATCGTTATCTCCTGTGGGATTTGGATGTTGTTGCCGGAGTTACGTGCTAACTGCTGCCCTTCTTCTCGTTTTTTCTACAAGCTAAATCTTCACAGAATTACAAACTCCCTCGTTCCCGAGTGTCTCCTTGGCACAGCATGGGTGTAGCTCTGCCTGGCAGTGAAGCCTTGGGAAAGAGCCCGTGTAGATCCCAGTAAATCCCTTCTTGAGTTACTTCCATGATGCAAGCAGAGCGATGTCTGGGAAGGTGGCAACACTTGCCCAGGAAATCAAAGCCTCTTAGTGGTGGCTGTAATGACACCAGTTCTGACAAGGAGGGAGGGCTTGGCCTGTTTTGCCAGCTGTCTCAGAGGAACAGCCAGGTTACCTGGCTGGCAGACAGGCAGGGACAGGAGTGTTCCTCCTTCTGGGCTGGGTTAGTCCCTGGAGAGGTTTTGCTGGCCGCTGACAGCTGCTGCTGCAGAGCACTTGCTTCTGCCTTCTTTGAGGTGGGACATTACAGCAGGACCTGTGTGAGAAGAACACTTTCAGGTCAGAAACTTTCCTCTGCAGGAAGGGGAGGTGCTGGGGCAATTTGAGATTTGGTCTAAAATAACACTGACGGATGAGCACGCTGCTTGTTAACGCAGCACACCAATCTTTGCCTGCCACACCAGAGCTCTGGCTGCTGAGGGCAGCACAAAGCAGGACAGAGCATTTTGTGGGGGAGTTAGCAGCATGGCCAAGGGTATTGCTGAACTTGCTGAGGTGGTGTTAAACATCTTTAGCTTCATCAGTTCAAAGCAGTTCAAAGAGCTGAGCCTTACTGAAACTTGAAATTAAATTAAATTGTGAGCACTTAGGTGATTTCTGGGAAATGCTGTGCCCAGGTTTCAGCTGCAAAAGCTGTGTCACCCTTCCAGCAGCAGCACTGGGGGCTGTGCAGGAACACCAACAGTGTCTGCTGTGCTGTCAGTGAGCAGGTGACCTTTGGCTGATGAATGGCTGAAGTGACTCTTACCTGTCATTTAAAAGCAACCCTTGGCCTTTGCCACTGTTACAAGGATAAAACTTTTCTCTCTCAAATTGTCCAACATGATACAAGAAACCTGCTGTCTGCACTCTGTGCAGAGTTAGCAGTGGCAAATGGCCACGTCTGCCCCTTGTGTGAGGACAGGCAGGCAGGTGCTGTGCTGGTGCTTGGAGTATAAAACAGAAGTATAAAAGTATAAAACAGAAGCCCAGCTGTGCAGGAACTCTGGTCTGAAGTTGACAGAAGCGTCTGAATCTGGGGTAGAGTGAGGTGAGCTCGCTCTCTGTGGTGCTGACAGACCAACTGTAAATCCAACACACTGAATATCACACCAAGGAGAAGCAAGTGGGAAATGCAGCTGAAAAGCTCCAGGCAGGACCAGCTGGCCAAGCAGAGATAAACAGACCTGTGCTGATGGGATGTGTTCCTCAGAGTGCTCTTACCTGGGGAGTGCTGCTCCAGCAGTGCTGTCAGAATTCCCTTCTGACACTGGTTCTCCTCATTTCAAAAGATTTGCTCAAGTCCTGCTCATCGTGGCAGTGACTAAATCAAGCTCCAGGTGATGATCTGTAGCAGCCCCAGTGTGTCAAGCAGGTCTCCAGGGGTAGGGGAAGAACAGAAGTTTGATGATGTAGTGTGAGATCAATCTGGGCACTGATGCAGTCTGAGCTGAGGAACACCAGAGGACCAAAGGCCACGGGCACATGGGGCATGCTGTGGAATGGATTATGGCAGCTGGAGTTTCTTGCTTCTGGTTGGGGTAAATCCGTTGTTGATTGAAGGCTGCCAGGGTTCACAGACAGGCCAATAGAGGCAGGAGAAATGGATACTCCTGAGCCCAGGAACAAGGTTAGGATGGCTGCTTTAAAGGACATGGCCCTGCTGGGACATCTGGAAAAACAGTGGGGAGTGGGGGAAGTTGTTTTGTAAGCCTGATGTGTCTATTAACAAAATTTTAAGCTGCTTATTTTGCTACTGTGCCCTCAGGACTGGATCATTTCTTTAATACACTGCTAATCTTTATGCTAACCAGACTAATGCTTAATGGCATTATGCAGAAAGTCAAAGGAAGGTAACCTAAAAGTAGCATTCACACTCTACCCTGAAGAATATAGATCAGAATTCAAAAGTGTTTACAGGGCTGTTTACTGTCTCCACTCCCTTGGTTTTGGTGGGAGTATTGTAGCCTTTGTGTTGTATTGGCTAAGCAAGGAGGAAAATTCAGTTGGGAGTTTGGAGTGGCAGAGTGAAGACTGAATAATCTCCAGGTTGGTGGTGGGGTGGGAAGAGGACCCGTGTGCCCTCAGCTGGGGGCAAACCAAACAGCTTTACACAGGAGCAGGTGTGTCACTGTGTGCTTTGGAGCTCTCACCTTGCAGCCAGAGAGCTGGTGGCACAGTCACACCTATCCATGGCAAGCCTGTAATGTCACCAGAACCCATCTAGCACCAACAGCCCTCCCCAGCTGCCCCTGTGGTGATGCAGCATAGCAGCACCCCCTCCAGCAGGCTGGTGGTGGGGGAGGAAGGGGATATCCAGCTCTGTGAAATGGAGAGGGACAGCTGGCAGTCACTGGGTGGCTTCCCAGCACACTGAGACCGAATTCCTGTGTGTGTCTCCTCATCTCTGTGCCTCAGCTTCGCATCTGTGGGCCTCAGGTACTTGGCTGTGCTGCCAGTTAGAGATGTGTTGGTCACCTTCCCCTCTAGTCTGCTGGCAAACTTTCTTGTGCTCCCTTCCTCCTGACTGCAGGGTGTTCTCCCTTTTATACTCCAAAATTACAACTCTTTTGTTGCTGGTATCTTGTTAAGCTAAAGATATTCACAGGCCAGCTTTTATTCAACTGAAGTCAAACCCAAGACTGTTGAGATAGGTGTAGGGTCTGAGGCTACAAGAAAATATATTTTGGCTAAAGAAAAGATAAGCCATTGCTTTGCAGAAAGGTTTACACTTGATCCAGACACAGAAAACTGAAAGTTCTTGTACCCAGTTCTCATTGCCTCATAGCAATAAAGGTATGCAGGGTGGTGTTTGACAGGATAGGTTCAGCATTGATTGATTGATTAATGCTCTGTCTGCCGTTCTTTCAGCTACATCATTGAGAAAGGAGTGTGTTACCTGGTCCTGTGTGAAGCTGGATTCCCCAAGAAACTGGCCTTTGCATACCTGGAAGACTTGCACTCAGAGTTCGATGAGCAGCATGGCAAGAAGGTTCCAACAGTCTCCAGGCCCTATTCCTTCATTGAGTTTGGTGAGGTCCCTCTCCATGTGGCTAGTCAGGAAGGCTTGCTGGGAGGGAGCAGCAGCCACGGGATTCTGTGCAGCTTGTCCTATGGAATTGACAGCTCAAATTCTTCTTGGCACTAGATTCAGGGGTTTTCTGAGCAGGAGAATAGAGAAGTGGTAGGGAAATGGTACACGTCCTTAGATTCAGATTTCCTGCTTTTAGTCTCTTGGCCTCACTCCAGTGAATATTTGCATGTATTATTCTGGCTGTCTCAGCAATGCTCCCACTCCTCCTGCAGCCAGACTGCTCTGTGCTAGGTGGGACTCCCCTTGATAGCCCTGTCTCCTTCCAGACACCTACATCCAGAAAACCAAGAAGCTCTACATTGATAGCCGGGCGAGGAGGAACCTGGGCTCCATCAACACAGAGCTGCAAGATGTGCAGAGGATTATGGTGGCCAACATCGAGGAGGTCTTACAGCGAGGAGAGGCCCTGTCAGGTACTGGAGTGGCCAATGCTTGGCACACAGCCCTGTCTGCTCGGGCAGCTGGGTGGGCAGAGCCACCTGCAGGGAAAGGCTCGACCCTCCTGAGACAAGCAGTGAGCCCGTGGGTGTTTCAGCTGGATCAGCTGGATTGTGAAACAGCTGGCACGTGCTGGTGCTTCCGTGGGGAGAGACCAGCCCTGCCCAGCTCGGGTGGCTCCTATCCCAGCAGGACAAGCCCTGGAGAGCACTGCAGGGAAGCAAGGGCATGAAACCGCTGCACTTCCAGCTGCTCCAGAGAAACTCGTACACTTAATGTAACATTTGGGGAACATTAATCCTAACCCCTCTCCCCTTTCCCTTTAACAGCTCTTGATTCCAAGGCCAACAACTTGTCCAGTTTGTCCAAGAAGTACCGCCAGGACGCCAAGTACCTGAACATGCGCTCCACGTACGCCAAGCTGGCGGCCGTAGCCGTGTTCTTCATCATGCTGATTGTCTATGTGAGGTTCTGGTGGCTGTGAGCTCGCCCAGCCATGGAAGAGGGAAAGCCAGTAGCCTGGCAGGTGGATGTGTGCAGGACACTGCTCATGGGGGATGTGCATTAGAATCCACACAGGACCATCACCTTCCCTGGAGTGTCCTGGAGCTGTTAGGTGACACCTGGCTACTGCATCTCTTAGTGGAGCCTAACAATAGGTGTAAAGGCTTGCTGACTGCAGGCTTTTCCTCTGGCAGTTTGCACTAGGGTGCTGCAGAGCTTGGCCTCCCAAGGTTCCTCCCCGTTCCGGGCCACTCTGGTAACAGTCAATCAGTGCTGATTAGCATAATCATATCGTACATCCTCCTGTTGAGTAGCTCTAGTGGGAACTGGACTCTAATGAACATTCCTTGTGTTGGTAATGTTTGCTTTTTTAGAATCTGGGTCTGCAGTTATTTTTCTTTCTTTTTCAAGGACCCCCCTCTCATTTGAAGGCAAATATTTCACTGTACATAAACCAGCTTTCACCTCTGTCAGAATACCTGTTGAGTGTTCTGTGTCTGGCACCCTGGTTTGTTACACTTTAAATTGCTTTAGGAAGAAATGGATGTTAAACTATGCCTTAAGATACATTCTGTCCAGTGCTAGGAGGAGCAGTGGAAGGCTTCTGTATTAACTGGTTCCTGCAGAATGAAACTCCAGGTTTCTAAGTGTCCACTCTCCCTCTCCTGACAGCTGTGTGTGACAGTATGTTACCACATGAACAGGGTGTGTAATTCATCACTGTTGGAACGGGCACAGTGCAAGCTCTGTCAGCTCTCTATTTTTCCCTTCTAGCTGCAGATTCACTACATTACTTCCTTCCTTTTTGTAACTGTGCTTTCCTTCTGAAATGTGTCAAAACTGCCAACATTTCATCTCTGGGATCCTTGTTTTCTTTCTCCCTCTTTCCCTCACCCAAAACAACCAAAAAACCAAAACTCTGAATGTTGTTGTGAAGAAAAGGCAGTGTTTCTTTAAAGAACACTTTAACTTGACATGAAGGATTAGGATAACTTTAGAACTTGGAATCCTTTAGAAACACCACCTCTTTTTCCCATGGTCACCTTCTCCCTACCTCACTTGGGAAGCTGAAACTGTAGGTGAGGAAAAACTCATTCTGGGGCAATAGTATAGAGCTTCTTCTTTCTTACGGGCCAATCTCTATATCACCAGTGTCATGTGATTTTTTAATATAATTTTTTTTTGTTCACCTGTGCTAAGAATAACATTTTAGCAGTCAGATTTTGGTTTTATTTAAAAAAAAAAAAAAAGGAGAGAGAGAAAAAAGAAACCCCACAGCTCAGGCACTCTGCTGCACTCAAGTGTCTGCCACTAGACAGAGGAAGCAGGTGGTGTCACAGAAGGAAGTGTCAGGACTTCCCAGCACCTTTCACAAGCACATAACCTTGTGTAGTTCTGGATGTATAAACTGTGACCTGGAAGTGTTTCCTACCACTGGGTGGAAACCCAGTGTCCTGTCTGGGAATGCTCCCCAGCTTGGCACCTTGTTGGACTGGCAGAATGCAGTCAGCACTCGTCCACTGATGAGCCCAGCAACCCAAGCTGCCATATAGTCTAAAGTAATCTGGTTTCTGCATGATGCCTCTAAGTGTTACTTTGTAGGTTTCTTTATTATAATTCTTATCATTATTTTAAGTCCTTTTAAGTGGTGTCCCTACCAGGTGAATGTCCCAGTGGTGTAGGTCTGTGTAATGTAGGTGCTGAAAGGTCTCACCGTTCAGACACCGACCGCCCGTGGATGTGAGTGAGGGGGGTGATGTTCCTGCAGCACGGGGCAGCTCGGGGAGCAGCTGCCTCCTGCAGCCCCAGTGTCAGCAGTGAAATAAACGCTTCTGAAAAATCCTCTCTGCGGCGTGGAGTGCCCTGTGTCTCATTCCTGTGACCTTGGTGGATGCTTTCCTTCCTTTCAGGGACACAAGAGGTTGAAGACCCCATAGATGGAGCCACGTGGGATAAGGGCTCCCTTTTGGAGGCAGAGCTGGTTGAAAGACGTGGTCTTGACCATTTTCTGCCGGAGAAGCTGTGCTTTGGTTAGAGCAGGGGTCTCTCCATGCTGGCATGTCTCTGCCTGTAGGCAGGCAGCCCCCTCGGCGCGGGCGGGATTTTACGGGGACAGTTTTGTGGCCATGCTGTTCACAGGGGCACGTTAGAAGCAGCACAAACTGGGAATGAGCGGGGTGTGCATTCCCCCATGGGCTGCGCCAGTGTGAGCAGGGCACGAAGCTGCAAATCCCGCTTGCCTAGAGGGAACACGAGGAGTCCTCTCCCGCGGGCTCCAGGGAATGCCTGATGAGCAATTTCCTCGCTGGGTTCAAAACACGGAGCCTCCTTTTGTCCCTCGAAGAGACGAGGGGTCCTGCTGATGCGAGGGAGGGGTGGGCAGGGTTTTGCTTTGCTGGGGTCTCCACGCCTCCTGCGCAGCCGGGTGTGAGCTCAGCTCCCGTCCGGCTGCTGGGGCAGAGAGGGGAGAAGCCCCTGCCCTTTTCCCCGAGTGTTCCGTGGCGGCCGCGCTCGGCTGGGAGGGTCCCGCGGCAGCAGGGCCCCGGGTGTGCGGCTGTCACAGCCCTGCTGGGGCGGTGGCCGGTCCCCGCAGGCTCGGGGCTTCGGTCCCCGCAGGCTCGGGGCTTCGGTCCCCGCAGGCTTGGGGCTTCGGTCCCCGCAGGCTCGGGGCTTCGGTCCCCGCAGGCTCGGAGCTCCGGTGCCGGCGGCCCGGGGCTCTGCCTGCAGATGGCAGTGCCTGCGCAGGGCTGGGGCGCGGTGCGGGGCTGCGGGCACCAAGGGGCTCCTCCTCAGGGCACCCCCAGCTCCTTGCGGTGCCCTGGCCTCCCCAAAGAGCCGCAGCCTCCCCGTGAAGCCGGGGTGTGCCTGCGAGGGCTCCCGGACCAGGCTGTGCTGCCCGGCCTCACCCCGCCGTGCCGCCGGGGAGCTGCGGCTGGGACGGATGGAGACAATTCCAGCAGAGCGTTTGCCTGTTACCTCCTACCCAGCACCTTTTCCATTTCCATTTCCATTTCTGCTCCTGAGCACCCCCTCTGCTTCCAGAGGCTCTGGAACAGCCTTTGTCCGCTGGGCGTTCCCCCCGTTCGTGCACCTGCCTCCCTCAGCCTGGCAGAGCCGAGGGGTTTTGTCCCATGCCGGGCACGAGTGGAACCGAGGGGGAAGTGGGACCTGGGAGCAGTGCAAACTCCTGGCAGCTCTGTAGCACCTAAACCCCTGCCTGGATGGGTTCAGAGAGCTGAGCTGAGCTGAGCTGAACTGAGATCTCCCTTCTGCAGTGTGCACATTGCCACTAGGAAAATTTTGACATGGGGTACAGACAGAGTGCAAAAGAAAAGATGATGGTACAGGGTGGGTGTCCTGAGAGCTGCTCTGCTCACCGTGTGAGCACAGAGGTGAAAAGCTGTCAGTTTGGGCTGCTGGTGCCCCTCAGGTCTGGGCACCCCTGGGTGTCTGTGCCACAGAGCCAGGGGTGCTGCTGGGGACAGTTCCTGCTGCAGGGACCAGAGGCTGTGTACCCCACTGCCCACTGGGGGTTTGCACCACCGGGCACGCCGGCTTTGGGTGACGGGGGTTTCCTCCCTGAGTAAAGCAGCAAGAGCAGACAGGCAGAGCTGATGCTGCCAAACCTGCCGTGGGTGGGGCATGGCACTGTGGAGAGGAAGAATACAGAGAATGGCAGAAGCTGGCTGGGTGCTCCAGCCACCGTGTCAAATACAAACCAGCTCTCACCTAGCACAGGCTGTGGCTGCTCTCTGCACCGGCACCACTCTGGGAGCAGGAGGTTTTGGGTTCTGTGTTGACTTGGGCACCAGCTTCTTCCTCTGCTTTGAAGCAGCTCCTCACACTTGCAAACCCCTCTTTTGAGTAGGTTTTGAGGAAGATCCAGTCCCAGCATTGTTTCCTATGGCACCGCAGGGCAGTCTGGCCACAGATGGTTCCTGGAAGCTGTTTTGCCACGGGTGAATGTCCCAGTGGTGTGGAGGGTTGTACCTGCAGCACCTGGCCAGAGCACCCAACACCAGAGAAGTGCTTGGACAGCAATGGCCAGGGCAGCAGGACTTCAAGGTCGGCCTTTGAACACCCTTGTTCTCCTTCCAAGTGTGACCAGTGTGAGGCTGCTGCAGCTGTGGAGGGCTCTGAACCCCACCAGGGCCAAGGAGGGATGTCCCACAGAGCCAGGCTCAGGGGCTCGGGAAGTCCCCTCTGCCCCTCACACGCTGCTGTGTTGCCTCAATATGACCTTTTGGGAAGGAGGATGTCGATTTTCTGCCACCCAAAAATGAAGGCTGTTCTGAGGCTGGGGTGCTGGCTTGGCAGCTGGCCAGGGACAGCTGACTGTGGGGCCACTTCTCCTCCACTGGCCTGAGCCAGAGCCACATCCTGCCCCAGAGCACTCCTGAGCTGTGCCCTCTCCCTTGACCCCCATGATACAGCTGTGCTGGTCCTGAGCCCTCGGCAGGTCCCAGGGCAGGACTTGGGTCACCTGCCTGGCCCCTGACCCCCTCCCCACTCTGTCCCTGTTGGTCACCCCAGACCTGAGCTCTTTGAGGGTCGCTGAGGATCCTGCACTGGGCAGAGGTGGCGTTTGACTTCTCCACCGCAGAAACCCTCCTGCACTTCCTGCACGGTCTCTGACCCATCAGCCCAGATGTATTCCTGGCTCTGCTTTCCCGTGCCACCTCCCCTCCCCAACCCATCTCCCTTCTCCCCCTCCTTGCACACCGTTTGGGTACCCTGTAGGGCTGCCCAGGGTTTGCCCACAGCTCTGAGCCTTGCAGAGCATCACACGGCTGCTCCCAGCTGGCTGCATTCATGTCTGAGCTCACAAACCCACCACAGGGAATAAAGCAGAAGCTGGGGAGTCCCTGCTCCCGTGCCCAGCCCAGGGGGCCTCTTGGACCCTGCCACGGGGCTCAGAGCTCATTCATGGCTGCATAAAGCAGCCCGGTGCGATTTCGAATCATGGTACAGAAACCCCTTGTGGCTGAGCCCCAGCACTCTGCTGAGACGTGATAAACCTGTTTCCTCTGTCACTGCTTTTTTCCTTTTTTGTCTTTTCCTCCCCTCTTCACCCCCGCAGCCCTGCGGGTGCTCTCTGGCCACCCCAGCACCCTCTGCTTCCCTGGCACGCTGCCCACAATCACTGGGATTCCCCAGCCCCATGGTGGCACAGCACCCGGAACGAAAGCACACCCTCTCTGCCGGCCACAAAAGGGGGGGTGGGGGGGTAGATTGGCAGCAGGGACAGAATTTGCATAGAAGAGCAGAATAAAATGTACTTGCTAGAGCTATGGTGACCCCAAATCCTATGCACTGGGTGCACTGCGTGGGTCCCTGTGGTGCCCGAGCCTGGAGACCCTGAAGTATGTCCGGCTCCTCAGGACCTTTCCTGGAGTTTCATGTTCCCCTCTTCATAGCCACGAGCCCCCTGCAGCTGCGATGGCATCTTGCACCCACCTTGGGAGAGGAGGGGCTGGGTGGCCTCTGGCACAGCTTGGCTGCAGAGGAGCACAAGGCCCCTGCCTGGTCACAGGAGGGACATAACTGCATGTCTGGGGACCGAGGCCGGGCTCTGGGTTCCATAGGAATAGGAGGAAGCCCCTGTGCTGCTTTCCTGTGCCCCTACATGCACGGGGGCCACAGCTGATGGGGGCTGTGCCTGCACAGCCATGGCACAGCATGACACCAGAGGGGTGGCCTTGTATGGGCTGTGCACTGGGACAGGAGCAGGATTTGCCTGCTGCAGATCTCTGCTGTAGCTACCTTGAGGCTGCAGATCAAGAGGGAGGGTTACAGATTCCCGTTTATTCAGCCAGTCCTGAATACAGACCCAAAAAAGGGAACCCAGTGGTTGTGGTGAGCAGCTGCCCCTTCCCAGAGCCACGGCCGTACCACGGTGCCAGCCGTCATTACAGCGCTGGCTGTGACCCGCAGGGTGACCACAAATCCTTCTTGTTCCATTGCATGCCCAGAGCCAGGGGCACTTCGGGAGCTTAATGGCCACTCTGTAGGTCAGACCAACTTCGCTAAAAGCTGCCCAACCCCATCTGCAATTTAAATACTCCAGGGGCTGCTGAGAGCAGCAGCTGCGGGTAAGGCAGAGGGGACAAATTCCCCTGGCGATTAAGGCGGAACAGGCAGCCCAGTGCATTCCTGCAGGACTTGATGCAGGAATGCCTTTGCACTTCTCTGTTTCTTTTTAAGACAAGGCTGGCTGGCAGGTAAGGCAATCATGGCATAAACCAAGTCATGTGGATGTTAAGAATTTGCAGATGAGCCACAGGACAAGCTATTTGTGGCACAGGCACAAGGCTGCCAGCCCTGAGGATTTTGTTGGAAGCCTCTCTCCCTCCTGCTTTTCTTAAACTTGGCTGCTGACATTTTGTAACTTTAAAATACCTTCAGCCACTGTTTTAATGGGGTTTCAGCTTTTCTGACCCCAAATGAGAAAGCTGGGACATATGACTCAAGCACTTTAGTCCTGAGGACCCCCAGATCAGGGATAGGTTATCTGGGATAAAGGCAGCATTTATCTGGGATAACATGTAAAACCAGGGATGTGAGGCAGGCATTGGGGTGTGGGCTGAGCTCAAGTCTGAGTGTCTGAACCACCACCAGTGTCACTGAAAATTACTGCAAGAAAACACAATTTATTCTGAGGAAGCCAATACAAAGCTGTTGAAATCAGCAGTTCCTCCAAGGTGAGGGACAGAGAAGTGCCATGGTTCACATTGACCAGGTACAGACACAAAAAGCACCTCAGAATGTTCAAATGCATTTTACCTTCTGTGAGGGGAGCAGGAGAGAGCACTACAGAGCTGCAGCCGGTCTGCCTGGCAGAATTTCCTGGCTGGAGAGAGGTGAGGCATTTGGGATGTGGGGAGATGCTGCCCCTGAGAGCTTTCTCTCTGAAAAAAGTGCTTGGATCCTCTGTGGAACCAAAATCACGGCAGGGTGAGCTTCTGAGCGGAGTCACAGGGAGAGCCTGATCTCCCAGTCTTTGTCAGACAAAAGTGCCAGGATTTCCCTAATTGCTGTTTAACAAACTCTGCTGGGGATATGGAGCCTGTTCAGCTCTCCTAATCCCTCAGCTGGCATTGCTTCCAGTGCCACACTGCACCCAGCCCTTTCCCAGGCACCCTGCCCACCTCCCCTCATCACCCTGCGCAGGTGGGGCTTGGTTCCCACACCTGGGTGAGACACTCCGTGGGCAAAGAGGGGCAAGGCATGGTCAGGAACCAGACAGAAACTGCAGGAAACCTTGCCTGAGCTCTCCAGTTCCAGTGTCGGCTGCTCTGGGTGGGAAACAGGCTGAGGTGGTGTGTGATAGGGCTGCATGAAGAGCAAGAAATGCTGAAACACATTTTTGTCTCCTCTGTAAAGGATTTATTGCTTAATGACAGGATCATGAGGATGATGAGGAGCTAACTGAGGAACTTTGGCATGGGGACACAGTGGGGCACCTGTCCCTGTCCCCTTTCTGCTCTGCTCTGCGCATTCCCTACTGGCACAGGCTACGCATCCTGCCAGGGCAGCTGAGAGAAGCTTGGCCCTCACCTTCCTAGCAGCAAAATCCACTCTGTCCATCCAGACTCTGTCACTCCCAGCCTCTATCCTGTAGAGGACCCACTGATAGCTGCTCTCACCCCTTTTATCTCCCCAGCCATGGGATGCTCTCTCTGTGAGCAGCTGAGTCCACGTGCACCCATGAGCGCAGGGTCAGAGCAGAGACAAGAGCAACCAGCAGGTTCCCAGACTGCAGGAGGGAAGCGACACCTTCCCTCCTCTGGGCTGGATTCTCCTATTGAGCCTCAGCTGCCAGCTGGAGCTGCGGGCTCCCAGGAGCTGTGCCAGGGAGGCCGTGGATCCTGTCCCTGCACTGGGGCTTGGAGGCTTGTGCTTGGGCCAAGTGAAACAAAGTGGAGGATGAGCCACTTCAAGGTCAAGGGTGATAAGTAATGCTCAGGGCTGAGGGGAGCTGGAAATGGCAGCTCTTGGTGAAAGACCAGGATTCCTCCTGAATTTGCATTCAGGAGAGCATCCCCAAACCCTTTTGTTGTAGTCACATTCCCTGTCTGTGGCTCCTCAAACTCCCAGCCTGCCTTTGTCATCATTTTAAAGTAATGGTCAGCGACCCCCATAATTTGCTATGTGGGAGGTTTTGGGGCATCCTGGGGGTCTGGCCTCCATCTCAGCAGGTGAGGAGCTGCAGGAAGGGCAGTGTGCCAGGAGCAACCCCATGGAACGGCCCTCATGGCAGTGAGGCACAACCGTCTGCCCACGAGCAGCTGTTGGAGAGGCAGCTGGAGGCTCTGGCACCCGTGCAGGATGGAGGGGGACTTGTCAAAGAGCTGCACTGGAATACCTGGAAAAATCATAATGGGGCTAGGGCACTGACTGTCCAGCCTCACCCTTGGGAGGAACTCTGGGATCTGGAGACTTACAGGGGGAAAACAGTGGGGTTTATTCATCGCCCCTCTCTCCCCCAGACCCAGTACAATCCTGCCTTCACGGGCCAGGCTGCCGTGTCAGCACTGCACACAAAGGGCTCTCAGTCCTCCGGAGCCTGAGCCAGGGCAGAAGGATTTTTAACGCTTTAAATGATAGCTGAGCACTGGGAGGGATCTCGAGGCTGAATCCAGCTGCTGTCCTCCTGAGACCTTTTCCGTGGGAACACAGGTCTCCTCCCAGACTTTTGAGCAGCAGCAGCTGTGGGGGTGAGCCATGGGACAGTGAGCTTGTCCATCTGCTCCAGAAGATCCCCTGCTCACCGGGGTGAGCCTTGGTGGCCGAGGCTGGATTTGGATCTCCCATCCTGATGGGAACACTCCAGATCCCTGCCCAGCAGCTGCCTGCACCCCACATCTGAGTGAAGAGCAAAGCTGTGGAGATCCCTGCTGTCCTCTCCTGTGGGTCCCTGCCACCACCCCCTGGGGCACAACGTGTCCTGCTGCCCTCACCCTCCATTCCCTCACTCTTGCTGCCATCTGCTCCTGTCCCCACTGCCTCCCATGCCATCCTACCCCATCCCCACCGTTCAGCCCCTCGGGGCCCCATACCCAGTGCATCCCGTTCACTCCCCATCCTCCATGCCCCCATCCCCACGGTTCGGACCCCATTTCCTCAATGCCCCCATCCCCACGGTCCGGACCCCATTTCCTTAATG
>VXBR01007839.1:188185-283871 GCA_013400215.1 Cisticola juncidis | reverse complement strand
CGGGGAGCTGCGGGGAGGGGGTCCGAGGAGGGGGGAAAGGGTGTGCGGCGCCCGCCGCTTGGCATACCTGAGCGCCGAACCTTTGTTGGGGACATTCCTGCACACACGGAGGGAATCTCTGCGCGTCCTCCTCCTCCTGCTGCTAATCAGTCCGGGCGCGATAAAGCCATGTGTGCACATCTGAGGGAAGTGCCGCTTTTTGTCACCGTTCTCTCTTGCACGCTGGCGCTAGCATTATGTTTGAAGCTTGTCTGGAGCGCTGGTTCATAGCCATGACTGGTGGGTTCTGATGGAAATCTCATGGCATTTCCAGCAGCCCCTGCTCCTGCAGTGAAGCTTGTGCAGTCTTGCACCGCGTTAAAGCTGTCTCGGACCAGCAGTCATTGATGTGTGCCTTCTTATTCCTTCTTTGTACTCTTGAGAGGTTGGATTGCTCTCCAGATGACTTGTGAATAGTGCGGAGATGGGAGAAACTGTTAGTGGAAGTTGTTTAGGGATGAGCAAGCGAGGCATTGGTATTTTCAGTAGTTTTGCTGTTCAGATGGTTTTGGAGTGGAAATTGTTGAATGCGGAGTTTTAACCACTTCTAGCTGGTTTGGATGCAGAGTAGTTGGGTCAGTCAATGGATCTGTTTTGACTTTGAAATGGTCATATTAAAAATGGTCAGTATTTGTCTCCTGGGAGAAATGTTGCTGGGGCTTTTTTTCAGTAATCCCCTCTGGAAGCCGATTTGGTTTTGCTAATATGTTGCAAGAAGGTGGTTGGAGGTTAAAAAAAAAAAAGCTGTTTCACAAATGTGTTTTGGCTAGGTTTGTTCAGAAGGAGAATTAAAGGGTCTTTTGGGGTAGGTGTCCTAGAAATATGCTTTCGTGGTAGCATGGACTTGTGGTGCATAGTAGCACAGTCATTTCTGGAAATGGCTTACACAGTCCAGTAAGACGGCAAAATACTAATTTTGCAAAGACTAAATGTGTTGTCCACTTAGTGAAACTGTACTTTCATACGAACAGTTTCGCAGCTCATTGCTGGCCCTTTCCCAGAGGGGCTGAGAGGAGTAGCTGTGGTGTCACCTGTTGTCACTTGCCCGGGTGCACACACCTGAGGTGGTTGAGGTCCTCCCATGCTGCCGAATTTTTTTCCGTTTATGGGTGAAATCTCTTCCTGGCTCTGAACAAAGGCTGGTGGGCAGAGACGACAAATCCAGGCTGAAAGTGACTCCTGTTGTGAGATACTGACCTGCATCTGGTTAGTATCGCTCCCTGGGAATGGGAGCTGAGGCATGAGTTAATGGGAAAGGGAAAGATGAAGTCACCGAAAGGGTATTTTCGGGTGCATGTTCAACTGGCTTGATGCTCTTGTGCAAGAGAGGGCAGGTACCTGCTGTCAGCCCTCTTGGTCAATAAATAGGAGGCTCCTGGATGCACGGAGCACTATGGTTTGGACTACTCAGCCTTGTCTCATCATGCAAACCCCATGGTGCAGCAACTCGCTTTTCCAGTTTAGTTTTGCAAAGGGCTGCAGTTGAAGGTGCAAGTAAGCTGGGGTGGGGCAGCAACACCTGCGCTTTTGGTGAGGATACTTACTGATAATTGCTGTGAGCCCTTCCCTTCTCTTCTGGTGAGGCAGAGGGATCCCGGTCGTCAAGCCCACCCTAATTACTCGCTGTCATTAACTCTCGTGCTCTGCCTCACCAGGCTGCTGCTGCCTGCCAGCCCGGGTTTCTGACAGGTTACAATCCATCTTTAATGGGTGCTGTGCTGGGGGGACCACAGTTTGAGGTGTTCAGTATTCACCCAGTGAAATCTGGAGGACTGCAGAGAACGCTGACAGTGCTGCTTGATATGGATTTGCTTATGGCAGAGCAAGTTTGACTTGATTTTTTGAAGGTCTTGCCATCTATCAAATTTGTTCTTATCAAAGATGCCGATTTAGACTTTCAAAAGGGAGCGTTATGAGAATCTGGCTAACTCGCATCACTTCCTGCAGGGCATCACTTAGTCAGATTATAAATACGTGAAGATCCTCCTGCTCATGTTCTCAGGAATTGAATCCTTGGGAAAGGAGGACTCACGCCTCTGGTGGCATTTGAATCTCTTTCAGTGGGTGGGTTGGGTTTTTGTCATCTTCCACAGCTACTTCCCTCCCTTTTTTATTGGCAGCTGTTGCAATAAGTGAGTGATTCCCTCCAATAGATGCTGTTCTGGTTCTCCCATTTCCAAAACTGCTATCTGTGCCATGAGAGGGTATGAGTGGCTGGACTTTGGACCCAGCTGTAGGAGTAGGTGGAAAAGCGGTGGCAGGACTCTGGCAGCTGGTTTCTTTGGGGAATCTATCTTACTCAGCATCAAAACCAAGCAGTTACATCAGTAGCTCCAGGTGGAACATCGTTTCCTTTGAGTTTGTACTCTTGCCTAATGACTCTTCAGTGGAGCATTGCTGCAGTGATTATTGTCACCCCCACTTTGGGACACCTTAGGGAAACATCATCCACCTTGTAGGAAAAAGAGTTTTCATAAGCATGGGTTAAAAAGTTCTTTTGTGGACTTTTCATGTCCGTAGTTTCTCCGAATTCACTTTAAAATTGTCTTGCCAGCAGAAGTCCAGGGCTTGTCTAGCAGAAGTAGTGCTTATATCATTCTAAGCAGGGTCATCTGAGATCTGCAGAAATAATCGTTCGTTCTGTTTAGAAAATAGTCTGTTCCTAGGGCACATGTCCTTTTTTTAGACTGCCATGGGGATGAAAAAAGAGCTTTGTATCTCAAAATGGCACGGGCGTCTGCTGTTTGTTCCATGCAGCAAGCCTTCCTCTCGTCTCTCTGACATCACCCTGGATGGCTGCGGGAGCGCTGCTCGGCACAGGCGGTGGGATAACATTTCTGCACGGGCAGACATGCTTAACGCTCAAATTAATAAAGATTTAGTGCTGCAGAATGACGGAAGACTTGGGAGAAGAGGCGAGCATGGCTCCCGCCTGCCAGATTGCCATGGAAACACCAATACCTCTTCAGCTCTTTAATTGCCTTCCCTACATTTTTTTGTTGAAAACTTTTTTTTTTTTTTATCCCTCCTAACTAAGTGCTTTATGTTGCAGTTCTGGATTTTAGGCATTTTGGCTTTGTTTGGAAAACTAAAAAGGGGGGAAGGCAGAGAACAGTAGCTGTGTGGTGAGATGGAGAATATGGTGACTTATGGTGTTTCGAACTGTGTTACAAGTTTATCCTAAATGCAGTATCTATTACAATGTGAGTTTTTATTGATAGTTATTCAGCAGCAGCGGTGTCACATGAACTGTAGCTTCATCTGATAAAAATATCAGTTTTCCTGCAGCTTCCTGGATCTAAGACCCCAACAATGAAAGATTTCAACTCCACCTGTGAATCTACAGGATGGTTCTCAACTCTGTTCTTAGGAGGGTTAATAAGAAGTTTTTGCTGGTCCTAGGTGTTTAGGAGAGAGGTTTGAACCAGATGATGGCAGGGCATGGGATTCTGAATGTCTGAGAACTTCATGTAGTCAGATTTATTGTTGGCATCCTCAAATCAAAAAATAAAAACCTGACAAATTTCTAAAGCAGAATTTCTTCATGTTTACAGGCTTGTTCTTCGGAAATCCACTTAAATATTTTCTTTTCAAAATTTTTTGCACTTGTCTAGGGCATTAATGAAGGCAACCAGTTTAGATATTAAAGTTTTCTCTCCCAAAAGGTAGAGGGTGTTGGTTGAGTGCCTTCACACTTCTCTGAGCTCTGCTTAGCTTCTCAGTTGATGAGTCTTGCATTATCCAGTTGATTTCAGGCTTTTGTGTGTAAAAACAGTGGAGATGTCTTAATCTGATTAAAGCAATTCACTTTACAGACTTTTTCCATGCCCTGTAGACAAGCTTTGCCTTTAACTACTACCCTCAGTGTGTGAAGTGCAAACTGGTCAGCCCGTTTAAATTCCTCAAATGTTAATGGTTTCTAAATCTGAGCTGAGCATAAGGCTTTACTGCTTTTTCACAGAAAGGATTTTTACCCGTTTGCTTCCTTCCCCCTCCACGTGCCTGCCATAGGATGAGCTGATCGAAAACTCTCAGACAAAAAAAAACCAAACAAACAAACAAACAAACAAAAAAAAACCAAAAAACCAAAAAAAACCAAAAAACAAACCAAACCAAAAAAAAACCCAAACTATTTTCCTCTTTTCAGCTAGCTGGTATTTACTAGTGGTTTCTTCCCTGCTATATAATCTCACTGGAGCTGTAATCTCTTGAGGTTAGTGAACAGCGTAATTAGTCCTTAGTGGTTTTCCTCCAAAATTTGGTTATCTTTGGGTATTCTCTCCATATGTACTGTGCTGCTTACTCCTACCAGCTCTTCCAGCAGTTGTGTGTTGTGCTGCTGTGGAAGCATTTTGTCCCATTCTGCACATCGAGGACCTTCCTTCAGAATGTCCCTCATGTTCCAGCATTAACTGCTTTTTTCACGCTCTGTTTTTCCTGAAGGGAATCAGCAGCTGTCTTTCTCTCCCTTGGAATTTGAGACCCCCTTGATTTGTTGTGTAACTGGTGTTTCTGGCTGCGCTGATGGTCGTCCTCTTCAGAGCTGATCCACCTCTGACAAGCATCCCTGAGCATGGGATTTTCCATGCATCTTGTGTTGCTGTTGTTTGAGGGCTTCAAATCCTTTTTCCTCCTCTCCGTTCATACATAATGGGTAGCACAGTTGAACTGACAGGCTGCTTCTCATGAATCTCAATCGAGACAGAAAATTCACTGACTGCATAAAGGTTATAGAAACCTATTTTGTCCTTTATTTTTTGTCTAGTCTTAAATGCTTTTTTAGCTTGACTTTTTTTTTCTATGTTCAAGTAGGTTGTTTTCCACCCACTCCCACAAGAAAGCTTTTGAACCTATGGGCAAGCTTTAGCCACGTAGGACAAAGGTCTCAGTTCTGATACTGAGTTTCTATGGACATAATGAAACACTTGTGGACAGAAAGAGCAGAGAGGCACCTGTAGTGTCCTCCCAAGGAGAGTGCTGTAGCAGCAGCTCAGCTGAGTTCTCTGCCAGGACATCGCTCTCCCCTTATTTAAAATAAAACCTCTGGTTAGAGCACCTCCTGCAGGAGAGAGATGCAGGACAATCGACCACAAAACTACAGGAAATCAGCTTTATAATGTCTCTTTCTCACAGCATTAATTGTTTTGGTGTTTTTTGTATCTATTTCTGCTTGACTTTTTCTGAGTTTGTGGGCAAGGCGTTTATTGGCATTACTTTCCTTTGGGTAGTTACAACAAAGCCCTTTCAGGCTTGCTCTGGTTATCTGGCTTGATTCTCCTATAGCGAAGTTCTCTTAAAAGCTGGACTCTGACTCAGCTTCTGATCTTAATCCTACACTATTTCTTTTAATTTTATAGCCCAGAAAATATTTGAATTTGCAGGCAGATGAAGTGTGGGAACCAAATCACAACATCCAGATCATCTTGGCATCATAAAGAACACAGAGGCAAAACCAAAACTTTTATTTTCCCCCTAGATTTTAACTGTCTCTTTCACCTAAAAGAAAAATTAAATCTAGACATAATTGTGCCCCAGCTGTGAGCTTTGGATTTGGATGTTGAAAATCGCAGCGTTCCCTGCAGTGTATCTTGTGCTCATTTTACAGCAGTCGTTATCTGGTTTTCCCTCTGGCCTTGGAAAATACTAGGTAGGATGCTGAATGTCAGGTTAGAGATTGCTTCTCAATGCAGGCTTGTGCAAGGGTTGGTATGGACTCCAGGCTGGGTAGTATCCAAGTGTTCATCTTGCCTGCACTCAAGGGCCCTTTGCTGAGAAGTCCTTCAACCTTGGCTGCAGTGACTGCTAGAAATTTGGTACTCCTTTCTGGAATGGCCTGGCCTCTCTATGAGAAGCCTGTCTTTTGAAAACCAGGGGGTGTCTTCCCAATATCTCTGTAATATGCCTAAAATTCATGAGGTTAACCCAACTTCTGGCAGTCTCGGTGGTTTTGCCGGGCTATAGCAAGCCCAGAAAACCACCCAACAATTCACCATTTCTGTTTGTGTTAAACACAGAAGAAAACTGTGGAAAGCTGCTGTCAGAGCGTTGACACTGTGCTGATGCTGTCTAAATATGGCTTCTACAAAAGTGACTTTATCTTTTCAAGGCAAGACAAGGCTGCCTTCTCTCATGCTGTACACACCAGAATATTTCCAGTTCACACAATGCATGTAGCAAAACAACCTTTTTATACTGGCTGAGGTAGAAGGTAGTTTCTGGCACTTTTGGCTCTTGATCACAACATGATAGAGTAGCAGAGAAGTAGCTTTTGAAGTGATTCATGTTGAAATGCCTTGGTTTTGCATGTGTTGTGAAATTTTTATGGAAGATATAGTGAAATACAGGAAGACCGTGCTTTGTGCACAGAAATGCTAATTTTACTGTGAGAACTGTAGTCTTCTATTTCCCTTGTGATTTGTTTTTTTTCCAAGAGAAGTCAGATGACTCTTTAATACTTATTTTTATATAGAATATGGCTACGTTTACATTTACTTCAGCTTTAGTTGCATTTCAAAGTATATCCATTCAGTCTAAAGCTGAAAAAGAACAATGTGTTTTTGTATTTGTTTTCTTAGCTTCTTCCACTTCTGAATTACTATAGACAAAATATACATTTAAAAGTGTATTGTCCCATTGTCTCTGTGAAAGAACTCTAATGGCTGGTAGTAGTTTAATGACCTTCTAAACAGCAGTTCAAGGCGGGAATAATTTGTCAAAACCCGAGGAAAATTAATCATTACTTTGCTAAAGCCTCTGCTGTGTCTCTATTTAGTCTAGCAAACCAAATTGGAACCCTTCATGAGCCATCAGCCTCTTGTTCCCCTCTGTGGCTGTGCTGGAAGGTGTTTTTGGCCAAGTGCTGGTTAAGCTTTTACTACGTGGGTTACAAAATCAACTGGCTGCTCAGTTCTCACTGGGGACGCGGGTACTCGACGAGATTACAAAATTGTGTTTGGAAGCACGAGCACAAAAGAAATAATCCTCTGAGTATTTGCTTCACTGGCTCGATTGGTGTGAAAAGAATGGAAATTCAAGGTGGTGAGATGAGAATACCAAGGCTGGTTCCCCTCCTGGCTCTCTGAAACGTGGCACGGCTCCTCCTCCCTCTCCCCGGACAGCCTGGGTGCGGGGAGCCGGCGGGATCCCGACGCTTTCCCTTGGACACAGAGCCATTTCTCTTGGACACGGTGTAACCGAGCCCTGCTAACTAGAGCTAATCTTTGCTGTGAAAACAAGCTGCTGAATGTTAGACAGCAGCAGATGAGGTTTGGAGTCAAAGCCGTGTGGACGTTGTGGTTAAATGGGGTAGAAATTGTCAGACAGGTGCACGTCAGCCTAAGTGTTTCTGCCCCTGTGGGGGGGAATGCCATGCGAAATCCCTGTTAATATTTCTGTCGCTTAGTAACCCTGACCTCAGGGGTTATCTGAAAGGGGCTCAGAGTGGAATTTTGTTCATTTCCTGAGAGCTCTGCAGAAGCAGCGCCATCCAAGTGCCCCTTTTTCAGAAATCAAGTTAACAGCAACAAGCATACTTGTATTGTGGGAAACACTGATAATTTTCCTGGGGAACTGGGTTTCATTTAACTGTATTCTCTACAGGGATTGCAAGTGTGAAACGTTCCTATAGTGTCTCGTAGTGCTTGTGACCTGTTTATGTGCTCCAGGGTTATTGAAAAATAACACTTCAAGCCCTGGACAGCAGAACTGGAGTCTGTTCCAAGCTGTCCAGTTGCTGGACTGAATTTGGTCGGGTTGCAGGGAAAGCTTAGTGGGACTGCTGTGTTAACTCCTCTGAGTCCCATTCCTTAGTCACCAGCATATCGACTTCAGTGGTGGTTTGGAGCAGTTTTCCCTGATGCCCTTTGCTGAGTTTGTATTGAAAATTTAGTGCCACTTGAGTAAGGAAAACCATCCTTAAAAAAAAGTGGTGGGGGCAGTCAACCCTACAACAGCTGGCTGACAAGTGGGCAGTTTAGGTGGTTGGATATTACCCGTGCCTTTAGGTGCCTTCAGTTAAACTTGGTTAAATGCTTTCCCAAATGCAATAAGGTTGTGGAAAGGGAATCCATAAAGGCATGGAAGTGTGAGTTTGGGGCCAGGAGACAGAACCCGAGGCTGGGGAGAGTTTGTGACTTCTTGGTCTGTGCGTAAGTTCAGGACAGGACCCAGCTGCTCTGGTTCTGACAGCTTTATCTGGTAGTTTGGTTCTAGTCAAATGGCAGGCTGTGGTCTAGGTGGAATGGCTCAGTTTTTGTGGTTCCTAAGTGACCTCTGCTCCTGCAGAGTTTCCACAATTCTCACCCTTCTGGTCACTTTGGAAACAGCCACAGGCTGAGTGCTGCTCTGCGTCCCTGTGAAGGGAAAAGCACTTGCAGGAGCTGGAGGTTCCACCAGGACAGACCTCACTAGAGCTTCCAGTAGACTTGGATAAAAGTCCTGAGCTGTGTTATGCTTAATGCCTTTTTAAAACACAGTAACAAAAACGTCAAGTTTCAGATACAGAGCATTTCTCCTTAGAAATAACACATTCTTTGCTGAAAGTTAACAGCTCTGGTGTTTTCCACTCACTTGCAAACACGATCCTGTCTGAAATCAGAGAGCCACAACAGTACACGTTACAGCAAATTCTGGATTGCTGGTGACATTCAGTACGTCAGCTCATCAGGGACAGATGCCCCAGGTTCAGTGCTAGGTACCCTTAGAGACAGTAAAAAAGAAGGAAAGGATTTGAGACAAAATATTCTGGAAGAAGGCTTAGGAGTAGCTGCTTTGTACTCCAGAGAATTTCAGTCCAGAATTTTGATCAGAAAGTAGTAACTGAGGATATTTAACCCAAAGTAAACAAGTGCTGACACGATTGTCTTTGGAGCTTGCTGAATCTACTGCACGCTTTGCCTTGAAAAGCTGCCTTAAAGAAATTCTGGTAAGATTTGGTTGCCTGATGAACAAATCTGTATTTGATTCCTCTTTCAGTCTGGCTCTTTTGAAGCTGCCAGAGGTGAAATTCAACTATGTGATAGTGTCTTTGTTTTTGTTCCAGTCCTATAAAATTTTCATTCCCCCGAATATGCTAATGAAGCTTTGACCTGACACGTATTGTGGCTATGGGTTTGATGGTTGTTTTCTTCTCTTTTCTTTCAGCTCTGCAGTGTATGGATGACTCCAAGCCATGTGTTAATGAGGGAAAGTGCATTCCATATCAGAATGGTACAGGATATTGCAAGTAAGTTGGTTTCATTTCTAATCAATTTAATTACCCATTTTTCTTTCCTTCAGGACCTACCTTAACCAGAAAGGAAATGTGAATTTTTAAGATTTCCTTACTGGGTTCTTTCAGCATAAGTTTTATCACAGTTGATGTTTCTTTATAATGCATTAGTTCTTGTGTGCTAGCTTTCTGTAAAAAAAGAAATCTGGGATTCTTGTTCAGTATTTGGGTGTGGATGCTGTCAGTTGTATTTCTTTGCACTAGGTTGGGAACCGAGGCCAAACCCATCATAGAGGTAAACTCTGTGTCTTGTTTCCAGACCCACAAGCTAAGTTGAAACTTGCTCTCTATCTTATAACTCACTTTAGTTTATAGAGCTCCAGCCTCAATTTAAATATTTTTGAGGTTTTTCAGAACTATTCTGCACTCTGAAGCGTGCCAATTCCCTTCTACTGTTTGAGAGCAGGTAATACCTATAAGTTGCTAAATCACACTAACAACCCCCCCAGCCAAGCATCCACATTTGTTTGCATCATGTAAATTGATTTTGGTAAATGTTGACACCCATCTTCACTTTGTTGCTGCATGGGAAGCTCATCAGCAGGAGCTCTGGCAGGGTGTGTGTTATCTGGAGAATATCACATCTATTTAAATGCGGTTCACCTTTCAAACTGCAGTAGTTAGATTTTTTTTTTTAAATGAAATTATATTTTGCCAAAAGATGAATCCTCTTTGTTTGGCTGGGTTAATTTACTACGTCTGCAGTAATCAGATTGTTTTCTAAAGGTTGTTTACTTCATCAGTTCAAGCTGTGTCATTTTCTAGCATGCTAAGACATTATCTTAGTGCCAGCATTCTTCAAATATAAGTAGATTTTCTCCTGTTGATTTAGCTTGGCTAACACAGAGCTCTGCTCTGCACTTCTTTACATTTCCATCTTCCTTAACCACAACCTTCAGTTCTCTATTAATGTGGTACAAAGATCTCAGTATACTTAAACTCCACCTGTGGCACACAAAGGGGGAATCATAATCTAATTTGAGGTTCTCATTGGGTTCAAGTCAATAGCTGATGTACAGAAAGGCCACAGAAAAGCAAATATGTAACTTGTTATTCCCTGTAAGTTTCTTTAAAAATTTCTAACTCTTGCTGCTTCCTATTCTTTTCCTTTTCATGCTTTTATATTGATGTCAGCCTAAAGGAGCTGCCCTTCTGAAAAGAGAGCAGGAACTTTTCCTGCTTCTCACTTGTATTTTAAGACTGAAACAAGAAATAGGTGTCTTTTTGTAGGTCTTTCTGATGTGTACTTAAGCATGTTAGTCTGGAGCCAAAGTATGTAGGTCACCATAAAGGTAATAAACAAGACTGGTATTGATGTTGGTGCTGCTTTTACCTTCCCCAGGACATTTTCTCCAGCTTGCATTTTCCTCTCAACCGTGTCTCAACAATTGTTTTTTACAGCCTAAGTTGGTTCATCTGATTAACTTCTGTGCTGTTTGTAGAGCAGTCCAGATCTTGACGCATTTCCCTCATTACAATGGCAGCTTTGACCACTGTTACATTTTTTTAGCACACATTTATAATAATGTTGCCTTCCTCCTGGTTGTGCAAGTGTTCTTGCAGGTTTTAAGCCAACCCCTCCTTCAAGAAACAGCTCAGTTCCTTTGCAGGTGCCACATTAAGTGGAAAGGCTAAAAAGAGCTGTATACACAGATTAGTAAGTGTCTTTTAGCTGGCTCAAGAACACATTTTTTGCAGAAAGGAAGGAAAAAAGTAGCAAAACCCACCTCAATTGTGGAGTCTCTACCTTTAGCAAGCTGATTCTTAGCATCCTGTTTTGGTTTAAACTTTTTTTTTTCTTTCCTGCACTATGAGGAACTCTGAATAGGGGAACTTTCTCTTCGGTTTAGTAACTTAAATTGCTTTCTGAATTTTTGATGGTTGTGAGGCTGGAAATGTTCTGCTCAGGAAACTGAATTCATTACTAAAGCAAGTGGCTTGGCTTCTAAGTCTGCAGGATCTCTCAATGATTAGCAGCATCTCCACCCCTTCCACTTTCTTAAAGTTATCTGCAGTACTTCCTCTGCTGGGCAATAAGTTATTATAACAGGCTCTGTTCCTCTTTCTGCATCTCCTCTTGGCTGAGGTGTTTGTTGTAGTGTGTGTGGTGAGGCCATCCCGTCAGCCTTGCTGTCTCCTAGGTGAACTGCTGAGGGAGAACCTGCCTCAGCAATAACCAAGTGTGATAAGATATGAGTAAGCACTGATAACAAAACACCTCGTCTAGGTGTTTGGCTCAGCAGTGGATGGCAGCATATTGCTGAAGCAGCTTCCTTTGTCTGAAAGTCGTGTAGCACCTACTCCGTTGAGTTTTCTGGTTTTCTGCTAGGAAACCTTCATGGTGGGTATCTGGCATCTGTTATGGGAACAGTGCTTGTGGCTCTGGTGAGGAGGCCGGGGTTGGGGCGTTATCAGATTGCTCTTGTGCCTTTGAGGAGCTCCGTTCCCCTGGTGATGCTGCTGGCCCATGGCTGTCATTCTGTGCCACTGCTCGATAAAGTTACTGACCTCCTCTGACCTTGATTTTATATTTAGAAAATTACACATTCCTGTGTTTGCGTCTTCCAAAGCCAGAGGGTTTTTTTGTGTGAGAGCTCTGTTCTACACTCATTCAGTGACTCTTGTGGTGAGGATGCAGGCCTTATTCCACAGAATATGTCTGTATCTGCAGCAGCAGTGAAGGGGAATCGTCCTTCCACGCTTTCTGGGTCCTGCTTTGACAAAAGGCAGTTTCAGTTTGGAGTTTGGCTTTGCTTTGCACTGTGATGGGTGTTTTGTTGTTGTGATGGGTGGGTTTTCTTTCCCTTCAAACCATCTCATGCAGCCTTTTACACACTGATGTGTCAAATGTGAAAAGAGCCTTGTATCCTCCAGTATCCAAAGAGAAGCAGGGTGACAGTTCCTCGTTGCTTAATGCTGATTGTGATCACAGCAAAGCAATATCTTGTCTCCCTGCTGCTGGATGACTGGGAAGCAGTAGTTAGGAAGAGCCCATGGGACAGTGCTGTGAACTGCAGCATTTCTGCAGCTGCAGCAGGCTGGGAAGGAAGGTGTGGGCATAGGGAGCTGTTTCAAGGACAAGCAGAGCAGAGATTTTGGCATCACTGCCGGCTGTTTTCTGAGCACAAGGATCTGGCTTGCTGCAGGTGGATGCAGGAGTGGGCAGTGCCTCTGCTTGGAATGGGGCAGGGTCCTGCAGCAGAATCTCTTCACTGATTTCCCTGTGTTCCACAGCTGTGGCCTCTCCCAACTTCCCACCCCAGTGGCAGAGCAGAAGCAAGGCTGTGCCAGGGAGAGAAGCAGAAGTGAGAAGGGAGTTGACATAGGGGTGCTGCGAGGCTTAGGGAGGAAACTGGCCGTTGCTACTTCTTGCGCTTGGCAGGCTTTGACAAGTGAGTTTTTGACCTTAGGACTGTTGCAATTTGTGTATCCAGAAGGGATAGCTGTACCTCTGTGAAGCCAAGTACTGCTTTAACACTGAGGTCTTCTGTTATTCCCGATGGTGTAAAAAACCTCAGAGCTGTCCCTCAAATGGGGACACCGGAGTGCCAAAAGCACAGTCTCCTTCAGCACATCCTTTCATGCCCCAAGCAGCCAGGGTTTGCACAGATTTATGTGCCTCTGCCTCTTCAGGGAGCAGTGTTTCTCTCACCGTGTGCTGAAGTTTGTGCACTTTTTACATCACGTGATACAGTTTCTGCATCTTATGTGTAGACTGGCACCAGGAGGACCTCCAAAAATGCTAAACTCAAAGCAGCAATGACATGGCAGTAAGGGGCTTCTATCCTAATTCTGGCTGCCAGTAACTTCAACTCCCATGCAAGGTTTTTGACCTACCTTTCCTTCAAGATGGATCTTCGTAAATGAATTTCAACTTGGACTTAAGAGGATTTCTGGGGCTGAAGGCAAGATCCAAGACTGCAGAACTGCTCCTGAGACTGCAGCTGATATCTGCTTAGGATCTGTCTCGAGAGACTAATCACTCCCAGACTAGTGAATGGGGAATACCCATAGGAGACCTTGTAGCAGGATGAGGTCTGAGAGTTTTCCAGAAGAGGCTAAATGCAGAAGTTGAGAAGTTGTCCCTTTCTGAGAATGGTCTGCCCTTTTCTGTTTCCTTCTGTCTCCTTTCAGAAGTTAAAGGAGACCCTTGAGACCAGGGCAGAGGAGAAAGGGGAGAGTACACACACTGTAAGCTTAGATTCTGGGAACAGGGGGCAGTGATTTTCAGTCATAATTTTTTACTGTGAGTTACCTGTGTGCACCACAAGCTCCTCCGAGCCCTGATGGGCGAAAAAGCTGAAGTAAACCTTGTCTGTTCAGACGTGGCTGCTGTTGCTGCTGGGCACTGTGGAGTGCTCTCTGCAGAGGCACTTTCTGTGGCTGGGAACAATAGCTGTGTGCTGCTTTAAAGGCAGGGCAGGGAGGCTGTCCCAGCCCATCGTTTGCATTCAAAGTATGACGCATAAATGGGCGCCTTGAGACGCGGGGAAGGAGCGTTTGTAAAGCTAACCAGAGAATCCTGTTCTCCCTCCTGAGAGGAGGTGTAGGTGTGGGAGTCAGAACCCGGGAGCCAGAGGGAAGTCTGGTTAAAATCTGTAACAAAATAGCCGGGACTCTTCTCACGTTAGTCACCAGGCGGAATTCTTTCCCCTCTTCAATGAAGCATCTTCCAATCAAAGGCAAGGGAGTGTTGTGTTGGAGGGGGGAGAAGCAGGACTACAAGGAAATTCTTCCCTTCTCATTTTAAATTAAAACCATCTGCCCTCTTCTGTGCATCTCCAGATGATATCATGGGCCTGAGTAGAAAACTCCCATGAAAATCAAACATCTGGAAGTCTGGTTAAAATTGTCTATAAGGTGCATTTGAAGAGACTGTCTTATGAATGTGCCCAGGCAAATATAGTACAGCAGATGGGGAAGTTTTTCCAACAGACCAGACATACTGTTCAGGAGTCTATTGAAAGCAGGAGAGAACTAAGTTTTGTGGTGGAAGAGCCAAAAGCACAGCTTTTTCAAGTCTTCTACTTTGGTTTGCAGCATTAGATTGTTAGGGTGAATGCAGCCCTCTGGATTTGTGGATACTTCAAATCTGGATAAATACCTTCGTTTTGTTTCTATGTCTCTTGTTTAGCTCCATGAGAGCCTGAGCTAAGGCAAATGCAGGCTGGAGCTGAAAAGGAGGAGGGGAAAAAAAAGGCTGAGCTCTAAAGTATTTGTGCTGGAAAGTAGCCCAGAGAGAGTAAAGGAGAAGCTTTAATTAGAAGCAGCTGCATAGCTGATGCAGCCCACAGACATTTTCCCATTTCAAACTCTAGCTTTCAGAAATCCTGGTTTGAATCAAGTTGTATGTGAAATTTGTTCTTAAAAGATTAAATTCCTGTTGAAGTAGGTTAAGAGACCTCATGTGCTTCCAGAAAGTGCCAGAACAAACTTCATCTTCCTGTTTCTTTTTCTGAGTGTTAGATGGAAAACTGAGGAGAAACAGTGGCTTTTATTTGGAAAAGATTTGGTTTCCTGTTCTGAGCATGTCATTTGGAGCTGACACAAGCTGCTACAATTTTAAGCTGCTCTGTAGACAAGTGGGGTTTTTTTCCTCTCCTAAAGAGAACTTGAAAGAATGGGTTGGGATGAGAGCAGAGCAGGAGTGGTGGGAAGCTGGTACTGCTGTTGAGTTTAATCATATCCTTTAAAAAAGTCTGGACTCGGACTGCATGTTTTCAGTGTGTGCCTCTGTTTTTAGTGAAACGATGTGGTGCCCAACATGAATCAGGAGCAAATATTTGCAGTTTTGTCTACACCAACATTTAGAACTAAATTACTAGTGTTTGTACCTAGAAATGTTGATGACAGGAGACATGGTTGGAAATCGGGACTGTAGGTTTTTGGTTCTTTAACTTTCAAAAAGAATTGCACTGAATTGCTGGAGGGCAAAATCGCTTAATTCTGTGACCAAGCACTTCCCCAGGAGGTGAACAAAATGATGTGTATCAGGGCCATGGATACCTGACCTACCATCTTTCCACAGGCAGGCATGTTCCTTCTCCCAAATAAAAAGAGCTAAATCTGAAAAAGGTTCTGCTGTTCCCTGTTGGGAGCACTCCCTCATGTTTTTCTGATCAGCCTCAGAAGATACCAGAACAAGCCTGGTCTTGGAGGGCTCTTCAACTTTGTACCAGAATATTTGTGTACAAAATGCTGGGCTGTTTGTGGATGATGGTTGTCTCAGAGCACATATCTCAGTTTTCCTTTTAATTTGTACCAGCAATACTCTTAATCAGTGTTTAGGCTCCCTTCTCCCTCTTGTCTAGGGGCAGCAGTTAAATGCACCTTCCAGCATCCCTGAGTGTTGGGGGTTGGAGAGAAGACATATTTAGGGGGTTTATTTACTTGTGGACAAAACATGAAATGTTCCTCTAGACTTTCTGGTTTGCTTTACTGCCTTTCAGTTAAAAAGCACTTTAGCACTGAAATTCTAGGTGTGTTTTGGTTTATTTTGCAGTTGCTGGAGGAGTGGGTGGTGTTCTGTGTGGGGTTCTGTGAAGCTCTGCTTTGCTGCTGTTTCTTTCATGGTAAAGAGAGCTCCAAGTGCATGTGCTGTCCCAGGAGCTTGGTGTGGTGATGAAGGCAGGAGAAATCCCTACAACCAAGTCTTGTGAGGCTTCTGGGGCTGAAGTTGAGCTTGTCTTTGCAGAGCCATCAGCTGCAGGTGGGTGCTCAGGGACAGATTTCCCGTGGCTGCCCGAGGGTCTCCGAGCAGCGCTCTGTGTGCAGTGGGAGCCGTGGGAGCCGAGCACAGCTCCGGCTCCTGGCACAGCCCTCTCTGCTGGGTGCCAGTCTCAGTGTGAGCCAGCTCCTGCAAAGCCCTGCTGGAGCCCGCTGGCGTTCGGCCTGTTTTCCAACCTGAAGCAAAGGAGAGACTTGGGATGTTAAAGGAAGCCTATAGCCCGTGGGGTTTAGGCCCAGAATAGCCCAAGACTGCCTCTCGTGTGATGTGGCTGCAGCTGATGCTGGCCCACAGCCTTGGGCTGTTACACCAAGGATGGCACAGGAGGCAGAGGATATTCTGCATTGCTATTGTCTCAGGATTTGCTTTCTGTAACTTTATTAATCCTGCCTTGCCCTGCAAAATCTCTCCTTTCATGTCTGTTCTTGGGTATGAAGTTGAAAGTATTAAGGGATGGTGAAAGGAGCCTAATTTGGGTGTGGGCAATGGTAAATTACAATTATGCACATATGACTTTCCTGCTTTAAACATATGGCTAAAGCTAGTTAATAAATTTTAACATGAGAAAAAACAGTTGTGGTCATCCAGTAATGACCCCTTGCATAACTTGGATAATAACCTCTCTGAATAGCTTTGTTTGAACTAGCGTGCATACTCTCCCTGAAACAACCAATCCTGGTGTTCTTTTAAACAAGCATGAGTGATGGAGAAATTCCACTACAACGTTAAATGCGTTGTTCCAGTTGTTTCTCTCTGCTGCTGAGAGACTGTGTATAAGTCTGTGTCTGAAAATAAAGATACTACCCTATTTCTAATTTGAATTCGTCTAGCCTAAAGTTTTAAATGCTCAGTTCTGTTATCCCAGATCTTCTAGGTTGGGAATTATTGTTAAATCCATGTTCTATAGTGGACACTTGCAGCTTTTGATTAACTGTCTTGTTCCCTTTATCCTTTGCTAAATAGACAGAGTCACCTGAGCTTTTCATTGTGGCCAGAGTTTTCTATTAATCATTACTGTTGGCTTCTTTGAATTCGCTTGAGCTCTTCCCTCTTAAAGAGCAAACACCAGAACAGACGTAGTGGCTGTACCAAGCATTTATCCAGGTGTAGCATAATCTCATTTATTCCTGCTTGATATTTGCTGTTTGTACGTGTGAAGTATTCCTGGCCAAACTGCCGCTCTAGGAATTCACATTTATCTGGCTGTTAGGAATCCCCAGAAGCAAGTATGTTGTTCCCAGCTCAGTTTCCTCTTTTGGGGGGGATACCCTATGTGTTTTGTTTCTAGATGTATGACTTTGCAGTGCTAAAGTGCATTTTGGGTGCTGACTGCCTTGTTAGGCATGTTGCTACTCTCTGTCAAGAGCTTACCTACATATCTCTCTTCTCTCTTACCTACATATTCGACCAGCACTGATTTTTTCCATTGTTAATAATCAACAGATGTGTTGAATAGCATAGGAACAAAGGCAGATTCCTGTAGGATTCTGTTTAAAACACAACTTCATGTCCATTCTTTGATTTTTCAACTGATTTTTACAGCCTCTCTGGTTGCTTGTGGAGTTTTGATGTGATGAGTTGTTGTTGGTTTTTTTGTGGGTTTTTTATGGTGGTGGTTGTTGTTGTCTGTGTGGTTTTGCTTTTTCCCCTCTTCAATCTACTGTACATTTTTAAGTGCATAAGGAAAAAAGCAATCTCTTTACTGTTACATACCTGCTTGAGGACTACAGACTTTGAGTATTTCTTGCAGTCGGAATCTCCTCCTTTCTGATTTAATAATAACCCTTTTCCTGATCTGGAATAAAGAATATCTATTGCTAATCACCTCTTGTTTTTGGTGTGGTTGTTTGTTTGTTTGTGTTTGTTTTTGTTTTACAATTAAATACATCTTCTCTTGGGCTGTATCTTGGGCTACTCACCAATTACAGCAGGCAGCTGTGCACTACAGAAAGAGATGCAAGGGGACAGTCCTGTGTGTTAGGTGTTATTTTTATCCAGAATGTTCCCTTGCAGCTTTCTGCTATGTGGTAGAAGCAAATGGAGCTGGGGGGGGCCACAGAGGTGGGTTTGGCTTGCCTGGATCCTCTGTCTCTGGAAGTTAAATGGTAAATCTGTAGTACAAAGGCCAGTCAAAAGATGGATTACAGCTGACAAGCGTAGTCAGACTGTATTGACATAAGTTTAGGTTAGAGAGAAGTAACTGCAGAATTATTCTGCAGTTGGAGATCTTTGTATAAAATACTGCCCTGGCTGTAGATAGTGAGTGTGTACTCGTTTTTCTGTGGGAGACAGAGGAACAATGACCTTGTCGTTAGGGTGCTCGCCAGGGGCGTGGGAGACCTGACTGCAGTGCTTGTGTTGCTATTTGAGTGCAGGCTTCAGCAAGTCCCAGTCCCAGATGCACTTATCAGCATGAGGATGACAGTGTATTCCTGTCTCACGGGAGCTCTGTGGAGAAAGAGCTGCTGCAGATCTCCAGGTCCCCAGACACTGCATTTGTACAATGTTTATAAATATTCTTGGAAGATGGATAATACCTGGTGTTAATGCCTTGTTAAACTGCTTGATTTTCCTGTAAAAAGGGTGCTTGTTAGAATGGGAGTAGGTGCAAGGAATTGTTACTCAGCAGTTCTTTAACTCTTAGGCTTTTACTGAAGTTTTGAGGGGAAGTGCAAAAATGAGGTTCTGCATTTGATACAGCTCTGATTGAATGTGGTATTTATTTTGCAATGAGCGATTTCACCATTTGCACTTAAGTTTTCAGTGGTCTCATTTGAGACAGTCCCACAGGAAGTCCCTGTTACACGTGTGACGTCAGTCTTTTAGGTTTTTTAGTGTCACCGTCAATTATGGCAAACTTCAAGACTTTTGATGCTCATGGGACTTCATTCCTGGAATCTTCCCAGAACTGCAGGGCTTCAGGTGGGACCTCTGCAATTCATTTCTTCTCTCTTGCAGGTGTCGAGAAGGCTTTCTTGGAGACTACTGTCAGTACAGGAACCCCTGTGAAAGCAATACCTGTAAGAACGGGGGAACCTGTGAAGCTGCATCCCTGATAGGAAAACCAACGTGCAAGTGTGCCCCAGGATTCACAGGGGAGGAATGTCAGTACTCAGAATCTCACCTCTGCTACGTGTCCCAGCCCTGCCTGAACGGAGGCACTTGTCACCCCCACGGCCAGGACACGTATGAGTGTGTCTGTCTTCCAGGTTTCACAGGTGGGCTTCTGCATTTGTGCCTCCAGACCCCTTCCTTTGGGAACAGCTTCACCCTGGAATGTTCTGGGGCAGTTATAATATGCTCTCAAATTTTCTAGCTTCGGCACAGGAAATGAGAGGAAGTCTAAATGACTTCATGACCAAAAAAAGCAAAGGGGAATAGGGAATCAGGCTCCCTACCCTTTACACGTAAGCAGAAAAATATTTGGATCTCGTGGGGTGTCCACATGGGAAAACTGAACACAGAAACTACTCTGGAGTGGCTGTTACACTTAGAATTCAGAGTCTCGTTTTTAGAAAAAAAGAAAGGCAAATTTGGCCACCAAAATCTTTCTATGGGAAAACAATATTTTGATGCCTGAGGGGAAGAATGGAAATTTATTCCTTTCACGCTTGAAGGGGAGGTAGAAGAAGAGTGACTGTCAGTGTGTGTAGTGCGACTTCAGGTCATTTTTATAAATCACAGCATTTTATATCTTCCTGCAACCCAGTAAATGGCTTCATACTGTAACCACAAATTTATTTCCATTTCAGATAAAATACAGTAAAATGCAGACATCAGTTTTCCTGTAGTAAAGATCGTAAAGATTTAGTTCAGTAAATATTTTGAGGCAGATGTTTTCCACAGAAATAAATTTTTGTTAATCTGTCTTGATTTCCTAAAGGAAAGGAATGCCAGTGGATTGATGCCTGCACGTCTCAGCCTTGTGCCAACGGCAGTACGTGCACTGTGTCTGGAAATAAGTTCTCCTGCACCTGCCTGGCTGGCTACACGGGCCAGAAGTGTGAGATAGACGTGAACGAGTGTGCCACGGCGGGCCTGTGCCAGCACGGGGGCACCTGTGTCAACCTGCCCGGCTCCTACCGCTGCCAGTGCTGGCCGGGCTACACCGGGCACCGCTGCGAGAGCGTCTACGTGCCCTGCTCGCCGTCGCCCTGCATGAACGGGGGCACCTGCCACCAGACCAGCGACTTCACCTTCGAGTGCAACTGCCTGCCAGGTAACGCCCCGCAGCTCGCCCTGCCGCTCCGCTCCTCTCCGTGCTCTTCCAAGAGCTGCTCCCCGAGTTTCTGTGGGTGTGGGTGCTGTGTCAGGAGGGAGGGAGAGACCTCAGCAGGGTGAGGGTGTTAATTCCCGAGTGCTGGCATTTCGTGATACAGAAAGGAAGGAAAGGTGTGTAGGTTTGGAAAGACAGGTATCTGTCAGGGAAAACTGGGATCTCCCTTGGAGTGGAGGATGTAAAACCTCCTCCCTCCAAATTATTACAGTTTTGCGATTAGGAGCTTTCAGGCAAAAATATGGGAATAGGAGTAACAGTTTTTTCTAGGAATAATAAAAATGCAAATGCAGTAATACAAAAAACAAAACAAAACAAAACCCAAAAAACCCCAAAAAAACCCACATAAAGAAAAAAACCAACCAAACAAAAAAAAAAACCCAAAACAAACAAACAAACAAACCCCAACAAAACAAAAAACCAACCAAGCAAACAAACAAAAGTCCTAGAAAACCCTGACAGAGTCAGGAATACAACCTGGCACCCTGTTGGCCAGGGTGCTGGAAGCAGTCCAAATAAGTCCTCCTGGAGTGACAGATGTGGTTCTGTTGGAGCAGAGATGATCCTGTAGTGGCAGTGAGATGAGTCCAGTCTTCTGAGAATCCCTTGGAAAAGAGAGTCTGAGGTCTCTGTGTCCCCATTTTATCTGGGTAGGGAATGGTTGGCTCCTCCCAACTGGGTGGAGCATCTCCCAATGGGATGATGTAATGTCATGTCACTGGTGAGCCTTAAAGGCCCATTAACAGAAGATATCCCCTGAGGATGGACAAAGTTGATAAAAGAGATAAGAAACACTGCCCCAGCTGGTCAATTATCAGAAGGCATCCTCCCTCTTCCCCCCTAGAGTTACAAGAGATAAAGAACAATATGTCCCAAACAGTTTCAACAGATGAAAATAGAATACGCTTTTTTTTGGTTACATTTTTCAACCCAAGACAAAAGAGAAGACGGGTAGAAATTACAAATTTCTTCGGAAGCACATTAGAATCAAAGACTCAAATAGGTAAAAATGATGGGGTGGATTCAAGGAGATGAGGATGGTATCTCATAATGCCCATTTGGAATGTGAAATTCTATGAGCATAAGGATCTACAAATACATAGATTTGTGACAATAAATGCCTCAGTTAACCTCAGTGTTTGAAGAAAGAACATGTGTCTTTTTCCTTCTCCATCTGTAACCCTAAGACGCACTAAGTCCTATTCTCTTCTTTTTTTTCCTTCTCCTGTTCCTCCAAATCTAACAAGATACCAGTTCCAACTCACCACACCCTTTTTGTCTCCAGATCAATTTTGGTTGCTTGTTTTCTGATGCAGTCAGCTCCCCTGAGTTCATGCATGGCAGGGGTGACATGCTAGCTCAGGATCAGGGGCTGGACTGGTTTTGTGTCACCTCTACAAGTGAAGATGTGACACCTGGTTGGGATGCTGGTCTCATCCTATGCTCCTCCCTTGTCAGCCTTGACCACAGGGTCTGGTACTAGTTGTCTTTGCATATTCAGGGTATTTTTAGGCTTCTTTTTTTTTTTTAACTGAGTAATTCAACTCCATGGGAAACTGAGTGTTTGTAAATGCTTTTGACTAGACTTCCTACTTGAGTGTATTGCAGTTTGGCACACACAGACTCGGTGTGTGGTAATCTAGAAAAGTAAACTCTCTTCCCTTAAGCATGTCTCTGTTGTTATTTATGTGAAATATCTAGTTGCCCTATATATCCCAACCCTATTGGGATGAAAATAGCGTGGCTGTGTTCTCATGATGATCATCTGGAGTCACAGGTCTGTGTGGAAAGGGCATTTAGAACTTGTAAAAACTGTTCTCTCTTTGGAGACCCTAATCTTGAGGTGTTGGCTCAAATGAATTTAAACATACATTGACAACCTTAGTGTCTTTCTGGGTTGTCTGAGCAAGCATGTGACTTTGAAGAATTCAGCAAAGTCAGTCTTAAAGTAGAAGGATGGATCATCTTTATATTTGAAAGCAATTATTCTAACTATGCTTGAAGGGAGAGTGCTTTGAAAGAGTCTTTGAAAATGCAGTATCTAAGCTAACCATTGCCCTGGAGGAATTTATTGCTTCTCTGCTTTGCATGTTTTTAAAATGAAATTATAAACCAAGTATCTCTGGATTAACAGTCTTGTCCAGAATTTCCTTAAAACTCAGATCTGTTTAGCCAGTTCAATGACTTTAAGGCCTCATGCAGGAGCAGTGTGGTGGGAGGAAGAAGACAGAAAGATGAAGTTGCAAGGACTTGATCCTGTCAAGCTGATGAGACAGTTTGCTTTAGTGATTCTCTTACAGGGGCACGAGACTGAGTAGGAGCAGATTTTCCCTTAGAGAAGTGTGTGGGCTGGCTGAAATATGGTCAGGAAATGGAAATGAGATTACTATAGTAACAGTTACACACCTACACTCCTCACACGTTTTGGATTATTAGCTGCCTTTTTTGACTTGCTGGGCAGTGTGTAGTGGGGGTGAGTTAATGTGGCTCTGAGAGCCATTACTTTTCTATTTCCTGTATTTGTTTAAGTTGGCCATGCTGTTTTGCTAGCTTGATTTTTAGAACCAGTCATTTGAAAAACAGCAAAAAAGGGAGCTGTTGGAGAGGCCCAAATGCTCACATTAAACTCTCTGATAAAGGCAGGGCACCCAGCCATTTCTTTCCCCCCTTAGTGCAGAGCATGCAGAGCAAAATTTCTGAAGTGTTGGAAAAGGTTCTGTCTGGGAAGGAAAGGTCAACAGAAAGAGAAGAGAAATGGTAGCCTGTCACGCCTAGGGAGGATGTGAACAAGGCCTGTTCCTCTGGAAAACAGTGCCAAGATTATGGAAGAGAAATTCCACTTCAGACTCCCTCTCCGAATTGGAGCAATGCCGATGACACTGTGACTATAAATGGAATTGCTCTGGCCCTTCTGGACTGCCTTGAGATGCTGCCATGGCTGAGTGTTATGGCCACAGAGGCAGGAGGCTGTTACATCTCGGGCTGCTGAAGTGTTTTTGATAGGATTTTGCATCTTGTGACCTGTAAAAGTACTTTGAAGAAACTGTGCCCGAGCAGCAGTTTAGGCATAATTAGGCTACTACTGGACTGGCCTTGAAATAAGTTCTTGTTTCCTGTAGAGGTTTCCTTCTTAGCTTTTCAGTGAGTTTAATCTATTTGTAATACAGATAGGTGAGAATGAGAGCTTGAAAAAGTAGGAAAAGCCTGGAACCTGGAGTTATGTGTCACAGCAGCCTTGTCTGTCACACAAGTAGTGTTTATGTACAGTGTAGTCCAGCTGTTATTTAAAATCCCCAGGTTCCTATGTCACTTGTGGATGTACACAAACAAATCCTGCATTAGGTAATCCATGAAGTCATGTGTGTTAAGTCAGCATTTGGTGGCAAGCTTCAAGTGAAGTTAAATATATATATATACACACACACGATTGGTATTGCATCTGTCTGGAAGGTAACCTCATTTTTTATCTGTCTACCTTAATCATTTTTCCTCTGGGCTTTGTTGATTTAGGTAGGAACAGGACTGTAGACAAGTGAGCATGTTAGGTCAATTATAACAGTGTAGTTGTGAAAAAAAATATTTCCTTGAAGGAGACGTAACCTGAAGCATTAGCAACTCCTTTGAATATAAGAATGAGCTTGTAGTTATAAATATTTGACAAAAAAGGACTTCATTTGGCAACTAACGTTTAATGGAATGTTAAACAAGTCAATAGAGGAAGTTCTTAGCTGGGAAAGTGATTATTCATTGTTATCCATCAAAATAATTACCCATTAACTAAGATAAGGACCCTAGGGGATTCCAAGGGCTTGTTCAGGAAGCGATCTGTCAGGCTGCAGCGAGCTGTTCGTGAGAGCTGCAGCACTTCCTGGGAAGAGGAAGGAACCTCAGCGGGTTCCTGGCGGAGCTGGGGACCGGCACACCGGGGCTCCCCGTGCTGGGAGCCTCTTCTGCCTGCTGGGCTGTGGGTGAGCACCTCCCCTGAGCTCTGGGCTTCTCCGTGGCTGCAGCCAGGGGGTTCCAGGTGAGGCAGGTGCCCCTCTGCTCCAGATGAGCAGTCCAGAGGCTGCCTTGAGGAGCCCAGCTTGGTTCCAGCTCTCTGCATCCCTGATTTCCTGTCGGCAGGCCCCAGCTCTGGAAATAACATGACATTTTTCAGGCATAATTTCCTGTCCCCGGTACTAACGGGCCCTGAAACCGGCCTAGAAAGTCTGAGGTGTAATTTATAGGTTGAAATAAGGCTAAAGGACTAAGATTTGGAGGGAATTGGATCAGATGCTCTGCAACAGGGTGGAGATTTCAGATGACATAGGAATAAAGTTATCTGCTTGTGTCAGTCTGTGTACTAGGGGAAGAACAACATGCTGTTAGCAGTGGGAACACTTTTCCCCTTGAGGTTCTCATTCCTTAGTTTGATGTGCTTTGAGATATGGAGCAAAAGTCAGGATATGGATTGCAAACTGCTCTCGTGCAGGGAGAAAACACAGGACAACATGTGAGTCCCAGCACAGGGGGGAGCAGGAAACAGTGTCAGGTGTCCAAATACATCAAAACAGTGAACTCTGTGGCTTTCTGGAAGAGAGTCAGGTTATATAACTGCAAAATTACATCCTGGGACCCAGCTAGAGAAAAGCTCACATATCCCAGAGCAGCTCTTCAGTAGTATAACTGGTTAAAATGTGAAAACATAGAATAGCTTGGTGGGATTTTAGTAGTGGGGTGACTTCCATGCTTTATTCTGGAAATAATTGGGCCACTTTAAATTTGTGTGAAGTACAGTGAGTTTAAATGCCTGCTGTCAGAAATTTGTTTACTAGAAAGAAGGGCTGTTCTTCCTATTATCCAAACTGAAGAGATAAGAACTTAAACCTTTTGTCTTTGTGGTTGTGGGTGTATTTCCACGCTGATCACGTGCTGGCATGAGTGCAATATGTGGTCAGTGGGATGTTTCCTCCCAAGTTGAAACACAAGCTGATAGGACTCTCCTGTGTTTTACAGCTGAACCTTTGCTCAAGCTTGGTACCTTTAGACAGTCTTAAACATAGGGATCTAAAGCTAATTGTTTTCCCTGGTTTTTGTTCCTCAGCAGCTTTTACCAGGAATGAGCTGCTGTAATGATTGGGACTCTGGCTAAGCATGTTACATTTCGTTTTTGTTTTAAGCTTCCCACTGCCCTGAAATTTCTAGGATCTTGGGTGGAGATTGGAAGAGCTTTGAAGGGAGAGAGTAATATTGAAGGTCTTGTAGTTTTGGTTTGGTTGTTTTGGTTTTGTGTAATGCTGAGTCTGTTATTCCTTGCTAATGCTAATGCACTTGATACAGCTTGGCACTTCGCAGCTCTTCTGTAGGGCTGGAGCAGTTCAAGGGGTGGGAGTGCACATGAATCACCTCAAGTCTCTTGAGAGCAGCAGTAGTCTGGAGAAGCTGGCTCAGAGCTTTATAGTCTCTGTCTCATCTGCCACACAGCACGATCTGTGTTGGACCAGATGTTACTTTGAGGGTCTGTGTGACTTGACACAGATGTTATGGAAACGTCTGGAACAGGGCATCAAAAGTAGAGGGGTTAAAGCATGATTTGGGATGAGAGAACTGTGTCATGTTAATATTACATTCCAAAGCAGTGAAGAGGCAGAGCTGGTGTTTTAAATTAACATGTGTGTTCTGGAATCATTTACTTCATCCACATTAACATGCATTCCACTTGTGCTTTGATAAATAGCTCTCTCAGCCAGCAGAAATGGCAGGTTTATTTAATGAAGCATGAGATAAATCAGCAGGGGAAATCAAGGGGAAGACACGTCACTGACAGCTCCCTTCCCTAATGTCTCTACTTCTCCTTCTTTGAAAAGGAGAGGGAGCTCTAGCAAGAATATTTTATCAGTGTGTTCATTTAGGAGCCTGGATTTTTATTGGGGAAGGGTATCTGATTTCTTCTGCTTTTTAGGCAGGGCTTAGTATGTAAGAATCACTTGGATGGTGGCTGATTTATTGATTGACTGACTTGTCCAACACTGAGGAGATCAGGACTTCAGAAGCTCCTTTTCAAAGCACGAAAAGACTTTTCTCTGACATACCCAAGGCAGACTGAGGTATCCATGAAGTGAACACCAGCACTTTTTTTGCCATGGGAAAAACTTGTCCTGGCTGATGCGTGGCGGGCGGTGACAAGTTTATCTCAAGGTAAAGGAAATGTCTTGGTGTCTTGGTCTTCACTTTGTTTGCTTTGAATGACAGTGCTCCTTAGTCACTTAAAGAGAAACTCCTTGTGTCTTTTGGGTTGTGAAAACACAGCTGGCCATCTACCCATGGTGGAAGTGTTTTAGCTGTGCCACCTGACCCGCACGCTGCTAGCAAAGGCGTTCAACAAAGTCATGCTAGCTGGGGACTCGTCAGGGTTGGGTGAACGGGGCAAACGTTTAAAGAACAAAAAGGAGCGGAAGGTGCATGAGGGGTGAATTCTCTTCAAGAGAAGGTGGAAGCTGTTTCATCCTGCTGTTGTTTCTGCCTTGTCCAGGTTTCGAGGGAAGCGTCTGTGGACACAACGTGGACGACTGCCCCAACCACAAGTGCCTGAACGGCGGCGTTTGCGTGGACGGGGTGAACACCTACAACTGCCGCTGCCCACCCCAGTGGACAGGTACGGCCCTGGGCCACCAGCACAGGCTGCTGGCCCTGGCTGCCCTCAGGGGCAGGTGCCACTGCAGCCCTGAAAAGAAAAGCTGTCGGCACCAAAACCACCACCACAAGGGATAATTTCCCCATGAGCTGCACTTCTTGTGTGGATATACTTTGTAAATGGATAAGTGTTTTCCAAAAGCACAAAACATGGCTTTGCTATTACAGCTGTGGGCATTTGCTGATACATTTAGGGGTATTTTTAAGGTGGGAAAATGATAATTTTGATTATAGTGATGCTGCTGAGAAACAGGACAAATCTGAAAGGTAGGGGGAAAAGGAGGGAAGGGAAGTGTATGTATGGAAAGCTTATGGTTTTGCTACTCTTATTTTCCTGCTTGACTTATTTTTATCTAGAGTTCTCTGACTGGCAAACCTACTTGTGTTCATAAATGAGTCTCTTTTTACTCTGAGTCTGAAGGGAAAAAAAGCGTGAATTTCAAGAAAGTGTTATGCACAATATAAGGAAGCAGCTTACAGGAAACTCAGTGTCATATTTAGTTGCAAAATGTCTCCATACCTCAAAAATAAACAAACACCTCCGGTTATGGGGTGAGTCTTTTGAGTCATACTAGACTTTCTTAGCTGGCACACTTTTTCAGCTGAGTGTGGTTTTGCCCTTATTTGAAAATCATAGGGGAAAAAAAGACCTAAAACTAGTTTTTAAAATGCTTTTTTTCCTCAGAGAACATACATTCTGGTTTGTCATTAACTGCAAAGGTGGCTGCCAGTTAAGAACCCTCATTAACTTAAAAGAATTATATGTTCTTAAATGAAGCTGAAACCACATAAGAGTGAAGTGCACCACAGCTTGCATAGCTCTTTGAAACTATGTGTAAATTGGAGAATATGAGTCCTCCCCTCACTGAGCAAGTGTCCTTGCTTCTGTACTACTTCTCTATGTCCTGAAAGCCTGCAGAAAGTGAAACCTGTAGAGGAAAACATGAGACCTTGGGTGTGGAGACAACCAAACCCTAGTGACCCCCTATAGTCTTGCTCCATTCCACAGAAATTATAACCCTTGTTGTGATTCCTGGCATCTGCAAATTAATCTGTCTTACTCCCAAGCACGGAGGATATAATGATGAGGAGCAATCTCCAAGGAATTATTCTGGCATCATAAATTTAGTGTGCCTTACAGGATTTAGATGAATGTCTGCTGTCAGCTAGGGATGACTTCTGCAACTCACCTGGAAGATACCTTGGTGTCTCTATCTCAGGCTGTGATTCTGTTTGCTTTTGTGGTAGTTTGCCTCCCCAGTCAACTCTTTGCAGTGCAGTTGTGGTGGTTCCCTCTCTGAACCTCTTACGGGCTCTGAGCAGCACTGGGAAAAGCTGTGAGACAGTGTGGTGGCCCCTCTTGTGCCATCTTTCTCCTGTGTGGATGGTGTTTCCAGAAAACCTCTGTGTGTGAAGGATGCTTCCTTCCAGGGAAACCCTGGAGACAGAGAGGAGCTTCCCAAGCATTAGGTTCCCATGGCTCTCTTAACACGTTTTAATGGAATGGGCTTTCTGAGAATTTCCTTGTTTATGGTGCAGCTGAGGTTATCAGTGCAGCAGTGGTTTTAGGTGATGGCTTCTCAAGGCTGTTTGCCTTTCCAGGCTTAGGTCAGCATGGAAATAAAAATGATCTCACAATTTAGGAAGCAGCAGCTTGGCTGTTTGAACAATGAAGGTTAAAACCTTTATGGAACTCAACTGTCCTGTCTGAAATGCACAGTGCAAATTTCTGTGACTCCTCTCTGTCATCTCAGTAGCATTTTTGTGAAAGAAGCTTTTTTTTTTCTGAATGGACTTCAATCCCTTTCCTGCATTGTCAATTAGGGACCAAGGAGGTGAGGAAAGCAATACACATCCAGCTTCAAGACATGAAAGGGTGACACTGAGGCAGGGCACAAAACAGGGAGGATAGATAGAGGATTTCTGCAATAGTTTGGAGAGAAAGATGATGTTTTTTCAAGGTTAAATAAAGTGTAGTTGGTGCTGACAGGAGTAAATAATAAAACATCAGTTATTCAGCAACAAGGAAATGCACAAGTGCAGGTCTGCCCTTTACACAAAGGGGGTTTATAGCATTTTAAATCATCTCTAAGGTAAGTGAAGAGGGGAGAGCTGAGCAGGCAACTCCTTTGGAGTCTGTCCTGATAAATGTTTATAACTGAACAGGGCTAAACTGCGAGAATGAAGACTTCAGGGCAAGAAAAGCTTCCAATGAGATCGTGAGGTTAGAGGACACTGTACTGCTATAAAATAGCCCAAATACCCATATCTGTAAGAAAACATCAGCCAAAAATGAAAGGATGTTAATTTTTCTAAAAGTACCTGACAGTGTAGATGTGCTGTTTTCATAACAGTCTCTGCTTTCAAATAATTGTCGACTGTTTTTGGGGAAGATTGAGTTTGTCTGCAGTTTTAGTCTTTACTTAATCTTTGTGCTGTGGGTGATGCTCTCTCCTGTTTGTTAATATGGTTTGTGTTTCATGGCACAGAGAAAGCAGTCTCATTCCTTGCTAGAAAAATCAAGAAGCTGTATTGCATCTGATCAAGAAAAGTTTTGTGTAAAGTAATATTGAAGCAACCTTTACTGAAACAGAATCTGTCCCAGTTCCTTTTGGTAACCATCTGCCTCTTGTAATTCCCTGACAGGTGGTAGCCTGGGCTACATAACTATGCATTTTTAAAAAAAAATACTCTTTTTTTTCTGCTTGCTCCTACCTTTTGTGATGCTGTTTGCCTTCAGTCTTATTTCCTGCTCCTCAAACAGAGCTCACTGCTCCTTTTCTGTTGAAGTGCCTGCTTTCTCATTCTCGTTTTGCTGTTTTTTCCGGAAAGATAAAATCTTGCCTTTCAAAAACAATGATGTGAAATTCCTGCTGTCACCAGTGTTTTTGTCACCTTCAAAGTTCTCGTATTTCATATGGTTACAGTGATTATCAGTCTCATAAATTTGTGACTGGCAAGGCAGTCTTGGGTGTGTTTGGGTGAAACTGCCCCCGATCTTTCCCATTGCTGAATGTTAACTGCTGCTTTGTTTGCAGATGACTTTATCTTGTCCCAGGATACAGCCTTTGTTAGAACCAGTGTTTGCTGGGTGCTCTCAAAGCACGGTGGTGCAGATGTGTCATGAAGCTCCACCTTTCCCTGGAAACAGTCCTGGGTGCTTTTGTGAGAGTGTGAAGTCTCCGTGACTGGGTGCTTTTGTGAGAGTGTGAATTCCTCTGTGCATGACCGGCCAGAGAATCTGGGTCAAAGTTAGCCAAAAATCCTGGCTAGTGTCAGGATAAAGTGCCATATGAAGACTGCTGTTCCTCAGCCTCACTGTGGTCTGAGGAGAAAAGTCATTATCTTCTCTCCCTGCTCACAGACACTCTTCCCTTTCCTTTGAACTGGCTCTGGGATTTGTTGGAGTGTGCCACTTTAACTCACTAATCTAGCAAAAAAATCCTGTCCAGCTGCCTTTTTCTTCTTTTCTTTCCCTTTCTTGCCTTTTTTCTTTTGTTTTTTCTGGGATCAGGAATTAAAATACACAGAGCAGTCTCACGGTGAGTGGATGCAGAGAGAAGTGATGGCAGACCAGGGCTGAAAGTCATATGGAAGATTAAGGTGTCCTTCCACACACATGGGGAAACCATCTGAGAATTTAAAGGCAGTCATTGTAGCTACAATTCATCTAAAGAAACAAAGCTTGGTTTAAATGCACCTGTTGATTTTATTGATCTAACCTATGCAGCTTTGGGTCAAGAAAGATGTCTTGAGAATATGGATGCCTAAGAGATTAACAATATTAAATGCTATAAATGCTTATGTTTTTCTTGTATATCTAAGAAAGACTCCTGCTCCCCTGGAAAATCTGCAGTTTCAGAGGCTCCATGAATCTGTCTTGGGCCCAAATCCTGTTTCAGCAGCAGTGCACAGCAGAGATAAAGATTTGTGCCCTCCATGGAGTTACATCTTTTGCAGTTTGTGCATCAGAAGCTGTGGGATGAGACTCTGGGTTTGGGGGACCCTCTGCTCACTCTCAAGTGGGTTTTGGAAGACTAGAAGTAGAAGAAGACCCTTTGGAAGAAGGGTTCTCCATTACAGTACTTCAGTTGCAGGCTTGGCCTGCTCGCTCCCTTTCATTATTTCTACCCCTGTGGCTGGGAAGGCAAGGCTCCCATGGCAGTTGTATTTATTTAGGCTTTGTTTTCCCCTGAAAAGAGGGCTCCAGTGAACTGTATATTTTAAAATCTAGGCAACCTTTGTCTCTAAGGGAAGCACAGTGTGCTAACAGCTGACTCCACGAAAGAACTCCAGCACTGGGAGCTAGCTTAAGCAGCAAATGTTTGTCTTGAGCAGAAAAGCTCTTCAGGCAGCAGGGCTGTGCTTTTTAATTAAAATAGCTGTTGGCTTGGTCATATGCTCTTAAACACCAGCACAAGGGTTACTTTTTCTGCAGAGCTTTAGGCAGGAATTTTCAAAGTGGGGTGTTAAGGGTTCAATTCCTATTTAATGAGAGTAATATTTGCTCCCTACCTTTGAAAATTTTTCTGTGAAAATCCCAGAATCCCAGTCTTAAACTCTGGGCAGCCACGACTTTTCTTTGCTGAGAAGGAGGATAAACATCAAAAGGCTAATATGTAACATTTTATTGTAAGATCATATGCTCCAGTATTTTGTTTCTTAAAACTTGTTTGCCAAATACCACTTTCCTCAGCTTCCGTGTCACCAAAGTACACAATGACAAGTCATTCTAGTTTAGTGTTCAAAAAATGCTGCCTTCTTGGAGTACTTAGAAGGCAAAAATGTAGAGGAACTAACTCTGACAATAGGTGACATGGATGATAAATACTGAACATGATGCCAGTCTGCTAAGTCATTAAATACACATCCTTGCCATTTTATGCAGAGTGTTGGTGATTATGTGAGAGAGAGCCCTGTCAGGGCTGTTCTCTTTTCCCTCCTGGTGATGCTAGATGATGTCCCAAGACCTTTGTGTTAGCTCAGGGAGGCTGGGTCACACTCCCATGAGAAGTGCAGTCATCTTGCCCAGCAGTGCAGCAGTGATCAGCTTTCTGGTGCTGTTTCAGGCTTTATTAAAAAGCAGAGTGGCCTCTTTGGTCCTGGCTGGGATCTGTCTATGCCAAGCTTGACAAGTTGGCTGGTGTCACTGCAGTAGTATCTCCAAGAGACAGCTCTGAAAGAGGCCAAGAGGAATTACAATTCGTTTTCTTCCGTCATGTTTGAACTGGCAGAGACAAAGGGAGCAGGGAGCACGTGGCAGCCTCCAGAGCTGGCAGCTCCAAGTTTAAGTGTACAAATGATTTGAAGTGCTGGACACAAACAGACTTTATCCTGTATGTTGTTTGTTTCTGTTGTGGCCCTTGATCTCAGTGTTGTGCAGAGGGGATGGATTTCACAGGCATTAGGAGTTACACCCTTAGTCCTTTATCCGGTGTGGATTCTGGAACACCCACCACAACCTCCTGTTTGCTTGGTGCTGCCTTTCATTTCCCAACAGCAAGCCTGGGGTGGGAGGCAGCAGTAATAAAACACCTGAGGTGTCACAGCTGAGCTGATCCATGACAGAATGACAGATCCAACTCCCAGCACTGCCGCCTCTTCCCTTACGCCTTGGGGGGTTTCCAGCTCGGGAAACGCTCGCTCGTAGCAGTCAAATGTGCCAAATGATCTCTTGTGGAGATGTCCTTGGGTTTTCAGTACCTCTTTTATGTGCTTGGCACCAAAACGAGATGGGCCAGACCCCTCTGGTGAGGCTGGGTTGGTGGATGTGTGCTGTGAGACCAGACTAATAGGTAACAGTGGTTACATCCCCAGCTTTCTTGTTTCTGGCAGTTTCTGTCCCTTCCCTTGTTCGTAAAATGAGGTGATTTGTCTTTGGGTAATTACTGAAGATGGGTTGCTGAGATAGCTTGAGAATATGAAGCTTTTGTTGTAAGTTTTGGCTCCAGCTGTTACATTTTTTTGCCTTGCAGATCTTTTCACTTGTTTGGTATTTCCCTGATTCACTGGATTTTCCAGAGGAGGTAAAGAGAAGGACAGAGCAGAGAGTAGCTTGGTGATGTGTATTTCCTGTGGGTTACTTCTCTGTCCTGCTGCTGTCCCCGGTCATTTCACCTGTCACCACCATATTAAACCAGCCTGTCATTAGTGCCTCAGCTTTAATTAATTTTTAATGAATTGTGTTCTGATCATTTGTATTACTGCCTCTGAAGAGCTCAGTCAGAACTGCTCTCTCTACCCAGTAGGCTGTGGGGAGTGATTTAGGGCAGTATTTAATGGATCAGGCTGTGCATAAGTCTCTTAAAGCCCAGAGTTTTGTATTTGGGGGTTGTAAAATCCCTTGTAAAAGCCCATTAGTTCCAGTGCATGCTTCCCAGTGTGGTTATGAAATTAAACTCTTTTCTCTACCATATTAGCCTAAAATAAACACAGATGCTTGCTCTGCTCATTACAATAGTAGATTCATCTTCAAGTGTTCAAATTCTATATTAAGCTATTAAATTTTATGATTTCTTTGACGGTGTTTGACATCTATTTGAGATCTAATAAAAGTAAAACCAAAACCTCAGCACCTGAGGCTTGGGAATGGCTGCTACTGCTTTGCTGGAAGAAAGATGCTGTGAGATCCTGGGGAAGGAGCACATTTTTGAGAGCTGTGATGCTTGTTCTTTAGAAAAGTCCTGCAAGGGGAAAATAGTTGGCTTCAGTCCTTTTTTCTGGGGGAACTACTTGAGCAGGGAAGACCTTTACCAAACGCACATGCAGCTCTGGCAGGTGCAAACAGTGCAGCCCATGGAATTCTGTGTGCCCCTGGAGCCATCCTTGGAGCTGAAAGTATCAGTTTCATTTGTTGGATTGCCTGCAGGGAGCTGTGGAGATGCCTTTGTAGAAGGGTCTAGAATTTGGATGTGATCTGGGCATCCCACTTGAGATCCCTTTTGCTATTGCCTATTTATTGCTTGGAATGTTTTGGTCTGGATAAAGGTGTTGCCTCATTCAGAGAAGTTTGCAGTTCTCTGCTTTGAGATACCTAGTGTCAATAAAGCAACTTATGTAAACTATCAAATATTTTCTTTTGTAGACTTTGCCAAGTGCTGTATCTTCCCTGCAATAACTGATGTATTATACTCTCTATTAGCTCTCTTTCTCCCTTTGTGGGTAGCAGTTCCTGTATAAATCTCCTAGGAAGTTCTTCTCTCCACTGGTCTGTCAGACTATGAACTCTCCCTCTTTTTTATTCAGAGGTGGTGACTTCAGTACTGCAAAATGTTTTCCTGGCTGAGGTTGTGCCATTGCCATTGCACAACGAGTGTTTGCATTCGTTATTGTTCCTTGCAGTCAAATGCCTGCTCAGCGGTGTTTATTCTGTTGATTAGAGCTGTGATTGAGCAGAGGTCCCCACTGAGCTCTTCCAGGGAAGCTGGTGTTTCCTCAAGGAGTGCCTAACCCAAGCCTTCTGCAGCAAGTCTGTTTGCCTTTGTATTCTGCTTGGCGTTTGTGCCTCGAGCTTCGCCTGCTGTTGCATTGCCCAGCAGCCTCACTTGGTTGAATCCGTCTGAAATCTCTGGCTTCCTCTTGGGAAACATAAATGTTATTTTGTTAATGCCACCACTGCCTACTGTTTCATCACCTTCTAGGTCATTAATTAGACACTCCAGAGGCTGTATGCATAAATTGTTGCTGGACTGTTTCAAGGAGTATGGATAGTTCTGTGGGCTAAGGATTGAACTGAATGCTCTTACAAATACACAGTTCAAAAACATGGGAGCTGAAGTATTTTTCATAGATACCATTTTCCTAGAAGGCTCAATGCTTCCATGCAGTTTTCCCTTTGTTTGCTGAGGAGGCTCACACAGGAGCATGAGGAAACTGAGCTGTGAGCTGATGGATGCACATTGGGTTACACTGTAAATGCAGACATTTTTCTTGTGTTACAAGACAGAACTGGACCAGAGGAATGTCCTTCCCCAGCCAGCTGTGGCCTGCCAGCTGGCATCCTGAATATACACATGTGTGGTTAGAGAGGAGAAGAAACTGCATGGTCCTTTGGAGTGTGGCACTGATGACCTTCTGCCACGATTAGATTTGGTCTTTTATACAAATACTGTTCCTTATCTCTGAGCCCCTTCTTGAGTCTTGATAAGATGCTGTTCACCTTCTCACTTAGTAGTCCTTTGAAACTTGGATTAAAATACAAACAGTTCTAATGAGCCATGCTTTTTTTCAGCTACACTGGTTGTATTCAAAACCCGTACGGCAATCTTTGGAATACTTTGTGAATTAAATTACTCTTTCAAAGAGGTTTTGTCTAAATCTGGTTTATAGTTCCCAAGTAGCCCTTTCAGGAGAGCTAGTGACCTCTTCCCTGTGTGCTCTGTCTGAGATAAGTGACAAACTTCTTGAGCTACTGAGTGGATGACAGCAGAAAAGCTGCTTGGAGCCTGATGCTCCCCTTCCAGTGAGCCTCTTGAGACTCAGGACTAGTCTGATTCTCACCAAGTCGCCTTTTCAGTATCACTAAACTTGTAAGATATTCTGACTTCCAGTTCAGTCTGAGCCCAGTACTGGGGTGGTTGTGATTTTGAGAGAAATGGGATATTGCTGGCTCCTCCCAGCTCTGTTTTCAAGGAACTGATTTTTTTTTCAAGGCACAGGAAAGTATTTGCACCCTTTGCCCTACAAAGTGTTTTTAGTGATTAAACGGTATTAGATCTGCTGTCAGGAGCTTTAGCCTCTGATACTCCAGCTGTGCATCAGCAGACTTTCCTGCTGTTAAGAGGCCAAGAAAATGTTCTCCTTTATGGAAAGTCTGTTCTGCCAAAGATGAAGTCCTCTGACTGAACTGTCTGAAGGTCCTGCATTCAGCTGCAGAATCAATGCAGTTGGAATTGAGGTTAATGCAAGCCCTCTAAGGGTAGGATTAGCTTTTGGAGATGCCTGGTGCTGCTTTCCAGGGTGACACTTTCACTGACTGGTTTGTTCCAGCTAATGCTTCCCACTTTCAGTGTGGGATTGTTCTAACTTTGTGTGCTGCTTTACCTTTATAATTCAGGCTGTATTTTCTTTCTAACATAAAGAAGGAGAAGGGCTGGCTGTTTCTCATCACTGGGATCTGGTACAACTGCTTGAGGGAGGCCTTGAACCCCGTGTCTGCCAAAAGAGAAGCTCCTGGAGTTCCTTGCAGTTCCTGCGGCTCTGAAAGTGGGAGCAATCAAAGCAGCAAACATGTCTGACTTACTCCATATGGCTTTTCTGAGGGGAAATATGCAGGAAGTAACTTAGTTTCATAGTGGGCAAAAAGTGCTAAGAGTTGAAGGCTGTTCCTTTTTTCTACTTCTAGTTTTCAATTTTGAAATACCACACAGACTAGCTGTTTACTTTGTGCAAGGTCACTTAGAACCTGAGTCGGCATTTTACTGATTTCCCAGGCTCTGCAAATATCAAGGCCAGGATAGGTTTTCATTACCTTCTTGGAGTAAATTGTGTTTTCTTTCTTGTTGTCTTTTATGTGTATGTGTCTACATTTCCATCAAAATATTGTATTGTTAGTGTATTCACGCTTTGCTAGTTCAGCCTGTGTTTACTATGTATCTTTCAGAAATGTAACTGAAACTAGTGAGCACACAAGAGAAGAAACACCTACACAAACTTGCAGCTAGATGAATTCACATTCAGTAGTTGTAGCATTCAGAATTTACTTGGGTTATGGACGTGTATTACACTCTGCAGTTTGTACAATCCATAATGGACTTTGCCCTTGGAAGTTGAATTTTCTGCTCTGCAAATGAAAGACTTGATTCTTCCTAAAACTCTTAGTAAGCAGAAAACAAGCTTGACAACTACATGGCTACAAATAAATATGTTTATTTTGTTACAGTTAAGTCAAAGCAGCATCCCCTAAGTAAATTGTTTCAGAGAACTTGTCTCATTTGATTTTATCTAATTGACCTAGCAGAGAGAAGTCTTCCAATAAAGAACAATGCCTTTTCATTGAAATACACAATAGTAAAAGGCAGTAGTTAGTTGTTCATTTATGCCTCTTAATAGATTGAATAGAATATCTTTTGTTTTTAAAACAAACAGCATTAAGCTGGAGGTCTGATTCATATTCATAATTAAACACAAATACAATTGTATTGCAAAAGGGGCATTAGAAATTGGAGAAGCTGAGTGAGGACCAGATTCAAGGAGCTCAAATGTGGTATGTCTTTAAAATACTGTTCAATTGCTTGAAGAAGTTTAAGCTCTGTATTTTTCTTCTCTTGTGGAGGCATTGATAGACCTTTCAAAAGTATGTTTTAGTTTAGGGCTGCAGAAAAATGGAATAGCTGAGGACATAGGGTTATTGCAAGGACATCAATGATGTCACTTGGATCGTCCCTTCTAGAAGTGGAGGGTGAGTAATAGTAAAAAAAATACTAATAAAATTCCCAAGTGTTGGTATTACTGGTGATACTTGAAATGGGAAGTCAGAACCAAGCCCTGATAGTTTACATGGGAGATTAGTTAGCCCATCTTTGCTTAAAAAAATCACAACCAACAACAAAGTCCCCCAACAGCAAGAAAGATGCAAACTAAAAACACGTACTCCCACACTCCATCACCCTTGCCAAAAGCCCAGGAAATGGTATATTTCATATAATGAGTTATGGTGTATTTCATATACGGAGTTCTGTCCAGCCAGTCAAAAAGCAAATGATTTTTTTGAGAGGCACCAGATTGTGGTGTGGCTGAAAACCTCTTCATGCTTTGGTGACAGCAGCTCAGACTGGCTGAGCCAAAAGGATGCGAGAGTTCCTCCTTTGATCTGGGCTGGGCCCCCTCCAAGAACAGAAGGAAAATCACTTTTGTAGTAAGCAAATAACATCTTGATTATTTTTTCTTGAAGGAAGTCGATTGTGTTGAGCTGCAGGATACGCGTGACTGCTCAGAACCAGCCCAGCTCTCTGACTCTTTTCAGGGTGGCCACTGATAAGCCAACACTGAAGGCTCCTGAACAAACCCCTTCTAGTGTGACAAATGCATGCTTGGTTTGTTCAGAATGCACAGAGGTGTTTTACAGATAACAATAGCAAGGGTTCGAGTTCTCCCCAACTGTTTCACTGAGCAACCGAGTATTAAATATTAATTCTGAAAATTCTACTGTAATTATCACTACTGTCAAAAATTTCTTATGGTTTTTCAAGTGATAAAATTGTTTCGAAGTAGTCCTACCAAAGGATGGAACATATGCACAGAACAGGGTTGTGCAACTAATTTTTTAATAATAATTTTATTTCTTTGCACCTAAGAGGAAGAAAGAAATCCAAGTCTCATGGGATCAAAGGCTAGGATTTATCTAAGTGCTTTGAAAACAAAAGGAATCATGAGTCTAGTAGATGGAGATGGTTAAGTTTGGACATTTTTTAGATTCCTGCTCATGATAAATATTTCAGTTTGGTGTATTGGAGGAGGATGTGTCTGTGCTCTCACATCACTATTTCTGTGTTGTTAATAAACAGTGTGACTTATCAACATCTAATAAGTATTTTTAATTTGGCAAGCCTGAATAAACTGGAGCCCAGGTGCATTGGCAGATAAGACCTGTGGTGTGCTCTTGAATTTCTTATTCTTGGAATACAAGGGGAATTCCATGCAAATGCAAATGTGCAGCAGATAGAGAAGAGAAATTGTGATTCATTTTGCACATTTACTAAAGATCCTTGACCCAAATAACAGAAAGTTGCTGGAAGCCAGTGACAGAGGGCATGGTATCAGCTGGGGAAGAGGGGAAGGTCACATCAAACAAATTAAATTTTACTCTCTGATAAAGGGCCATTTTCTGATGCTGTGTGCATCCTATCAATGTTTCAGGAAGGGTGGCAAAAGCAAGTTACCAAGAAGTGTTAAAAAAAGGGCAAGCTTTCAGTCTTAAAGAGTTTTTCATGTAACTGCAAGGAGAGAAATAGTTTATCAAGAAGAAGATTATGGACTGTGACCAGTACTCTGTGGTTGCATATGTGAACCCATGTGCCAGCCTGGGAAGAAATGAGCTGGTGCTCATGAGATTTTATCTGTTCAGGAAGCTCAAAATGACTTGAAACTTCAGCTAAACAATTTTGGCTTAAAAGTAAACTGTGCAACTTTAATGGGGAATGTGAATAACTGTTGAAGCAAACTATTATTGCAAGCGGTAGGTTCTCCAGATTTTAATGTCAAAGCAAGATGGATTTCAGCAAAAAGAAAACTTCACTAAGTATGAATTGCAGAGCTTTCCATAGATGTGACTGTAAAGTTCAGCATCCTTTGAAAATTATTTAATACTTACTGGTCCTTTGGTCCTTTTCCTTAAATCTCCCTGGGAGTATACATTTGTTTTCTTCTCTCCAATATCTCCAGTCATAAGAACATTTTTAGACTATTTCTTTTGTTACTAAAAAAAAAGGAAACCTCTCAACAACCAAGAAACCCCCAAGTATTTGTGGTTGCCTGTACAATACCTGGGGCAAGGAAAATTAGTATTTCACCTGGTAGAGTTTTAAGAACTCTATTCTTCCTCACTGAGTAATCATCATTGAATAATTATATAGGAAAGAATTACGTTCTCCTGACAAATGTTGCCTTGCTGCTGGCCTGTTGATACTCCTTTGGCCAGGATTTTCTTGTCACACCATCTTTTCTTAGTCCCTCTGGCTGCCCTGCAGGCAGCCCTTCGTTCTTTTTGCTTTTCAGCTCCTCGCAGGTGTATCTCCAGTTGCTACAGGCTGCCTGCTGGCTCTCACACTGCACCTTTCTAAAGTGACTCTTTTTAAAGTTGCTCTTCTTAAAGTCATTTGCAGCCCAGCTCCTGCTTTGGGATTGTTCAGGGATGCTGGTTGTCTTTGCCTGATTTGATGACAGTGCTGTGGAAGTTCTGGCACTGGAGTCTGCTGGAATTAAGGGGTGGCAGTCGGAGGACTACAGCCTTCCCTTTGGTCATGTTGTCTGTGCAAGAACCTCCTTGAGCACCTGAAGTGCCATTAAAGCTGCTTGTTTGTGTGCCCCAGGCCAGTTTTGCACGGAGGATGTGGATGAGTGCCAGCTCCAGCCCAATGCCTGCCAGAACGGGGGCACCTGCACCAACCACAACGGGGGCTACGCCTGCGTGTGTGTGAATGGCTGGAGCGGCGACGACTGCAGCAAGAACATCGACGACTGCTTCACTGCCTCCTGTGCCAACGGCTCCACCTGCATCGACAGGGTGGCCTCCTTCTCCTGCATCTGCCCAGAGGGAAAGGCAGGTGAGGCCACAAAACTTGCACCAGTCTGGCGCTTTCACGGAAGGTGCATCCTGGGGTTTATGCACTTGTTTCAAGTGGCGGGTTTGTTTCGTGCCCCAAAAGGAAAGGCACTGTCCATGAGCAAAGAGCTGTTAAACCCCTATAGCATGGGACAAAGAAGTATTTGTACCAGGCTAGAAGATAAACTTATTACTGTTTAGGTTGCAAGGAAAGATCTTTTTCTAGCCCTTAGCAAAATCTGTATTTGCTTGAGAAGTTGCACAAGTGTGACTTGCTCTATGCCCCTTATAATAATTGCCTGAATCTAGAAGACAGATTTAGATATTTTTATGTTATTGTGTTAGAATCTGGGCATCCTCATTGGTATAGTGGAAAATTTGCTGGTTAAGGTTAGGTGCAATTGTTTCTCCTAACTACATGGAAATAAAAGCGATCTGTGTATCTGAATTAAAGTGAGCTTCATGTGCACCTTTTCAGCTGTCAGAAAAATTATCATGCTGGTTTGAGAGAAGAGTTAGTTAACTTCTCCAGGGATGAGATTCTGATAACGGTCAGCCATTTTCCTGCTTCAGAAGTGCTGGAGACACCTCTAAAATAAAAGAATTTGTATTTAAATGTAATATTCTATGAGCATATGATGAATTCCCTACGGTAGTTCATAGGCTCAAGCCTGTAAGATATTGCTCAAGTTTCTGGCTGTGGGAGTCTCTATTTGAAATATCAGGACATGGAATTTGTGTAAAATGCAGTCTGACTGTTGCATCTCTCTGTTTTAATAAACACTTGGATGCTTCTTTAGGTCTTCTGTGCCACTTGGATGATGCCTGTGTTAGCAATCCGTGCCAGAAAGGTGCTCTGTGTGACACCAACCCTGTGAATGGAAACTACATCTGCACCTGTCCCCAGGGCCATAAGGGAGCAGACTGCACTGAGGATGTGGATGAATGTGCAATGGGTGAGTTTCTGTTTGCTCTCTGTGAGTGCAAGAGTGCACATTTTGTCATTCTCCACGTACATGGGACTCCTTTCGTGCTCTCTCCCTTCCATTTCAGAGTCTTTGGATACATTTTAAACCTTGTGTGAGACCTGGGGCAAAGGGCTGAGCCAGAATAGTTGTCCATGTTTGAACTGGAGTATGAAAAGCAGTGAGAGATGCTTAACCATTCTTCCTTGTGCCAGAGGGCTTTAGCACTGTGTGGGCAGTGCATGCAAACAGTTGTGATAATAAAGCTGTCCCTCAGAACTGCAGGGTACAATGAAAGCACCGCAGCTCATGTGGGAGCTGCTGCAGCTACAGCCTCGGTAGGAATATATCAAGGCTGTTTGACAGCCAGAATATGGCTGGACCTTTTGAGTGCCTTCCAAGACTGCTGACCACGTGGGCTTTCAAAGCTGTAGCTCTCTGATAGCATGCTGTTGTGTTGTTTTGGGGATTAACTGGACTCTTACAGACTTACTTACTGTTTTGTAAGTGCTCGTTCATGCTTCTAGAGGGTGATGCGTGAAGGCAATGCCTAACCAGCACTCATGGAAGGGTTGGAAAGAGGCACTTCTTTGAATTTTGTTCCTCAGTCTGCCTTGGACAAGAGCACTGTTCCTTTCTGAAAACACAAAAAGGACAAGGTTGGTTGTTTTGTGGCTGTGGCGCCATCTTGTCAGCCTCAGGAATGAAGTAAATGTAAAATGTGATCTGGAAATAAGGCCTTGAAAACATCATTAGTTCTCTAATCCATGCTAGCTGATACTTTTCTCTTAAGAACTGTCATTAGTAATATGAGGCAGAGTTACTCCTCTAGTCCCTGATGGTGACAGCAATCCTTTTTTTTTGCCCCTGACAGCCAAGTAACTGCCACTGTTTTCTTCAGGGGCCTTTCCCCAGAAGGATGAAGAGTCTTTCCCCAGTATTACTTGCCAGAAAGGAATGCCCAATGAAAAGACCATGACTAATAAAGAATGCTGTGGCTTTCCTGCTCTGAGGAGAGGTTTTGACAAACACACATGTTTATACTTTTCTTGCAGCAAACAGCAATCCGTGTGAACACGCCGGGAAATGCGTCAACACAGAGGGCTCTTTCCACTGTGAGTGTTTGAAGGGCTACACAGGACCTCGCTGTGAGATGGACATCAATGAGTGCCACTCAAACCCCTGCCAGAACGATGCCACCTGCCTGGATAAAATTGGAGGGTTCACGTGCCTCTGTATGCCAGGTGAGGGGAGCTTCTGACAAAGATGGGACTTCCAGCACAGGAGGAAACAGATGGGAGAGCTCAGGGAGAGCTGCCATCTCTGCTGAGGTGGAACACAAAGCTGCAAGGGGTGAGGCTAAATGGGGAGAGAGAGCCTGCTGTGGTGGCACCAGCCAAGAGGACCTGGCATTGGTGTGTGGGAGGGAGAAAGCAATTAGAGGGCTGAGAAAGAAACCAGGCTCTGCATCAGCGAAGTTCACCTTCTGAGCTGAACTGTGTGGACCTGTTTGTTTCTATGCCTGGTAAAGGGCACGTGCAGAGTCTTCTCTTTGTGAAAGCAAAGCAGGTGCAACCTTTAAAAAAGTGAGCCTGTTTTGAGGGATTCATATGATGATTTTGGATAATGGTGTTTGGGGTTTTTATTTGCTTAAAATACCCCAAATAATGCAAGCTCCCATTGAACTGAGGAAGTCGCTGTAAAAAAAGCTACTTGAATGAAATTGTGCATGTAAAGTTTGCATGGCCAATGTAACCAGTGATCAGTGTTAGTCTTCTATTTTGCACTCTGATAGAAAGTGGTGAAAAAGGAAAAGGATGCAAGTTGCCAGTTGCACAAACTTACAAAGTACTAAAAACACGAATATAAATAAAGAATTGTGACCCCTGCAGGTGATCAGCTGATACCATAACAATTACAATGAGTTTTTATTGATATAGTATGTATTAGTATATGTCTTGAAAAGTGGAACTCTAGTTCCAGTTTTTCTTGTACTCTGCCATTAGCTAAAAGCCCTTGAGCTGAAACTATCTGTTGTTTGTTTATATACCTTTTACAAAGTAATTAACATAGCCCCTTCTCAAGTGGAAGAAAAGATTAGATGTGAATTCAGCATGGACTTCTGCTATTGCTGGTTAGGTGAACATCTTCAGCAACAGTGAAACCTACACAATCAACATCCCTTTTTAACCTCTGGAGTATATTCTTACCTCATAGGTTCTGTCCAGACTGCAAACTTGCAATGGAACTCTGCTTAGACTTTCAGCACTGGTATAAGAGGCAGTTACACTCCCAAGGGCACTTTCTAAAGCCTTCAGTCATCTGTTCTTATTTATTTTTATTTTTTTAACAGGTTTTAAAGGAGTTCACTGTGAAGAAGATATTGATGAGTGTCTAAGTAATCCCTGTGTGAACAATGGAGTGTGTCTTGACAAAGTCAACCGCTTCCTCTGTGTCTGTCCTCCTGGTGAGTTCTTATTTCTGGAAGCTTTTCCTGCTTCACCCTACCAAGAACTGCACAGATGTTGTGGGTGATATGTTTCTTGTGAGTTTCTGTTGTGAGTTTCTGTTGTTCTTAGGGCAGCACTTGTCTGAGTGAGTTCAATCGCTGTTAAATCAGAGTAGTTTCATATTGGTTGCATTAATATTGTGCCTGTGACTGGATAAGCACTGACAAACACATAGTTGGACACTTCACCTAAAAGGCAGCTGGCAACATGAGCTTCTGTTGTTGTGGAAACTGTAGTGAGATACTCAGCATATTTTAGAGTTCAGGCCCTCTACATGCTGTTTGTCTTTTTCTGAGGTTTTTAGGCAGAAGCTGGTTTTGCATCAGTATAGTTTAAGCTGCTTGCATGAGGAGTGAGATGAATTGGCTTCACTAGAAAAGGAAAAGAGCACAGCTGAGGGACCAGTGTTAACTGTAGAATGAATATCACTTGTTTTCTTCATGGCTTACAGGAAATTTCAAGTTCAGAATATACATGACAAAAGCCTGCTCTGCATCCCTTCTTATTGACTAATGGTGTTCAGGCTCTTGGTTTGGTTCCTTCCAAGAAGAATTCCTGATTTTTTTTTTTAAATTTTTAAATCAAATTGCCCAAGGATTTGCATCACCTGACATCACCTGTCAATACTTAGTTAACTACTTCAAGAAGTGTGTTGAAAGTTCCAGTGCTATATTGTACCACATTCCACACTGCTGCAGTAACTCTAGTCTGATGTATGCACTGGTATTTTATTTTTAGCTGCTTGCTTTGATTGCCTCAAAGGTTTTTATTGGCGGGCTCTCAGTTTTACAGGCAGGCACAGCTGTCCAGTGGTGGACACCACTTGAGCTGCATCTGCTTTGTTTCTGTTTGACTTGGCCATGTCAGTTTGCAGGCTGAGGCTCCTTTGACCTGGAAGAGAGAACCTTTGGAGGGTGCGTTGGACGAGGAGCCAATCCAGCCAGGGCGTGGTGTGCGTGCCTAATGATGCCATTGAATGTAGACTTGCTGAGCTTATGTTTGGGTGGGTTTGAGGATTTGCCAACAGGCACTTCCTGACAGTGCAGCTGTGTAGATGAACCCCTGCAGTGACCTCTGTTCTGTGCCCCCAGGATTCAGCGGCGCTGTGTGTCAGATCGACATCGACGACTGCTCCAGCACGCCGTGTCTCAACGGGGCCAAGTGCATTGACCACCCCAACGGCTACGAGTGCCAGTGTGCCACAGGTCAGTGTTCAGAGCCCCTGGGGGGAGAGGACACTCACCTAAAGACGTGAGAGGCCCTCACAAAGATGTCAGTGTTCTCTCTTTTTCCTCTGAAATGCTGCTTGTTTGTTGCAGAGCTTTGTCTACTCCTTTGTGCAAGGAATAGTATTTAAGTAAAGAAAGCCTTTCACTCGAGGCAGTTAAGTTCACAGCTGATGGGAGTTCTGGCCTCCCCCTTTCAGCACCATCTTTTGCGTCCCAGAAGATGACTGGGAATTCCCAGATGAATACCTTCTTCTGTATTAGCTATGGAATTCACATATGGACAAACATCATTGTGAAAGGCTTGTATTTGTGGCTTGTATTTACCTCCCTTTCTCCCAGGTCAGATTATATCATGTGCAGTCGAAAAACAAGAGCTGGACAGAGCAGTGCTACTGTGCATTCTGATTTCTGTTGCATCAGACTATTTTATGTCAAAAGGCTAAGACTGAAATGCAGTAACAGTTGTGGAAGAAATTCCACTCAGTAGCTGCCTGCCAGAGAGTAGCTGAAATGATTTGTCAGATATCACACAGAAATTTTGATAGAGCTCTGGCCAGAACTCAGGTGTTTGTTTTTTTAAAATGCCTGGTGAATTACATATTCAAAAGCATCAGGTTTAATTATAGGATTTTCTTGTCTTCGTACCTCCAGGAGTGATGTTGATATGTTTTTATCTCCATTTTTGCATCTGGTTGAATAAGAGGGTTCAGAGCTGTTACATTCTGATTCTCAGTTAAGGAGCTGCTCTTGGTTGCTTTCAGTTAATGGTGCCTGATACACTGCTCATGATACAGATATGAAATGCCTTGGCTTTAGCTCTTCCATTAGGGAAGGAGCTGATCAGTTCCTGGAGCTATCTTAGCCCCAGTAATGTGCAGTGAGGTTGGTTAGGTTTATGTGCAACTTATCTCATTTTGAATCATTCCAATAATGAAATTATTAAGGCAAATTTGACTTCACTGCACAGAATGTAGCAGAGATTAGCCTTAATATAGCCTGGTTTTTATCACACATTGTCTCCACCATTCCCAAAGTTCCTGAAGAGGCATTGAATTTGTTGGAAGAAGGAGAATGCAGTAGTTCTGACCAGGAGAGGAATAATTATTGTGGTCAGAATTTTCCTTTTGACTACTTCATGTGACAAACTAAACAGACACTTGCAAAAAGAAAGAAAAGCTCAAATCTTCTCCAAACTTGGAAACTGTTTTAGTCTTTCTCAAGCTGGTGTGTATTCTGGTTGCTTTCATTCACTGAGAGTGCAGTGCTGATCAGGCCTGGGAGGGGTTTGGGTCATGTAGAGGAGGACAATGTGGAGAGCTGTGCCTTGAAAAGCAAGTTCTGAATTTGGCTCTAAAACTGCATAAACCACCTCAATACAGAAATTCAAGGTGTATCCCGCTTGAGGAGGGAAGACAATTGCTTCCATGAAGGCAAATGATGAGCATTTTCAGGCTGAAAGCAACCAAACACGTGTTACTGAATCAGCAGTTCTTAGAATCCTTGGTTAAATTTTTGATTGAAAATAGAAGAGGGACTCTGTATTAGGGCTGTTTTCCATCCTGTCTGAAGGATTCTCTATATTCAAATGTTTTTTTCCTAGTCTATCTTTTGTCTTCAAAGAGAGAAATCATGTTTTGGTGAGATGTGTTGAGTTAAGAGATCCAGAAATATTCCTGATCTCTAAGTGGCTCAGATGAGCTACAATAGCAGGCAAGGTGATACTTTTTGAATGACGTGTGCTAAGTATTGCATTTAATGTTGACAGCCTTCTGTAAGACTGAAATGTGGAATTCTTCATGGGGGCAGGTCAGTTACTGGACAATACTGTTTGAGTTTGTTCTTGCTCTGCTAATCTCATAATGAGTGATGTGTTCCCTGAATGGTAATCGCCAGCTGCCGACGTGATTGAAAACTGCAAAATGTTTGGCCAGATGCTGTACAGATAGCTCTATTTACTGCTTGCTTTTTGTCTTTTCTTTCCCTTCTGGCATTATTCCACTTCTCCTTCCCAGTGGTAGATCATGGCTTTTCTTTTCCTGGGTTGTTTCAGGTCTTTCCTCTTTTATTTATCCCTCCCCTCTTTTTTTTTCCCTTCTGCCACCCTTTGTCCCCTTATCCGTTTGTTTTTCCTCCTTCCCTAACATCTTTTTGTATCCATCTCTGTAACTAGCTTCCCTTCCCTCTCCCCACCCACTTCCACACCCATTCATCCAAGCATACGTTCGCAGACCTTGGAAATGTTAGCCGTCACCTGGTATGTTTGACCAACAGAAATAACCACAAACCCGTATGAAAAATGGGGAGCCTCTTATCCACTTATAATACTCAGGTGAGAACCACTCTTCAGCTGTTGAAATTCCCTGCAGCTTGGTTTGTATCAGTCTCCAGTTGGTGTCTTGAAGTTTCAAGTTCTGCCTTCCTGATCTTTGGCTGCTGGAAGGCAGCGTGAGCTGTTCCTCCAAAACCTCAGCTCTGAAAACCATTTATTTGAAATTGTCCCTGTCTTATATAGCTCTGCTCCATCACAGAGAGCAGGGCTCTTGAGGGAGTTGTTTGCTGCTCTTAGCTTCCTGAACCCTTTAGCCCTGTTTGTGCATAGGCTCTGTCCTTCTCTGTTGCTCAGGATGTTTCCCAGCTGAAGCAGAATGAAACAGGCCAAATTGCTGCTTGTTTCATTGCTCCTAACCAACAGGTTGCATGCAGCCTTCAATAAGTTTGCTGTTGGTGCTTGATTGCGGTTACTGAAAAGTTTCCCAGTGAAAGAGGCAAGAAACTTTCTAATAAGCAGAGCTGCAGAAGCTTTGATGTGAGCCAGGGGAGTTCCCTTGGGAAGGTTTCAGCAGCTTCTTTGCAGTAATTTCTCATTCTAACAAGGTCAACCCCACTCTGTCCCCCTGTTACTGTGCAGAGGAAATAATGGCAGGAGTGTGCCTTCAGACAGTTTGTACTGATGCAAATAAATATTTCTGATGGAGATTTACATGTTTCCTCTCATGACTGCTGTACCAAATAAACTGAAGGTGACCTCTTTCAGTGCCAGGGTTCTCCATGCATGCTGTTGTTCTGCAATGCTGTGAACAGTGGAGAGTGTTGTGTTGCAGGGCTGGAAATGCAGATGAGGTGCCCAGTTACCCTTTGTGCTCTCTACCACTTTGCTGATTCTTGATACAATCCTTTCTATACCTGCATTATGTTCACTGCAGCATCCTGCCAGTAAACTCCTTACTTACTCCTGCTCATGGTTTTTCCTCAGGTTTTACTGGCCTTCTGTGTGAGGAGAATATCAACAACTGTGATCCCGACCCTTGCCACCACGGGGAATGCCAGGATGGCATTGACTCCTACACGTGCATCTGCAATCCTGGCTACATGGGTGCCATCTGCAGCGAGCAGATAGATGAGTGCCACAGCAACCCTTGCCTGCATCAGGGGCGCTGCATCGACCTGGTCAATGGCTACCAGTGCAACTGCTTGCTGGGCACCTCAGGTGTGTGAAACACAACTGCAAGGCTTGCATTCAAGCAGAATGGGAGCATGTAATTATTTCTTATGTGTGCTCTGGTATGTGCTAAATTTGAGATTGATTATGGTACGAGAGTATCATTTTCACATTGCTTTTCCTTGCTGAACTTTGATGTGTTTGTGTGGATTGCTGAACCCTTGCTGGGGCTGCAACTGATCTTGGGAGAATTTGCTTTCTCTTTGCTCCAAAAAAATCAGGCCTGCAGAAAAATTAGGCATAGTGTTCAAAAGGCTTATTTTTTTATTTAAATATTCAGTACATGCAGGGTCATATTCAGTCAGCACCCAGTGGCTCAGGTGACATTCCTTGGTGTTGCAGTGCTTCTGCATCATCACCTGTTTGACTCTGATGTGACTTTGAAGTGGGTGGAATTCTTTATTTGGCTATTTAGGGAAAATAGTTTTGTTGCCTTCTTGTAAAATTTACCCTTCTTATTCCTCAAACTCCTTTTTTCTTAATCCAGGAGTAAACTGTGAAAATAACTTTGACGACTGCGCCAGTAACCCGTGCATTCATGGGGACTGCATTGATGGCATCAATCGCTACAACTGTGCCTGCAAACCTGGATTTACAGGTAAAGGCAGCTACCCAAGAGCTCTGAATTGTTCTGAGATAGTTATCCGAGTAGCCAGGGAAGCTGTGCTTTGCATACTGACTGCAAGGGATTCAGCTGGTATCTCAGTAAATCCTTCTAATCTTTGGATCTTAGCATCTTACATTACAGCCAGTTCTACCAAGCAGAAAAATGGCCTAATCTGTGCTGTGAAATGCCATTCTTGTTAGGTAATTAAGTCCAATTCATGGTTCTTGGTTTTATAACAAATAAACACACGTGACTTCAGTTTATTATTTACAGCCTTATTCCAGGGACAGATTGTGGACAGTATGGAGAGGTGTTTGATTAGACTCTGCCTTGGGCTTTGACCATGGACAGTATTTCTGTTTCTGTGAAATCAGAGCATTAACTTGGTGTTCTCATGAGTTGCTTCCTGCTCTGAAGTCTTCAGATGAATAACCTGATTTTTTCAGAACTTCTCTGTCATAGCATGGTCTGTTCTGTTTTCTTTTTAAACTACAAAATGTCTTTAGTACAGTAAAAGTGGGGCTGAAAAAAGAAGTGGTTAGAAATCCCTGGATCTATGTTTAGAACTGTGAGTCAATATCAGGATGATTTCTGATGGCTAAAGCACATCTCACCACTGTTTATGAGGGCTTTTGTATTTTGAGCCATGTAGGGTAACACAAAATAATTATTGTGAGGCAGTTGGTACTGTTTACTACAGCTTTCTCATCACGTTTGTTACTGTTTATTACTGAACTATTCCAATTAGAATAGATCTGAAATGCATTAGAAAGAGCACTAAAAGGTTTCATGTGTCTTGTGCTTTTCTCTTGGGGTCTTTCTAAACTCCTGATGCTCCTTCCTTCCTTCCTATGGCTCTGGCGTGGTGGTACTCTGTAGTGCCCAGAATGAGATGGGGGATGATGCTGATCACTCATGCCTACCACTCTCCTGTGTTGCTGGCACTCCGCATTTGTTATCCTGCTGGATCTCTTACTGTTACACTGTTAAAATAATTCAGAAATACCATGAACTGGCATATTCCAGTCTTTAAGGAGCTGGCTTGCATGGGGTCTTGTTACTTTGTCATTTCCTTCTGTTAAAAATGCTTTCAACTTACTGCAGCATTCAGTCTGTTTAGCTTTCCAGCCTCACAAGACCTTTTGGTCAGTGCTTCAAGGATCTTGCAGTCGTAATCAGAGGCAGGCAAAACAGGAAACGGTGCTTTTTAGAGCCCCTTTTGCGCAATAAACCACAAGAACTGTATTTACTGCAGACATTTGGGCAGTATTGGTTGTTCAAAGGGTAGGTACTTCAAAGCACAGGAGCAGGCCTACGACAAGCAGGGCTCAAGAGGTTTGTTGCAAGCATGATACAGCTGAGTGATTTTTGCTTTCCTAATCAATCTTAACGGGTGGTTTTCAGTGGAGATGCTGGAGTGGTTTGTAAATACTTGCTGAGTGTAAGAGCTGTTTTCCAGGCACAGGGAAGCGCTGCATCTCTCAGATGCTTCTCTTGGCCTGGGTTAAAGCAGGGAGGCAGAGCCGGGTGCTCTGCCGTGGCTCCCCGGGCCGCGCTGGGGCCGTGCTGGCGGCGCTCCCCAGGAGGCGCTGCCAGCGCTGCCGTTCCCCGCAGGCCCGCGCTGCAACGCCGACATCGACGAGTGCGCGTCCAGCCCGTGCCACGGCGGCGGCACCTGCGTCAACGAGGTGAACGGATTCCGCTGCCTGTGCCCCGAGGGCCTGCACCCGCCGCACTGCCAGCCCCAGGCCGACGGCTGCCTCAGCAGCCCCTGTGTGCACGGCAACTGCACGCACACTGCCACCGGGTAAGGACACCCAGCCTGCCTGCTGCCTCCTCTTACTGCTTCTGCCCTTGTCCACACCTCCCATTTTACTGATCTCTCAGGGTGGAACCCCAATTTATCTGATGCCTGTGACACAGTGACACTAAGGGGTACACCTTCATTCACCACAGGGTTTTCTGTCCTGCCTTGTGCTGTTTGCTGGTTTTGCACGAGCGTGTAGTGCAGGGTGTACTGCCACCAACTAGAGGGAGGGTTTAGTGATTCTAAGGAGTTGAGTGAATGCAATTAAAATAAAGAAATGGTTCCAGATTAAATCTTTGGGGAGCAGCAGCAATCTATTCCATCAAACCTAAAACACTGAGCATGGGGACTGTCTTTATTGGCTAGTGCTGTTCTTCCTAACCAAACACTGTATCAAGGGGCAGGCTGACAACTTTTGCACTAGGGATGGATATTTCAGCCAGGACGCTTTGTCCACTGCTGAGATTTTGTCAGCTTTGCTCATATTGTTGCATGTCTGAGAAAAGAAAGGAAGATTCTCTCTGGCTGTTTTGATGGCAGTAGTTGCTTCTGAATCTTCCCATCGAGGAAGACCAAATGCTGATTTTGGGAGCTCTAAATCAGACTTCTTTTTGGTAATGGTAGGTCTGGGGATGTTTTGCTTTGTTTGCTTGAAAGTTCTCAACTGTACATGGAATAGCCTCCCAAATATGTGCTGCATCCTGGGAAGTGTTGTCAGCACTTGGGCAAGGAAGTGATTTGCTGCTGCAGGTAGCTCTGTAGGGCAGGATGCAGCACTTTCCCTGGAGCTGGCAGGAGGGCTGCCTTTATTGCTAGTTCAGCCTCCTTGTACACTTGGAAAACAGATTTTGTTCATCTTGTCTGTCATCTGTCACCTGCATTTGCATTTATACCTCACCCTGTGCCAGGTAAAAGAAGCTGTGTTTGCAGGGCAGGCAGAGAGGCCAGTGTGTGTTGTGTGGCCTGAGTCCAGGGTGATTCACCAAGTCCTTCTACGTCACGTGGGTGGGGTGTGCGGTGCTTCAGATTTTGAACTGTGATGGAGGAGACTGCTCCTGCTCCCAGCCGCCTGTTTTCATTTGAAACCACTATTTGGTTTTAAATCAGTCTAGTTATCTTTGGAACCTATTGTTCCCCTCCACTTTATTTTTTTCATTTTTTTTTCTGTCTTTGTTTGAATATGTTGAGATGGTCTTATCAAAGCAGAAACATATTGCTGGTTGACTGAACACTTTGTGAAAACTATAATGAGGGAAGTGTGGTTTTAAGGGAGGGTTTATTTTCAGTATTTTCAAAACTATACAGCTGGGGTGAGCAATCTAAAGTAATTTAGGGCTCTTCTAAAGACAGTTCTTCTGGTGTTCTCTCCAAAACTAATCTGCAGGAGAAACTGGTAGAGCAGTTACTTCAAGATGCTCTAAAATTACTGCTGTTTTGCCTTTCAAGGTACAAGTGTGTCTGCGACCCGGGCTGGACAGGAGATTACTGTTCAACAGAAGGGAACGAATGCAAATCAAACCCATGCCAGAATGGAGGAACTTGTGAGGACCTGTTGAATGGATACAGATGTACCTGTAGGAAAGGATTCAAAGGTGAAAACTCAGAGAAAATTTGTTATCTTTTCCCTTTTTACTTCATTTACTTCATTCATTTAGTGTCATTTCTTTTCATTAAACTTTGTGGAAATAGTAATCAAGATGGGAAATGCCATGGCTGCGTGAAGTTAAATTACAGTCAGTTCCTGTAGTCAGGATACAGTAGTAGAACACTTAGCAAGGGCTTGTCTAAGCCTTGCTTGGACTCATTAAGAAATGTCCTCTTGGAGGCTTAGCTTAATTTTCTTCACAAATAATGAAATTTACATAAATGTCCTGGAAATTGGAGGGGCACTAAACTCAAAATGACCATGGCTGCTTCTACACTGAGCCCATGAGGAGTGCTCTGCTCTCCTTTTCTTTCTGCTGAGGTTTTTCAAAATGAGGCAGTGCTGTCTACTGCAGTGTGGGACAATCATGTGAGTTACAACCTCTTTGTTCATTCTTCCAAGAAGCACCAAGCTCTTAGCAGCACATTCTTCTGCTTTTTCCCACTCTGTTCTCCAGGTGTGAACTGCCAGGTGGTGGTTTCTCCTTGTTCCCCTAATCCTTGTGAGAACTCAGGAATCTGCCAGGAATCTCCTGACTCTGAGGGCTACACCTGCCAGTGTGCCCCTGGCTGGGAAGGTAACGTGGCTGGGGAAGGCGCTGTGCTTTCAGTGCTGAGCAGGGCTGGCACTGAGCCTCTGGGCCACGTGAGGGGTCTCACCCTTGGGCTGTCCACGTTTCAGGGGAGAGGTGCACGGTGGATATCGATGAGTGTCTCTCCAAGCCCTGCAGAAACCACGCTCTGTGCCACAACATCCAGGGCAGTTACCTGTGCGAGTGCCGGCCTGGCTTCACCGGCGGGGACTGCGACACCAACATCGACGACTGCCTCTCAAGTGGGTATCAGCACACTGGCCAGTGCTTTCCAGCTTTTCCTAAAAATAAATTGGCTGGCTGCTGTTTGACAGATTCTGAACTGTCTTTGATGATCTCTTGCCAAAAGGAAAAAAAAACCCCAAACTTTAGCTTTGTGATGTTTGAGGCAGTCAAAATCCATCATGTTGGGCTGCTAGAAATGGACCACAGCATCCTAACTGATTGCAGTTGTTGTTCCCAGATCCTTAACTTGAAGAGGTCCTTAGAGTTTACATACTTTATTAAGAAGCACTGTTAAATGCAAAAATTATATTTGCCTGAAATTTTAATCCATCAAGCACTGCAGGGCTTACCTGTATTTCAGCATAAGTTGGATTGAGGTGTGGTGGGAATCTGGGGTACAGCAGTCCTTCCTGAAATGTCTGTCTGACATTAATATTCTGGGAACAGTGGGCCCAGTTGCAGTTCCAGTTAATCCGTATTTGAAAACAAATTAGGCAGCAGGAAGGCCCTCTGTTCTGGAATAGGTATCAGTTGCATGATGGTAGCTCATACAGTGATGAGTACTGAAACAGCTCCAATTGCAAAAAAACAAGTATTAATTTCATGTTCTTGACACTGCTGTTTATAAGGGGAACCGAATACAAAGTAGGTTCTTTTTCTTACTGGGCATATTCATATCATCATCAGATAAAATCAGAGAGTCTCCTGAGAAATGTCACGTGTTTAAAAGTTCATCTGTTACTATTTGAAAAGTGCTTTATCAAACCCTGGAGGAGTTCACAATGCTGTAATTCTTAGATTGGCCAGGTCTTTAAAAAATTCAACCAAACAAACAGAAAAACTCGAAACAACCCCCCCTAAACAAACAAAAAAACCAATTCCCTATTTTTTACTCTCAGCTTAAAACCCAAATTGGGTTTTGGAGACTTTAGGCGTGAACTTAGCAAATTGTGTTTTGCATTGGAAAAAAAATTGTAAATTCATGACTGCTGTAGAGAAGGATCCAAACTAGTCTATTAGCAAAAGTTACCATGGGAGGCCCCAAAGCAGCACTGCTCAGAGAACTTCTGAGGTGTCTGGCTCAGCCTGAGCTTTTGATTCTTTCTTTCTGAGCAAACAGGTACAGCACAAAAAGTGTCACAGTGCAGTGACCCAGGGCTTTGCTTACTGAAGCCAACAAAATCATTGCCTGTCCTGTTAGTTTTTGTGTGGGTGTCTGAAGATAAAAACATTCTCCAAGTGTTCATCTTTCACTCCCCAACAGCTGGGACATCTCTCTCCCTCCTCCCAAGTGTTCTGAGAGCTGTGAGATTCACCCCGTGTTGTCTTAGGCAGCACACCCATGAGGCTGAAGGAGCATTTCACATTACTGCCACAGCTGATTTCATTTAGCATAACAAAAACCTTCCATGCCTTGAGCCAAATGTCTTTAATCTATGAAGCAAACAAACCCTCCAACTGCAGGAACTTATTGAGAAGTTGTTACCCGAGTCTCCTTCTGTCAGTAAATGTGTGGCACAGAGAATTAATGCACAGCTTTTGGCTTCACTCATATGTAGCTGACTGCCACAGACACAACATTTTATAGCTGCCAGGGGTCTTGCTTTGAGTGTGCTTTTTCTCTGCAGTAGTCAAATGACCTTTAAATGGATGCAGGTGTGTCTCATAATACAAATTTTTAACATGTGAGCATATTTCTCAGTCAGTAAATGAGCTTTAATTACCTTTCACATTTCTTTTCTTCATTTCCCAGTAAACAGATTTAGCTTATGAGCCTTATGATAAACTGCAAGTTTTTGGTGCAGTCTATTTACATTTTCAAGTTCATACTTTAGTAATACTTAAAAACAGTCCTAAATCCAAAAAAAAAAAGGCTCGGTAACCAATCTTTCAACCCGCTTGGTTTCTCCCTTTTTCCTCCCCCCTCCCAGTATCCCTCTCTGCCTTAATATATTAGGCTTTTGCTCTATGGAATGCAGAGTAGAAAAGGAATCTGGCTTCAGGAATGTGGGTCTTAAATCCAAAAGTGGAAGGAGAAAAGCAGGAAGAAATTACTGAACGGCAGAAATCCTTCAGGCAGATTGGTACTTGTGGAAGCAGAAGGAATACAGTAGTAGGAGGTGGCATAGACCAAAAAACAGTGGTATGAAAGTAGCAAGAACATGGCAGGGATAGAGAAAATATCAAGAAACGCAGTGATTGAGGAGAATCCAAGGTGGTGCAGGAGTTTGTGAGCTTTTCTGCCAGCATTTCCCCAATCAGTCTGTGATGCTGGGAAAAAAGTCAAGTGCTCAGTAATGCATAAGTGCTCATATATGTGCTAATATACACATACACGTTTGATTTGACTGGACTGCTCTCATGTTGAAAATTAGGCACACAAATTCTCTGTTGTGTTGAATAGAGTGTGGAAAAGAGAGAATGTGCTGAGTTCTTCGATGAATAAAACTTGGTAAGGAAGAAGAAACAGTTGCTGCTCTGTTTTAATTGTATCAGTAGGCATCCCTCACAAAAGCAGCATTTGAATTTTAAACCAAAAGGCTTTGGGTTTTGGTTGGACAATAAACCAAGAGGCTTTGGGTCTTGGTGGAGTAAGTTCCAGCAGAGAAACCTTTTGGCACTGGAGGTTGGCCTTGATCCACACCTTCTGGTAAATTTGTTATTGATAATGCTTTGCAGTTAGCTGTTCCATAAAGTGGCTCAGAAAAACTTGTCAGTACTCTGTCACACCCTGGCACCTTTTATTTTTTTCCCATAGAAACAGCTGCTCTAGGCCTGGCCCTTCACTGTCCCCCATTTTAACACTCACTGTGGTGCTTCTGTCCCAGATCCCTGCCAGAACGGAGCCTCGTGCGTGGATGGGATCAACTCCTTCTCGTGCCTGTGCCTGCCTGGATTCCATGGGGACAAATGCCAGACAGACACCAACGAGTGTCTGAGCGAGCCGTGCAGGAACGGGGGCACCTGCACCCACTTTGTCAACAGCTACACCTGCAAGTGCCCGCCGGGCTTCGAGGGCACCAACTGCGAGAGCAACATCGACGAGTGCACGGAGAGGTGAGGCCCCTGCCCTCCAGCCAGCCTGCTCAGAGCACCTTCCCACCTGGGGAATGCTCCTCTCCTGCCATTTGTCACACACACACTGGGGATTCTTGCTGGAAAGCTGGCTTAGCTCAAACACGGTTCCCTGGTCCTGAGTTTCTTCTAACAGTTCCATCACAGGATGAATGTGACAGTGTCTAACAAATGTTGAAACAGTTAGAGATGCTAGCTTATTGAGATATAAATAATTCATTTTTTTATAAGACCATTATCACATAGGGGAGGGAAAATAATTGGTTATGAATGGTTACTCTGTTGAGAAATGCAAAAGCTGCAAAAATGGAAGCAATGGCCAACTGTTAGAAAGGCAGCAAAAATAAATTAGTCCTGAGTTGCTGACAACAAATAATATGAAGAAGAAACCAGGAGAAACACTAAATCCCCTAAATTCTGTACTGGAAAGATTGAATCATCAGAGATCTTTTAATCCTGACAAATTGGATGTGGCTTAGCAGTGTGGAGATAAAACCTGAGGTTATTCTTAAAGGAGGAGGTGTGGAACTCAGTTAAAATGCTCAACAGCTGGTTCCTTATATAAATGGTTCATGTGGTAGTTTTAAGAGCTCTTTGAGAGTAAAACATGTGATTCCATCATCTGCTGCATATTTATTTTAACCTTTGTTAGGATTGATGGAAGTAACTCCAGATTCTCAAATGGGAAACAATTCTAACAATTTCTTTAAAACTTGCAATTGTTAAAAAAAATAATTAAGAAGTAATTATAGTTAGTCTAGTTACCAGAGACATATTATGCAAAACTCTTGGTTTTCTTAAGTATTTTATGCACAAGTAGAAAAGAGCTTCCCTACCTTTTATAAAACTGCATTTGAGGAGGAGGTATTTTAATATCTTTTTCCTAAGAGCAGGATTGTGTCACTGATGAGGGTGTGTTTAATTTGCACAACAGTTGTTGAATGGAGTGAAGTATGCTGGGTGTTTTAGCAGAACTCCTGGCTCTTCCCTGAGGTTCATCCTGTTTTTGTTTTTGTTATCAGTCAGGACAGGAACCAGTCTTGCAGGTATGAATTAAAGATGTAGCAATTTTCAAGGCTCTGGCAAGCTAAACCAGTCACACCTTCTTGACCAAAATTACCGAGCTGTGTTTAAGAGCACCGTGGTTGTTGGCTAATTTGAATTTGGGTCAGATGATTCTTCCATGTGTTGTGTGAGAAGCTGCCTATGAGTGCCCTCTCCTTTTGAGACCTGGTTTCAGTGAACCACTGTCCCTCTGTCTTCCCTGCTTTGCCACCAGTGTAAACAGCAGTTTGTTCTCTCTCAAAAACAGAATTCAGCCCCTAAGACAGAGGAACTTCTCTGATAAGCAGTGTAATGTTTGATAAGTAGGTTAATGTTGACATCTCTACTGTAATCACAGTCAGAATTTCAATATTTAGACCTTGCTTCCCTGCACTGTGAGTTCAGGGGGGTGAGTCAGTGGCTTCTCTTGTGGAAATACCCTTTGACAGGGCACAAAGCAGATAGCAGGCATGAATTTGGTTTGTGTGCTTTATCAAACTAATTATCTCAAGTCTGATCTAGGGTTATTCTCAGAGGAGCAGGAGTTCCTTTACAAGGAAAACTGAGTCAGTTTTGCATGAGGCATCAATTCTCCAAACTTTCCCAGTCAATTCTCCCTAGGACACCTAATCTGGCAGAATTTCTTATGATCAGAAGATTGGGGGGGAGGGGGATAGTTCCTTTGATCTGAATTCTGCCAGGGCATGTATGAATAGTTTTACAATCAGGACTTAGGATTCTCATGAGAAGAGAAGGAAGGGATTTAGCAATACCAATACTTTCACATAATTTCAGTGAAGAACATGCTTGTGTTTTGCATGTTGTACGAACTTTTTCCTTGAGAAACCATACCCCTGGCTCCTTTGAAGATTTTTTAAAGGGAAAAATGTTTTGTTTCTCATAATTTGTAATACAACTGTAATTTGTAATAAAATTTATCAGTTTGAGCAAGTCAAATGAGGTACTGTTTGTGGTCACCCTGAAGCTGGGAAGATTCCTTTAAATAAGTTACATCCATCACCAATGGCTCATTAAAAACCTGTGTTACTTTCTTGGTCTGCTGAGGGAAAAGTGAGCTGGAGGGTGAGCTGGAATCCCCTAGGTTTGCTGTTTTCTGATTTATGCTTCTTCAGCCAGAAGCTGGCAGTGATCAAAAGATCCTGTTATCTTCTTTTCTCCCTTATTTCAGTCATGTTTCTGTTCTCTAATTGCATTTTGTCTGAGCTTACCTTTCTTCCTCCTCTCCTGCAGCTCCTGTTTCAATGGAGGCACTTGTGTGGATGGAATCAATTCCTTCAGCTGCCAGTGCCCGCTGGGGTTCACGGGACCCTTCTGCCTCACGGAGATCAACGAGTGTGACTCCCACCCCTGCCTCAACAGGGGCACCTGTGTGGACAGCCTGGGCACTTACAGGTGTATCTGTCCCTTGGGCTACACTGGCAAGAACTGCAAGGTGGGTGGCTTCCTGTGGCGTTGGTGTTTGAGCTGTCCAGCTGGGAGAGGTGTGAGGTGCCTGAGCTCTTGTTCCTTCAGACCTGGTGAGGGGTGTGGGCCCGTTAGGAGCCCCTGTTCAAAACTGGAAATCATTGAATGGCCTGGAAGAGACCTTAAAGATCATCTAGTTCCATCCCCTGTCTATTTGGAAGGAGGAGAAAATGGTTATTTATGGGAACAGGTGCCACTGGAACTTTCTAGATTAGTTTTCTTAAATGAAAACCAGCTGTTACCCTGGAAAATGGCTGCATTTCATTCAAAGCATAAAATTGTCCTGATTAAAGACAGAGTCCTGTATTAAAAAAAACCCAAAACCAAAAAAACCCAACAAAACAAACCAGCAAATAAGCACAAAACAAAAAAACAGAATATCAGTCTGATTAGCAGGATTTGGATTTAACTGGTTCAGTTTTTACAGGGAGGTAAATTTTAATCGGGGTATATTGTACATTTTTTTTCATGAGAAGCCAGAAAACGTTTTGGGGCAGTAAATTACATGCTTGTCCTATTCACAACCTCAATAAAAATCTCGAGCCTTACTGGCAAACTTAAGTTCAGGCAGTTTACAGTTTTCCACAGGAGCTCCAAACCCTGAATACTGTAAATGACTGACTAGTGCCTATTGAAAACTCTAACTTGGAATGGCACAGTGGAAACAGAATGATGTTTTTCAAATCAGAGTTCTTTCTTTTGATTCTGTTCTTATCAAAGGAGCAAGAATGATTTGAGACTTTCTGCTTTTGGAACGGCAAACTCTGTATTGGCTTCCTTCACCAGCAGTCTTGAGCAATGCCATTTAAAAAAAAAAAAAGGGAATTTCTTAAATGGCTGGAGAACATTAGAATTTTGTAAGAATTTTGCAGCTCTCTTTCGTGCCAGCTTGTCTTTGTAAAGCAGTGAGTGTTGGAAAGAAGCATTTTAGTGGCGGTGGGGGAGGTGCTTTTTCAGAAGTATGTTGCTAGACATTAAATTGTCAGGTCTGCTTCTAGGTATTGCTAATGGAGGAAGTGAATGCAAAGTAATGAAGTGATAGAAAAAAGCAACCCCTCTGCTGCCCTAATTATGCATTCTGGGCACACCACTTAAACCTCATTGGGAGAATTAGCATTGAGAGTGATCGTGAAGTGCTGTGAAGTTCAGTAGTTCCTCTTCTGTTATGTTTGCTTTGTTTTTACTGGAGAAAAGGATTAATGTTCCTTTCCCCAAATTAAACGCTGTACATTCTCAGAAAGTCTGCTTTATGTTCAGAGAAGCTTGATTGTAATGTATTATCCATTTTATACCAAAGAACCAGAACTTTCTAAATTTATAAGTACTGCTCAAAGCTGTATTGGGGAGATTTATAGATTACAGCTACACTGTAGTTCTTGTCTTAGTGGTAAACTGGCTTGACCTAATTAGCAAAGCTAAATAAGCAGCACAAAATCAGACAATGATTCATAAGTTTTAGAATTTGCATGTAAAACAGTCAGCTACTCATTACAAATGCAGAAGCAAGAGGCTTGGTGTTTTTTCTTCTTCACGCTCAACTACATGTGATAAAACTTAATTCCAAGTTTCCTTTTGGTTGCCTGTGAAAGCACAGATTTTTTTTACTTTAATCTTTGTGAGGAGACAGTTTGCATCTGAAAAGCAGAACTTTCTGCAATTGAAATTGCATTTTACAGCCAAAATTCAATGCCACTCACTTTAAAAAGCTCACCCTTCCTCAAGTCAGCTTGAAATCAATCAAATAGCTGTATTAATTTGAAGATGAAATGCTTAAAAAGGAAATTATGGTTAGTGGCTGGTTTATCACATCAGACAGTTATTTGAGGTCTTCACTTTCATATGATGATTTAGACTCTTCATATGAGTTTTAGACTCTGTTTTTATATGAGAAATCAAAAAAACAAAATCCTTTAGCCCATCTTCAATTCATAAAACTATTGTGGGGTTTCAGTTGAATCTCGGAAGACACAAAAAATCAGAGAGACCATACTGCAGCCAAGAGCAGGTGTGGTGAGCTGATGATAGAAAGGAAAAGCATGGATCAAAATGTGGAACACATCTGTCATCCTCAAAAAGCAGTGAAGATGGGGGCAGTCGGGGAGAATAGCTGGAAGCCTCCTGCTAATGTGGAACTAGAAATCTAGTCTGAGATAAAACCCAGTTTTTTCAAACTAAGCCAGCCAAAGATCCACCTTCATGGTGAGGTGTGAGAAGTTTGAAATAATGCTGCCATCTGGGGTTCATCCTCTATGCACTTGCACTTTGCTAGGCAGATGAGACTGTCAGTAAAGTACCTGGCTTATGCTTGGGAGGTGCTGTCCTGCTCTTGCCAGTGCCATTGGGAACCAGTACTGCTGAGCTCCCTTTCTTTGCATCTTGAACTTGTTCTCTGAGTGCTGTTTCTCCTGCATTTGCCACATTTCACGTGGGTTTTCCCTCTGCAGTCACTGGTGGATCTGTGCAGCAAGTCCCCCTGTAAGAACAAGGGCACGTGTGTCCAGGCTCTGGCGCAGACGCGCTGCGTGTGCCCGCCCGGCTGGACCGGCGCCTACTGCGACGTGCCCAGCGTCTCGTGCCAGGCAGCAGCTTCACAGAGAGGTAAATCAGCATCCCCTGAGCTTGAGCTGAAACCATTTCCCCCTGCATCTCCTTCCCTGTGCACCTCTGCACGTCCCTGGGAGCTTTGCATCCAGGTGATTGGCCACGGTCACTCCCCAAGTAAAAATACTCTCTGCAAGGGTGCCTTTGGGAGTCAAGGCTTTCTTGATTCTCCCCATCACAAAAATATCAGAAAGGAAGAATTTATGAGGTATCAGAGATTCAGTAGTACTGTTTTAGATGGACTGCCTTTTTGGAAAGTGCATCAGCCCTTCATGCTAAACCCCAGGCAGGCTAAACCTCAGGTTTCTGCTAAACCCCAAGCAGGTTTAAGGTTTAAGACGTGTTGTCCTTGTACAAGAAAGGCATCTTGGAACTCATGATAAGTGTTTTTACAGAGAATACTGATTACTAAGTGCACTATTTAGCCGTATAGGTCATACCATGGCCCCTCAAAGAAGTCATTTTCTACTTCAGATGATGTATACGTAAAAGATGTGGTTTTTAAGTGAGTTTTGTCCGGCAACAGGCTCATAGCCCAGGCAGATGGACACTGTCATGCCACTTTTGTCCAAGAAATCCAGACAAGCAGATTCTGTGTCAAGCTCCCATGCTTTCTGGGACATTCTAGGTACAAACACTTTGTAGAGCAGCAGTAGTGCTTCAGATATGTATTCACCAGCCAGTGCTAAAGTAATGCAGCAGTACAAATATTTCCTGCCACTGTTGAATCCAGTCATCCAAAGAGGACAGAGCAGTTACTTCATTGGTAAGCCAGTTTTAGTTCTGATCCACTGTAATTTAAGGAGTAACTCTTCAATTTTAAAGTTGCAAGTTTTCAATTTGTTGATGAAACATTCCTGTTTGAGCTACCTGCTCAAAGTGGCAGCAGGCGCGTTTTACGTGTTTGCTCACTCTATTTAATTTTGGTTTCAGGAGTCCCTGTGGACCAGCTGTGCCAGCACTCTGGTCACTGCCTCAACGTGGGGAACACCCACCACTGCCAGTGCCAGGTGGGTTACACGGGCAGCTACTGCGAGGTGCAGCTGGATGAGTGCGAGTCCAGCCCCTGCCAGAACGGAGCCACCTGCCGGGACCACCTGGGCGGATACCAGTGCGAGGTAACCCCGGGCTTCCCTGGGAAGAGCAGGGAACACTGAGAAATACTGAGGGCGTGGTGCTGCAGGGAATCAGGAGAAATCAGAAACACGTGCAAGTGGTAGGGTCCCTTCAAACAGGGGTAAAAGCGGCCTGCACCTGGAAGGAACTGTTGATTTGGCCGTAGCAAAAACAGTGCTCCTGAGAGGTTTTCAAGACTGAATTAAGAGTTGGAAGGAGGTGTGGTTGATGAGCATTTGAACTTTTTGTGTCATTGCAGAGGGGGTTCTTATCTGGAAGGGCTTTTTTCCTGAGGTGTGGTTTATGTTAAAATATTTGTAAAATGTATTCAGGGAATTTTGTATTTTCCCTGTTGGATGGGCAAAGTATCCCTTGCATCTCAGAGTGGGAAATGCTTTCCACTGCTTTCTGTTTCCTAACACTGATGCAGAGAGCAGTGTAGGCCTTGAGATTATTGTGTGTCAACCTCCCTAAGCTTTTCAGATTGGTAAAGCACCTTTGAAGCCCACGCCCAGAGGGAAAGGATGAGTTTTATGTGAACCTTAAGCCAAAACTATTAAGCTAGTTTCAGTGCTAGAGGGTATCAGGATTTGATCTGCTCTGTTTTGCAGCAATCAAACCACTTGAATTCAAATTTGCAGTGCCCTGTTATGTGTCACACGGTCGAGTTGTGTGCTCAAGCTGCTGGCTGTGCAGCCCTTGAAATCACTTGCAGTTGTTCAGCTACAAAGGCAGTCCTGACCTACAAAGGCAGGGCTCCTCTGTGTGTGTTAGCCCTTCTGAGAGGGCTGCTGATGCACATGTGGAAGAGTCTCACCCTCCTTTCTGTCCGCAGTGTGTGCCTGGGTACCAGGGTGTCAACTGCGAGTACGAGGTGAACGAATGCCAGTTCCAGCCCTGCCAGAACGGGGGCACCTGCATCGACCTCCTCAACCACTTCAAGTGCTCCTGCCCGCCGGGAACTCGGGGTAGGATGCTCAGCAATCTTCAATGTTACAAGAGGGAATTTTCCTCTCTGACTGCTGCTTTCACAGGCACAGTTTAAGGGGAATGCACTGTGTTCTTTGAAGAATGTTCCCAGAGTACACTGGATCCCTTGAGATACATATTTTCTCTTTAAAAATAAATGCTGCTTTTTTCCTCCCTTTTAATTTTTTGTTTCTTTTAAAGGAATAGGTCGTGGCAGTGTCCCTTGGGAATGTATGATCTGTCTTTGGCAATGTGGTTGCATGAGATTTTTGTTAAGGTCTCTCCCAAACCCATCTGTTTTGATACAGTAATTTCAAGGTTTCTTTTTGGCTAAGGTGCTATGAAATAAACAGGAAACTTCTTAGATTTTGCATAACTTCTAATGTCCTTTACTTGTTTAAATTTTTGTCTTTCATTGCCCTCTATCCTCCTGGAGTCTTTCATGGAAGAGAAGTTGAGTGACTCGAGGCTACCTTAAACTATTCCAGCATATTTGAGCTCTTTTATTAGAAGCTCCTTTGAAAAAAAAAATAGTCCACAGTTTATATCAGTAGTTTTCAGTAAGCACGGTTCCATAGTCATAGTTTATTGTCAGGTTTCTTGAAACGTAGCCTTCCTTTTTATATCTGACCTCTGAAGCTGGCTTCTACCTTTGAAAATATTCAGACTTTAACATTTTAACCTATCATGAAATGCTTTCTCACTTTGTTCTTTTTAAGCTTATTTCTCAAGTCACTTAAAAATTTTTAAGTTGCTCTGAACTTTTTCTTTATGAAGTATGTCATCTCAATGTAGGTGAAATCTTCAGATGTCAGATAGAGCTAAATTCTTGGTTCATAAAGTAAATTTAAGTACAATTATAAAATAATGTATTTGCCTCCTGCCCATGTATATCACCAGTTCATTCACTTTAGTGTGGCTCTCAGCACATCTCTGCACTCTGGATAAGTGTTTATATTCACTGTAAATCATTGCACTACCAATTTTTCAGATATTGTTCTTAATACTATTCTTCACTTACAAAAAAAGAACAAAAAAAGTGCAATAAAACAGAAGCAGAAACAAACCTGCTTTTTAGGTGTCTACACCCAAGAGTATATTTATGTACCAGTAAATTGCCAGAATTATTGTGGAATATTCCTGAAATACCATTGCCAGAATTTCTGTATTCCACTAAATCCCCCACCATCCTTTGAGAAGTTCTGAGTGTACTGATTTAATCCTGCACTCTTCCTTTGTTGAGATGTGACTTCTTTTTTTTCTTCTTCTTTTTTTTCTTTTTTTTTTTCTTTTTTTTTTTTCTTTTTTTTTCCTTTTGGTAAATGAAAGGAATTAGAGGAGACTTGATACAATTATTTAGGATAGTAAAACTTAGCTTTTGTCCCTGGCCCAGTTTGTAATTAATACTTTACTGGTGCCAGTGTAAGCATCCTCCATATTTAGGTGATGGATTTTACTTGCTGTGGTTGGAACAACAGCAGTAAACTTGTTCAGCTTCCCCTCTCTGTCCCCTTGAGCAGTGAAAGCAGAACCAGCACCAGACCTCGTCCTTTGAAAGGAAATCCCGCAGGGAGGAGAAGAGATTGCCCTCCCTGGCTGCTGGTGGGGGTTTGCTGTAGGTCCCCAGAAACCAGACTGGAGGAATCAATGTTTTATCACAGCTGCTGTTTCTGTTGGTTTGCTGTTGCTTGTTTTAATGCTGTTGCTACAAATGCTCTTTGCCCAGGGTAGCCTGGTGGTAGTTACAGCCTTTCAAGGACAGCACAGGGCTCCTGGGCTCTGCTCAGTCTCAAGGCTGGATCAAGTGCATCTTTTTTGGGCTTGGTTTGGCTTTGTGTTTTTAATTATGCCCTTAAATGAAGTCAAGTATGAAAGCTGCCAAATACCAGGATGGCCTAGCTCTGAGGACAGCCTGGATGTAAAACACATGTACCCTAGGTCTGCTCTGAACCTGGCTGTCTGCAGGGGGAATGCCATGTGTTCCGCTGGGATCTTTACCTGCTTGTTTCAGGGACTGTGTGTGGCATGGCCTTAAAGCCTGATGAGCAGTGTAGGAAAGGCAGCCACGGCGCTGTGTCCTCAGGCTGTCGCTGTTTCCTGCCTCCCCAGGGCGTTTCTGTGAGGAGAACGTGGATGACTGCATCTCGGACTCGGGGGCTCCGCGTTGCTTCAACGGGGGCCAGTGCATCGACCAGGTCGGGGGCTACAGCTGCCTGTGCCCGCAGGGCTTCGCGGGGGAGCGCTGCGAGGGCGACATCAACGAATGCCTGTCCAACCCCTGCAGCCCGCGGGGCAGCCTGGACTGTGTCCAGCTGACAAACGACTATCGCTGCATCTGCCGCAGCGCTTTCACCGGTGAGTGGGTGTGAACAGCCCGCAAACTTACAGCTCTGCCTTGAGAAGTGCTAGTTCTGTCCCTTCCTGGCAGTGCTGCTATCCGGCCACCTCCCTTCACAATGTCTGATTGTTTCCCTACAGCGTTTCGATTTTTAAACCTTCTAAGAAATTTGGCTTCCAGAGCTGTCTCAGACAAAGGGATCTCCTGAGACACTTGGCTTCCAAGGCTTTTCTTTCCTTGTGGTGCTTTTCCTGCCTTCGGAATTTCACATTTCTAATATTGGAAGTGTAACAGTTCATGTGTCAGCTTATCTGTCGCTTTTCCTTTTGCAAAGCAGCCATATGCATTTTCTCTATAAATCAGTGTCATGGCATCGTAATTAGCTTTTGGCCTCCTTTTCTTCTCTTTGCTGCTTTTCCTCCTTCCATTGGTGATGTGGTCAGGATGGAGTGTTCTGTGCATAGACAGGCTGTACATTCCTAGCTTGGTGATCCTCCCACAATCCAGCTTTGGATCACAACTTTGCAGGAATTTCACACTGTGCAGACTTATGTCTCACTCTCCCTAGATCTCCTCTTTGTTAGTGTTGCTGCTATTCTGCTTTCTACCTCCCACTGGGCTTAAGTTTGGTTTAATAGTCTCCAGATGTGTCTTAACTTTCAGCTTTCCATTTTCCATGTCAGTTTAACTTTTTATGCATTCAGTTTTCCTCTATTAAAATCTTTCACTTTCCCTGCTTACCAATGACCTTTCCTGCATGTTCTAGCAGCAGTTTTTATGCCTATTTTTTCTTTAAATTTTAAGATGCTGTGCTTTTCCACTAAATTTGCGAGTTTGGGAAGTAAAGAAATCACAAAGATAGACTTTTGAAGAATTCATGTAGTAGTTTTTGAATGCATTACTTAGCCTGCCAAAAGAAGTTTCCTAAAAGAATGATGTATGAGGGAAGTGGAGCTGGTGGGACACTGATGTAGACCATCAGATGGGTTTATTTTAAGCCTGTCTGTTAAGGTTGCTTTTGTGAATTATGCCTCATCTGGCTTCTGACCCTGATGGAAGGGTTGCTGGATCTTGTGCTGTGGGGAGTGCAGGCCTGCTGCACCCCAGGAGGAGCAGGGAGAGCTGCTGTGTCTCAGACATGAAGTCTGTCTGGAAATGTTAGGCACAGAGGGGGAACATGCTTCCTCCTCTGGCTGTCTGTCTTCTGCACATTCCACACTGCCCCTTCTGCCTGGGAGGGGACGGGGTGGCTTTGCTGTGGTCTGGGACTGGTGAGATGCCAGGACTCTGTGGGCCATCCTGCCCTGTCTGCTCCTGTCTGAAAAGCCTTGGTTGCACATGTCTGGAGACTTCTATTAATATTTTCCTAGGGGTCCAAGTCATGCTTAGATCATCCCCAACTTTTAGAAGTTTGGTGTCAGTTTGACTCTGGGAGCTGCTGCAAAGCTGGTCAGTGCAGTAAGATCCCTGTCTGGCTGATCAGCCTGAGGAGATTCTGCTTGTGGTACACTCGTGGTACATCTGGTCCTGAGGGTTGTTAGTTCGTGTTACAGTATGATCTGCCCTTGGACTCATTGAGCATCTCCCAAAAAGTAAAGAAGTCTTGGGAACCCCCAGACTGGTGTGGTACATGGCTTTCAGCCTCTGTGCCTGGCTGACTTGGAGATGACAGCAGCACATTCTGTCCTTGTGCTGTGTTGTGTGTGTTCTGGAGGAGGCAGACACAGTCAGCTGTCTCCAAAAATACCTTGTGAGCTCTGGGGCTGAGCCTTCCCCTTGCCCTGCTCAGGCAGCTCCATAGAGACCACGTTACTCCCTCCCAGAGTCTCACCGGAGCGCTCAGCTCGCTGGTTATTCACAGGAGGGTTGTGTGTTGTGATGGCTTTTTGGAGTGACCCCAGACACGTTTCTCTGCTCTCCTGTCCCTGTGCTCATCCCAGGCCGTCACTGTGAGAGTGTCATCGACGTGTGTCCCCGGAAGCCGTGCCAGAACGGCGGCACCTGTGCGGTGGCCAGCAACATGCCCGATGGCTTCATCTGCCAGTGCCCCCCGGTAAGCACCATGTGCTCCACTGCCCTGCCTGCCTCAGCCAGAGTCCTCTGCCTAGGCTCTCACTGCTTCACTGCAGCTGAAGATGGGACACTCTTTACCCACATCCCTTGGTTTATCTGCTTAGCAGGGAAACCCAGGGCTTCCAGGAGAGTGATGCTGCCTGTTGCTGCCCCAAACAAGTATGGTCTTTAAGTATCACAGCTGGCTTTTTTGTCTTAAACCTACCATTAAATTACGATTCTTTTTTTGCAGTCCTGTGATTTCTGTGCTTGCTGCAAGATTCCCCTTGTTTGTGGCTCTTGTAGGCTGTTTTCAAAATGTAACAGAACCTTGTGATTTCCCAGTTTATCCATGAGGTTAGGTCTAGAAAGTCCTGCAGTGAGGCTAGAGGAGTTACAGGGGAGAAAGGATTTGCACATGACACCTTGCCTCCAGCCCTCAGTGTTGAAGAGTAGGTTTGTGACACTGATTGTCTTGCCTTCTTTTCTACTCCATAGGGTTATTCTGGAGCAAAATGTGAGTTCAGCAGCCACAGTACCTGTGGACAAGTGAAGTGCAAGAAGGGGGAGCAGTGCATCCAAACGTCTTCTGGTCCACGGTGCTATTGCCCCAAGCTGTCTGTGGGAGAGGAATGCCAGACAAACCCGGGCTGTGCCAGTGCCCCCTGCCAGAATGGGGGCAGCTGCCATCCTCATCCTCAGCCTCCTTACTATTACTGCCAGTGCCCTGTTCACACCCAGGGTAGCCACTGTGAGCAGCCCGTGACTTTCAGCCCGGAGCCCCGAGGATGTCTGGATTCCCAGTGTGCAGAAAAAGCCAGGGATGGCTATTGTGATGAGGACTGTAACACCCATGCGTGCCAGTGGGATGGAGGCGACTGCTCCCTGAGAATGGAGGATCCTTGGGCCAACTGCTCCTCCTCCCTGCGCTGCTGGATGCTTTTCAATGGGCAGTGTGACGAGTTCTGCAACACGCCCGAGTGCCTGTTTGACAACTTTGAGTGTCAGCAAAATAGCAGGACGTGCAAGTAAGGCTCGATGCTGAGAACATTTTCTCTTGTGACTAACACAGTTCCTGCCTGTTGCTCCCTTCTCTCCCATTGTTTCTCTTGCTGTCCTTACTGAAAGCTTGGCACCCAGGAGTTTCTGCTGCTTTGTGTACTTCTCGTCTATTTTTGGAATCTGTGTGCAGTGCACCAAGTCAATAACCCGAACAATGGGAATGTGTTAACCTGCTTGATGGCTGTGCCCTGCTTTCCCTGGAAATATAAATAGGAGGTATTTCACCTTGCTAGATGTTAATAGTATTGCCTGCTATCCTGAATTTTGCTCCGTACCAGCAATATCTGTATTTTAATCGCAGCTGTGTTTGCTGCCTCTGAATGTGTTTTCTAGCTTGTTTGTAGTGGCACTTATTTCTCTTTGGTTATTTGTGACAAATGCTACAGCTTTGCAGTGATGATTCTCCCTTGGTGAGGCAGGAGGTGTTAGATATTTAGTAAACAGAATAAGTAGTTCTCTTACACTGTTACCAGAATTAATTAACAGGTTCTTGGGGTGTTCTGTGCTTCCTGTTTTCACCCTCTTGGGCTGCAAGCTTATCCTGGGGTTGTATTTCTTGCCCTGATACCCTGATTATGAGTGTTGTTTAACTCAAATGATGCTGAAGAGTGCAGTCCCCAGCCCCTGGAGTGCAGGTGTGCTGTGCAGAGCCTGTGCTGCCCTAAGCCTCTCCCTGTCCAGGTATGACAAGTACTGCGCGGATCACTACGCGGACGGGCGCTGCGACCAGGGCTGCAACAGCGAGGAGTGCGGCTGGGACGGCCTGGACTGCGCGGGCGACAAGGCCGAGCGGCTGGCGGAGGGCACCCTCATCATCGTGGTGCTGATGCCCCCCGACGAGCTGCTGGGGGACGTGCGCAGCTTCCTGCGCACGCTGGGGACGCTCCTGCACACCAACCTCAGGATCAAGCTGGACTCCCAGGGAAACCCCATGGTGTTCCCCTACTACGGCGAGAAGTCGGCGGCGCGGAGCCGTCGCTCGCTCGTGGTCGTTCGCAAGCACAGAGAGCTGGAGCAAGAGGTCATCGGGTGAGTGGATGGCCCTGTGGCCCTCTGGCCTTGCTGTGCTGGTTTCTCGTGCTTGCAGTTGTGTGGGGAATTTTAGACTTTCTAGGGCTGGAGACTGTTTTTTAAATGGGAAAATGTAACGCTATTGCAACTGCCCAGTTCAGCATTGGGGTAGAAAGATGAAGGTAAAAGGCTACTGCAGTTTAACCTACTGCTTTGGCAAAAGTTTCTGTCACTGACTCCTGTGCCCTCTTACTGTGTCTCTGCAGCACCAAGGTGTTTCTGGAGATTGACAACCGCCAGTGTGCAGAGGACTCAGAGCAATGCTTTCACAACACAGAAGCTGCTGCAGCTCTCTTAGCTGCTCAGGCCATCAAGGGCATGCTGCCCTATCCTTTCGTGTCTGTCCAAAGTGAGTAATTGCAGAGGAAATTTGCTTATTGAGGGAGGCAGTCATCAAACTTGGGCTTGCAAAATACTCGGATTATTGATCATCATCTTCTTGCATCTCACTGTTCAGAATGGTTTCTGGGAGGTAATAACCTGTTTGTCCCCAGTTATGGGAGTGTGTCTGTGCAAAGTGCATGGAGGGGATGTCTGGTTAGTAAGGCAGGACTTGAAATTTAATTTAGAGCCCAGTCACTTTAATACTTGTCAAATCAGTAATCTCTCATGCTGCGGCACTGCAGTAGTGATCTCTGCACTAAAACCATTCATGTGCTTTAAGCCATGAATTCAGTGGGAAAGGTGCCATTTAAAGAGAAAAGCTGGGAGGCATTCCTCAGTCCACTCTACCAGATGTTTTCTCCTCTGGCAATATGTAATCTCTTTGATTTCTGCTCCATCTCCCTCAGTCTGAGGCTCAGCTGTTCTAGATTGGCATTATTGGGTTATCTAGTTGGGTTATCTTCATGTAGATCAGCTCTCTCTGTGCCAAGTGAGGGTGGCTGGAAGAAGGAGCAAGATCTTTGGTTCAGCAGCCATACACTAAAAAATACTTTGAGAAACCAGACCAAGAGAAGTCAAAAACAAGTGCCATGTACTTACAGCAGTCTCAGTGGAGCCTAAACTCTGTGTAGAGACAATGTGCTCCCTGTGGGAAGGACTGTGCTGAGAAAAGAGAGTCTGTAGGTTGAAGTTTGTTTCCACTGTGTTAATCACACCGTCTTTTAACTGGAATTTTTAGGTGAGCCCTTGCTGCCACCAAAGACCCAGCTGCTTTACCTGCTTGCTGTGGCAGCTTTGATCATCCTGCTGATCCTTCTCTTGGGAGTGATGATGGCCAAGCGCAAGCGCAAGCACGGATCTCTGTGGCTGCCAGAGGGGTTCATCCTGCGCAGGGACCCCAGCAACCACAAACGCAGGGAGCCCGTGGGGGAGGATGCTGTTGGGCTCAAGTAAGTTTGCATTTAGGCCACTGACATTCTGTTTATTAGTGACTTGAGGATTTTGAGAATGTGGCTGAAATATGTTTCATCTAAGACGCTTAATTCCTTAGAGAAAGCTTTTCTTCTAAGCTAGAACTTCTTAGGCTACTCCTCTAAATTTAGAAACTTCTGGTTGGGACAGAAGAATTTTAATTAACTGTCATGTATAAAATGCCAGCCAGGAATCTGATTTCCTGGTTTTGTTTGGTTTTCTGACACTGAGCAGTATAGATCAGCAGCTGGGCACTGTTTGCTAATTTTCTCCTGGAATAGGTGAGACATTTTTAGGTTGACAGATGACAACAAACTTCTAAAATCTCTAGCTCAATACATCAAAAATGTGACTTGGAAGCAACGGAAAGTTTCAAAAGTTTTATGCAGTTTTGACTTTCCACTGAATTAAACAACTTTGCAGTTCTAAGTGCATTTAATGCCACTGTTGGCTGCTTGAAATTTGTAATTTCTTCATTCCTCTGTGTGTGCACTACCAAACTTAGAAGCACCCCTTTGTTAGCCTGTGCAGGATAGCATAGGTAGCAGCAGTAGCACCTGCTCAGGCTGCAGAGTGATATGTTCTCCTTGTTTGTCAGAAATCTGTCAGTCCAGATACCGGAGGGTAACCTGGCTGACCCTGGGACAACTGAGCACTGGGCAGGTGATGGTGGACCTCAGCCAAAGAGAGCCAAGGTAAGGAGCTCCAAGATTAAATACCATCTGAAACTGCTGATAAGACAGCCACCTGCATTAACTCCTCTTGCTCAAAACCCCCCTTGGCCCAGGGATTGGTAATATATTGTTAATGGTATCTGAGGAGCAAATCCTCAGGTTATCACTGCTACCACAGGCTGGTGGAAGTCAATACCTTCTGTTTCAGTGTCCCCTCCCCACAGCAGCAAAAGGGACAAGAAGGTTAAGGTAAGATCTTGCAGTTCAGGCCTGATAGTGCATGGTGAGAGTATGAAAGCTGAGAATGCCAAGCAGAAGTAAATGCAGACCACCATTAGCTTAAAAGAAAACAACCCCCCCTAAAACAGCGAGAAAGCAAACAAAAAACCAAAACACAACAAAAATCCCCACCCAGACCCTGAGAAACCCCACCAAAATGTAGAACACCCCAAGAGTGTCTTTGGCCACTGGCTGGGTGTTCTGAAGGCAGTGCTTGTCTGCTGTGCTCAGGCTGAGGACCAGGCCCTGCTGCCAGAAGGGGACGAGCAGATCGACCAGCGCCAGTGGACGCAGCAGCACCTGGAGGCAGCAGACGTGTGCGGGAGCACCTCGCTGGCCCTCACTCCCCCCCAGGCAGACCAAGAGGTGGATGTTCTGGATGTCAACGTCAGAGGGCCAGGTCAGTACCCAGTGTCTGTGTGTCCTGCCAGCCAGCACCAACTCCCCTGTCTCCAGTGGCCGGGGCTGCTGATGTTACAAATTAAATGAAGTGTGCAGGAGCACCAGCAGGAATTTTATGGTGCTCAAGGAAAGCGTAGTGTGCACTCCTGAGGAAAAAAAAAAGCTGGAAAGGTTAAACCATGGTCTGAAGCACATGGAATATCATGGAGCCAGGAGGAAAAGAGTTCACTTAGCAAGCACCTGTAGAATCTCTTTTATAACAGTGTGTGCCTAAGTGATATTGTCAGAAATTTTAAATGCATAATTATGCTGGAAGTAACCCCCAGTTTCTGCAGTTGGATCACTGCAGAGGTCTATACCAGACTTTTCTAAGGACCAACTTAGCAGATTTTGTACCTGAAGTGTCTGTGACCAGTGGAGGAAGCAAGGATGGCCTTTTCCCAATAAGATGACTTTTTGGCAGACAGTCTACCCTCATTAGCACTGTGTGAGGTGTCTATTCCTGAACAGACCAGCAATGCAGCAAGATTATTTAGGAATTTTTTTAATTCCCTGATTCATATCTTCACCTTGTGATGATCAAGGCATTCAATTCATAACAGAACTGTGGACTTTGAAGGTTTCTCTAACATGCAGGCAGGTTTGCTCTCTCTCAGTCCCAACTAACTAGCTGCCCTGCTTTTTATGAGTGTAGTACTAAAGTACTAAAGCTGTATAAGCTGGCAAGGAGCTGGGTGGGTCACCTGGTAATAACTGATCTCTGGGTTCTGAGAGGAGACAGTTGACCAAGAACTTTATCCTGGTTGGAAGAGCTGCAAACATGGCTTCTGTTCATATGCTGATAATATTGCTGCAATTCCTTTTTTTACTGTGTTTTGTGGGAATATTTCCATGCAATTTAAGGATGACTGGACCCATTCTCTCAGTTCCTTTCTATTGTCTTTTCTGCTCATTGACCCATTAGCTCTCTGAAATGCAGTGGGAAGGAGGGATTTTTGTGTAATGAGTGTGAGAACATAAACCATCGGTTTCTGCCAAATTTAAGCTTTTCTTTATTTCCCCTAAAATGACTTCTAGTTGTGTGGCAGGGTGAAAGCTTTCCAAGTGCAGGCAATAATGTTCTTCAGACTCCAGACTGCTTATTTTTCTGTTCACCCAAAGCTTTGTCCAACAACAGTAATGAAATAATACTGACCTGTGAGTTGTTTTCCTCCATCCAGATACAATTGTGAAGCTTGCAGCAAGCTGTTCTAAGTTATTTCTCTCTGTGGCAGCAGAAGCAAGCAGCTGTCAGGGGCAGAAATAATTTAAAAAGTCTGAGTTCTTGGAATAATGGGTTGGTAAGGAGGGGTAGGATTCCTCACAGTTAACGTGGTTGTTTCTCTGCCCTGGCCACCCTCACTTTTCCAGGCAGATGGAAATGGATGGGCCCTGCTGAGAGATAGTTCCCCTCTGTCCCAAGAAGTCTGAAAATGTGATGGTTCACACCCCAGTAAGGCTTTGCTGCCCCTAATTAATTACAAACAGTGTTCAGGCTGACTGACTTGGGTGCAGGTGTCTGGGCTGGAGCCACCTGAAGCTGGGTGAGTTAGATCCTGGCTGCAGGTGCAGGTTGAACAGTAGAGATCTCTTCTAGAGAGGGGAGAAACACCTCAGTGCACCAAGGGTTTGTTCCCTCTCTTAACCCACCCCCTTCTGCAGTCTCTCAGATTTAGGGAGATCCAAGAGCTCCTGTGTCCTCCAGAAGCATTGCCTAGAGATTTTTCCTGTGGGTTCCTTATATCCCAGCTTTCAGTACCTTGTGCCTGACCTTCTGAAGTACCTGTCTGGTGAACTCCTGACTTCATTCTCTCATTCTGCATTTTATGTTACTCAGGGGCTGTCCTACTGAAGGACAGCAGAGTTTTTACAAAATGCTGCCCCCACCTTGGTCTCCCCATGCTATTCTTTTTGCTGTGTCCCCCAGAGCAGTGAGGACATTCTTTTCACTGGAGTTATTGTGAGTGTGTAACCAGGGTAATGCAATTATAGGCATAACTGGTAACACCACCTATAATTAAAATTGATGAACTGTCCCTATTATATGCCCCTCTTTTTTTCAGTTACCAAAACTTCAGTGGTTTAGACTGGAATTTTCCATGCTGGGTGTCTGCCTCCAGCTGGATGCTTTTGGGTTCTTTTCCAGCTCTTTGAGAGAATGAGCTGGAAGGAGGAAAAAAAGACATTGTGTCCACAGCTTTTTTTCTCTAGTAGTCCATCAAGCACTTAATTGTGACTAACTGGATGTGCTTTTGCTAGCCTCATAAAACCAACGATGTGTGGCCAGCTTGCAAGGCTCTCAAGAGAGCTGCACATACCTGAGAAACTTTGTGGAGGGTGGCAGCGAATTCTTGCAGGGGTTTAATGCTGTGCTGTCCCTGTGGAGAAGCTAGGCACAAACATCCAGGACAACTGCATGATGGAGCAAGCCAGACCTGTCCTGTGAGAGGTTTTTCCCAGAGCTGTGTTGCTGGAGGAAAGGAAGGCTCCTTTCTGTGCTCTGTCTCTCTGCTCTTTGTTTTGTGGCAGCGTGGAGGAGAGCACAGCCTGACTGGAATACTGAGGAGTGTTCATTTGGGACAGGGGAGCAGAGCCAGCGCTGGGAGGGAGAAGCACAAAAGGAGGTGTAGCTTTGGGAGAGCAGCAGAGAGGGTCTACAGACAGCTCTGGATCTTGGAACTGAACCCGTGCTCATAGGTCAGCACTTTGCTGCCGTCCAGCAAACCCTGGGAACGGCACCGGGTGGAAGGAGGGCAGAGTGTCCTGTGCTGGGGAGCCACTAGGAGGAGCGTGCAGACTGCTGCAGCCTGGGCAGAGCTGCTCCTCCAGGGCCCTGGCTGGAACCGTAGATTTCTAGAAAGTTTTGGAACTGTCCTAAAGCAGAGAGCCAGGGAGACTCAGTGATCAGAAGCTGGGGTACGGGAGCAGGGCATTAGAGCTGTGTGTGTTACTTCCAAGAGGAGATATCACCTTGTTTATGTGCACAGAGCCTCAGTGTGGCTTTGTGCAGTGCTCTGTGATTGAGAGCTGTGCAGGCAGAGAAGCTGTTGTTTGTCCCCTGCTTGCCCAAGGGATAAATCAGGTACTTGCTGAAAAAAATTGTCTTGTATTTCTGCTGGGCTCCAGTGGAATGATGAGCAGTGTGAGGTTCCCTTCTGCTGCCACCTCAGTCCCTCTTGCTTTCCAGGTGCCTCTGAAGGACATGCAGGAAAGCAGTAAAATCAGCAAGGAAGCATCAGTGTCTACAGCTGCAGTTTTGGGGATTTAGGGAATATCACGTAAAGTTCAGAGGCTGCTGGAACTGAAACACTTGGCATTTTTGGGGGTTGCTGGAAATACGTGGAGATGTTTTAAATCATAATTATCTTGCACCGAGGAGAGTATTAACAAGAGTGAAAAAGCAGCAGCATCACATGGTCTTCCTGCACTGTCCTTTCTGATTAGCAAGGGAGAGATTCATCAGAGGGAGCTAAGTTAAATTAGAGGTTTGGAGGAGCCTTTCTCCTTCTACTGACAATGCAAGGATCCTGGTTGGATAAGTGTGACTTTAGCCTTTGTGGACATCCCATCACTGGAGGCTTGAGGAGAGTCAGACCAGTATTTCCCAAAGCACCCAGACTGTGTGAGAGTGTTCATCCTGCAGCATTTGTCAGCTTTGAGTGCTTGACTGTCACAGCTTCAGGATCCTTCTCATGATAACCTTGCTGTAGATATGAAGAGTTTTGTCTGCATTTCACATCATGTTAATGTATGAACTGAATGTCACCAATAATCAGGGGCTAGTTGTTGAATTAATTTTTCCTTCATCTGTTTCTTTTCCCCTGGGATGTGATTAGAACATCTGTACAAACAGTTACACTAAGTTGTCAGATGACTTTGATTTTTAGAGCACTTGCTTCTCTCAGCTTTCATTTTTGTGGAAATTTCACACTTTAACAGCAAAGTTTTTTTTGTTTTACGATCATCTTAGTGTTTAGAGGAATATCTTAAGTTCTGTTGGGTTTGCAGTAGTTGCACTCATGCTTGTAAGTTGCATGAGTTGCACTTGTGCTTGGAAGGAAGAGGACTTGCTAACTGGGCTTGAAGAAGAGGTCTAAGTTGAAGCAACTGGAGGGAATGGGAGCTCAAGGGAGAAGGCTCGTGGGAAGGTTTCCATGGCTTTGCCAGGCTCCTGTATCCCCATCTCCCCTCTGCAGATGGATGCACTCCGCTGATGTTGGCATCTCTGCGCGCGGGCGGCTCCGACATCAGCGAGGACGACGAGGACGGGGAGGACTCCTCAGCAAACATCATCACGGACCTGATCTACCAGGGGGCCAACCTGCAGGCGCAGACCGACCGCACCGGGGAGATGGCGCTGCACCTGGCCGCGCGCTACTCCCGCGCCGACGCCGCCAAGCGCCTGCTGGATGCCGGCGCCGACGCCAACGCTCGCGACAACATGGGACGGACCCCTCTGCACGCGGCCGTGGCTGCTGACGCCCAGGGGGTCTTCCAGGTATGGCCACTGGAGAACTCTGCATTTACATGAGCCTGTCCAAGCTGTGCTCTGTTCACTCACAACCCTGCTCTCGTGCCTTCCACACTGTGGTGGCCAGGCAGAGCTATTTTGTATCCTATTTCCTTGGATATTCATGGCGTGAAGAACTCAGCGTGCATAAATCATCTGGCGTGTATTTATTTGGGCTGTTTGCTCCTGTTGCCTGTTTTCTGGGTCCTTGCATTTCAGTGCTCAGGCTGCTTTGTCATTGTAAAACTTCTCTTGAGATTCTGCCAAATCCTCAGTTTTGGTCTGTAGTGGTGTTGAAGAAAATCCATCTTCCCCTGTTGTCCAGATCCTGATCCGTAACAGAGTGACAGACTTGGATGCTCGGATGAATGATGGGACGACCCCATTAATTCTGGCTGCACGTCTGGCTGTGGAAGGGATGGTGGCCGAGCTCATCAATTGCCAGGCTGATGTGAACGCCGTGGATGACCACGGTAATGGGAACACCAAGTGCCAGGCTGGGCAAATATTTGCCATGGTGTGAGCAGGGAGGGGTGGGTTCTGCTCTCCCAGAGTGGAGGCTCTTCATGAATTCTGTAGCTAAATCACACACTGAGCTCAACTGCAAAGTCCTCCAGTGGTAATAAACCACGGGCTGCTGCACAGTGGCTTGGTTGAACAATCCTGGAGGAGAAGCAAAATAACTCCTTGGTTTGTTACTGACATTTTTGTGTTTCTCTGCAGGTAAATCTGCTCTTCACTGGGCTGCTGCTGTCAACAATGTCGAAGCAACACTAGTACTGCTGAAAAATGGAGCCAACAGAGACATGCAGGATAACAAGGTACAGTGTGGTGGTGCTTAGCAAGCCTGTGCTTCCTAACTGAAAGCATCTCTTCACTGCTGGTAGTGAACTAAGTTCAGATTTTCTTACCTGGGTGCTCAGTGCAGGTCTTCCAAACCCAGACTGTGAGTGGAGCTCTCCCCAGGTACTGGTAGTCTTACAGGGTTTCTGATATGGGAGAGCAGTTTTGTTCATTGTTTGGCCAAGTGCTGGGCATCCAGGCTGTCCTGCTTTCATTGCAGGGAGGGAATGTGAGACATGGTCAGTGGTGTGTGAGAGCAGCAGGTGAGGTGCTGCTGGTGTCCAACAGCTGGATTCCAGTTAGCAGACAGAAAAATATCTGGTGGCACAGCAGCAGTTGTGTCCTGTAATGTTTCCAGGGATCTCAGTGCAGGGTGGAGATGAAGGACAAGCCCCTCTGTTTGACAGACTGTCTGCACCATGCAGATGTTCTGTAGCTTCACTGTTAGTGTTTTCTGTCTCTTAGTCCTTGATTTCTCTCCTCTGCCTAAAGTTTCTTTTTTGGATTATTATCTGTCGCTCAGTGGATTTTAGAGCTACCAAGAAGCTCTAGTTCCTTACTAGAACTTCTAGCCTTTTGCACCTTTTCCTCATAGGGAGCAATAGGAGAAAGGCACCAGGTGCTTTCATGGTTCCTCCAAGGATCCCAGGGCACAGTTAGTGCCCTTCCTGGTGGGAAAGTTCAGCCTGTGCTCCACTCTCACTCTGTGTATGAAGTTACCTGTAATCTTCCCTTTTCAGTGGGCAGCTCTCAGGGTGGGTGGCTCTTGGAGACTGCTAATGTGGTGCTGCATTATACAGTGCTTGCCAGGCTGCCACGCCGTAAGGGACTATGACTTGTAAGAGTCAGTGTCCCCACACTGAAGCTGCTAAAATATTTACTGTCTGTGTTTCCAGGAGGAGACCCCACTGTTCCTCGCTGCTCGGGAAGGCAGTTTCGAAGCCGCAAAAATCTTGCTGGACCATTTTGCCAACCGAGACATCACGGACCACATGGACCGGCTGCCCCGGGACGTGGCCCAGGACCGGATGCACCACGACATCGTGCAGCTCCTCAACGAGTACAACGTGGCCCACAGCCCTGCCGGGCACCCCGGGGCCATGCTGAACTCTGCCCTCTCCCCAGTCATCTGTGGGCCCAACAGGTCCTTCCTCAACCTGAAACACGCTTCACTAACCAAGAAGTCGCGAAAACCGAATGCCAAAGGCATGCCCAGCAGCCTCACCAAAGATGCAAAAAGGAGAAGGAAGAAGTCCCTCAGCGAGGGCAAAGGGCAGTTTTCAGAGAGCTCGGTGACCCTGTCACCGGTGGATTCCCTGGAGTCTCCCCATGCTTTTGCCTCTGAGCCGACCTCTTCTCCCGTGATGCCGTCACCGGGCGTGCTGCACTCGTCGCCCAGCTCGCTGCTGGCCGCTCCGTCGGTGCAGGCTGCGCACACCATGTCCTTCTCCAACCTCCACGAGATGCAGCCCTTGGGGCGCGGGTCCAGCACGGTGCTCCCGTCCGTGAGCCAGCTGCTGTCGCAGCACAGAACCACCCCTCCCAACAGCGGGCTGGGCAGGCTGCGGCCGGGCAGCGTCTCCACCGAGTGGATGAACCGCATGGAGGTGAACGAGTCCCAGTACAACGAGATGTTCGGCATGGTGCCCCAGGTGATGCATTCCCACCCCAGCGTTTCTCAGCAGAGCGGCTTGGTTCAAGCCGACGCCAAGCACCTGGGGGTGTCCAGGGAGTCCTTGCCTCCCATCATGACTTTCCAGCTGGTTCCCAAGGGCAGCATAAACCAGCAAGCACTGCCGCCGCAGGCCCAGTCAAACTGCGCTCAGAACATGGCTGGCCCTCTTAGCTCCATGTACCAGATCCCAGATCTCGCCCAGCTGCCCAGCGCCTCGTTCTCCATGGCTGCCATCCCTCAGCAGGACGGGCAGGTGGCTCAGACGGTCCTCCCGGCCTACCACCAGTTCCAGAGCTCGATGGGGAAGTACCCCACGCCTCCCTCCCAGCACAGCTGCTACTCCTCGGCCACAGAACGGACTCCTAGCCACAACCGGCACTTACAAGGGGAGCACCCGTACCTGACTCCGTCGCCCGAATCTCCAGACCAGTGGTCCAGCTCTTCCCCACACTCTGCCTCCGACTGGTCCGACGTGGCCACCAGCCCCGGTAACAGCCAGCGCGGGCCGGCGGCCGCCCACATGCCGGAGCAGCAGCGCAACAACATGCAGGTGTACGCCTGAGGGCTGCCCGCCGTGCAGCCCCGCTAAACTCCAGAACTCATGAAGGTCTTCCAGGATGGAAATGAAGAACCATTTTAGTATCCAAGAGTCTTAATGAGCCCAGGATGTTCTTTCGTTGGAGGGACTGTGGTCGCTGTAGACTTGTGTGCTTTTATGCTAAGTGGAGAACTGTAGAAGCTGGTGATGGAGAAGACCAGCTGAGTCACTTCTAACCAACGCACCTCGGACGTGACTGCTGTCTGCACTGGATACTCCAGTCTGTTTCTAAACATGTTCCACCGTTGCTTTGGGGAGACAGCTCTTCAGCTTTATACATCTTGTGGTCATTTCTCCAGAAATTTAACCAAAACCAGCTTTGTATCCTTATTTTGTTACTCCTCCTGTTACCTACGTAACCCCTCTCTGAAGCACCTTCTGCTAGTTCTCCTCGAGTTCAAGTTGCCTTGTCTTGACACAGCTCAGAGCTGCACCCACATTCCTAGGCCCCCTCCTTCCCTCGTCCACTCTTGCTCAGCAAGCGAGCTGGACCTCCCAAAACACCTGCAGGTCAAGTGACGCCTCCTGTCAAGCAGCTTCACCCTTTCCTCTTCAGGAGTCTTTGTCTTATAGAGACCCACTAACACCCCTTAGCGTTCTCACTGCCTGCTCCCCAGGTATTATGAGATTATATATGCATATAGTCTTTTTAGGTTGTTTGTTTTGTTATTTTCCCTCCCAAAAACGCTGGTCTGACCTGGTCTTCCCACCACGGTGGCCCATGGGCCCATCTCTTCCCCGAGGCACCCCGACCATTTTGACACACTACCCTCCCTGTGCCCCATCCTGCCAGGAGTGTCCATGACTGCCTTCGTGGGCTCCCATGCCAGAAGAGATGCACTGCAGCTGATACAGGCCTTTTGGGATGAGCAGGAGTGTTTCAAAAACTGGTAACACGAGCTCCCAGCGTTCTTGCACAGTAGTCCCCTCCCCTCCATCCAAGGGCGGCCGTGTGTCCTGTCCTCCAGATACCATATGCTGCCTCTTTATGGTGTTATCAAGAAGTGTCAAACATGTGACATGTTTGTGGTGCGTGTCCTGCGTCAGGAACGACATCCAGCCCTTTGAAAAGTGTCCTTTTTGCTGCAGCCCTGGCTCAGAGCTGCCTTGTCTTCCCCTCCCAGCGCACGGAGGCTGCAGCCCTGACTGCCGAGCAGCACGAGCGGCATGCCAGGGGCTGTGGCAGCAGAACAAATAGCTCAGAAACCATTGCCTCCTGCAGTTTGCTGCGCAGGTCTGGGGCTGTCCTCTGCTCCCAGCTGCAGCCTGAGTGGACATTTCCCGGCCGAGGGGCCCATGTGGGACAGCAGGGCCGCCCGTGGTGCGGCTCCCCAATAGTTGTGGAGTTGTGGAAGCCGGCTGTCACCGACCTTAGGCAAACGGTGCTCCTCTGAAGGGCTCCAGACCAGCCAGCAGCCCACGTGAACGTTTGTGGGGATGGTTTGCTCCTGCCTCTTCAGGGGAATGCTGCAGACACGTCTTCCAAAGAGCTCGAGGCTGCCGGCTGCTGCCAAAGGACTGAAGGCTGCTCCCCTCCGAGCTGGCCATCCAACACCTACCGTGTACAGTATTCTTTCCTATTCTTTACATTCTAATCAGGCGTCAAAGTTGCTTTCCTTTTCTTTTATTTTATTTTTCCTAATTCCACTCAATGGTACATGAAGGCAGGGCCTCAGGAGGAGCTGGTTCCCGGGGCTGAAGTTGTTAATTCTGTGTGAAGTTTCCCATTTTTCACAGTGCACACAGCGTTCCCCGGCACGCTGGCTGCAGCCTGCCCTCTGAGGTTCAGCTGCAGCTGACTCAGACCTCCAGGGGGGTCTGTCCAGGTACACGTTTCACTGCAAATAATGAAGTGTTGCTTTGTCGATGCTAAAGAAACAAAGGCCTTTTGCTCGTTAGCTCCAAATAACCAAGTGCCTTTTTATATATGTGGCTTCCTTTTACAAGATGAATGCTTTTTGTGGAATGAAGCCGGTTCCGTGCCTGGCCTCTTAATATGATGGCCCTTTGCCTTTCTTCTCTTTTTTTTTTTTTTTTTTTTTAACTACTTGTAAAGTTAATATCTCCTTAAGGTGGTATTTTATCTCGTAAGTTGTAGAGTAACCATTCACACAGCAGCATTTTCCTATATTAATAACGGAAAATATTTGCTTATTTTTACATTTTTTATAAAAGTCTTTTATGAAAATAGTTGCTGCCAAATGTATAAGCAATTTTTATCCCCAGAATAAAAAGTATGTGCCCAGTGTGTGTGTGCTGCTGCTTTCATTTTGTTTTCCTGGCTACTGTGGCACAGCCACCGGCTCACAAATAATCAGGGGTGCTCTGTCTCGGCACCACACGGGAACCCCACCTCTTAGCTCCACCCAAGGGAGCTGGAAGCAGCCTGGTGTAAGTGTTAGCAGATGGATTTTGGGTCTCCTGGTTAGCTGAGAAGGGGACAGTAGCCAGCAGTCAAGCAGCTGGGTGTACTGGGAAGGATGGGGAGGGACTGGGATGGGTCCTTTCTCGGGCACTTTGGATAAGAGCTCTCGCTTGCCTGTGGCAGCCAGGGAGGGGCTGGGGCATTCGTGGGGCTTTTAGAAAGGTGCTCAGCGAGGGTGGGTCATGCAGTCGTCAGGGGGGCTGTGGATTCACTTGCTCTCTCAGGTCCTGCTTGCTTCCCTCAGCTCTTTCCTTCCTGCAGGGAAGAGGACCCTCATCCCTGGAGCTGGGGCTGCCTCTCCCTGGCTTTGGCTCAGCAGCCAGTGCATGGAATCCTTAAGGTTGGAGCAGCCCCCCGATACCATCGAGTCCAACCTTTAACCTGACACTGCTGTGTTTGCCCCTTAACCATGTCCCCAAAGGCCACATATGGATGTTTTTGGAATGTTCCAGAGATGGTGATTCCAGCACTTTCTGAGCAGCCTGATCCAATGCCTGACTGCCCTTCCATTGACAAATTTTCCCTCGTATCCTATCTAAACCTCCCCTAGTGTGACTTGAGGCCATTTCCTCTCATCCTGTTGCTTCTTACCTGGGAGAAGAGACCACCCCCCACCTGTCTACAGCCTCCTTTCAGGTTGTTGTAGAGAGGGATAAGGTCCCCCCTGAACCTCCATTTCTCCAGACTAAGAGCATGAAGATGTGTGATTCTCCAGCCTCTGAAACAGGGAATCACCACTCCTCTCTGCTGCTCTTAGGCTTCAAGAGTTTGACTTGAGCAGCCAAAAAACAAACTGTCAGTAGCTGCTGTGCTGTGTTTGGAGCACGGAGGTGCCACCAAGGCCTTGGGCTCCACTGGTGCTCAGCTGGCTGTTCTCCGGCTCTTGCTGTGGACTCAGATGCAGCCAGTAGCTGAATTACGATGCTGAGCTGGGGTAAAGCTGCTGGGGGCATTTTAAGTGTTTAATATTCAAACAGTGCAGCTCCTTTATCTCCTGGTAGAGCCAGCTGGGCGAGTCCAAACCTCCGGGAGGCATTCATCCATGTTCTCCCACAGCTTGCACATCTGTGCCAAAGTTTAGCGAGCTCTGCCAAGCCCCTGGCACAGCTGCACTGAGCTCACTGGGGCTCAGGCTGAGACTTGAGGCTCTGTGTTCTCGGAACTGCTCGTGCCTCTTCCCCAGCCCAGGATGGCCGGGGGCTTGTGGAAACTTGCTGTGTTGCAGACTGAACCAATCCAGGCAGGGAGCTGCCACATCCCTTATCCAGCTGAGGAGTAGTAGAGGAGCCCCAGGCTCTTTGGGGGAGATTTTTCATGTTTTTTTATAAATCAGGGGTGGAGTCCTGTTTTGTGGGGAGTCGCTGTGTTTGCAGGGTTTTGCCATTGATCGGGGCAGGTTGTTTCAGCACTGATAGCAGGCAGCAGCTGTGTTTGGACACGAGAAGGCTTCACCCCTTGGATCCCAGAGGATCCTGAGCAGCAGCAGCAGCTCTATCCTGCTGTGTGGGTGAAGGAGAGGGGTCTGATCCTCCTCCCTGCCCGAGGCAGAAGCCAGACTTGCCTCTGCACGCCGACAGGGAGCTGCTCCCTGTGGGTGTAGCAGCGTTCACTGGCTGCATGTTTCAGCAAACGCTGCCACAGAGGAGATCCCACGGCAGATCCTTGGGCTGTGCATGTCTTGAGCCTAGCAGCAAGCTCTGCATGGGGGAAACAGGGCTCAGCCCTGGGTCTGCATCCTTTGCACGTAGCTGCCTCCTGGGTCACACTAAGGCTGGTGAGCACCAGGCCCTCAAGGGCAGCTCCTCTCTTCCTCACTGGTCTCCACCAAGAGTTTTGGGGAAGGACAGCCAGGCACTGGCCAGAGCTGGCAGCAGCAGTAGCCACAGGACAGGCAGCAGGATCATCTTTCAAAGCTGCATTGGTCCATCAGGAGCCAGCTAAGTGACATTCCAGAGCAGCGTGGTGGCAGCAGGAACGTGGAGAACTCCAGCTGCCTTCCACAGGTGCAGAGGACCATGGCAGAGAAGGCTTTGCCAGACCTTGCCCGAGGGCTCCTGCTGCCCGGGCCAGGAGCTCATCCCTGCGGCTCCACGCCGGCAGCAGCCTCCCCGGGCTGGGGGTACAGGAGCCGCCTGGGGCAGGGCTGTGAGCGGCTCTGCTGCGGGAGCTGCCCCTTTCTCCCGGAGGGACACGCAGTGACGAAGCCTTGCGTCAGGGCCCCAGGGCTGGGCACCCTGGCCGCTATCTGATGGCACCGGCAGCCCCCGGCTGCAGGCTGTTCTCACATCCCGCATCCTACTGCAAACATCCCCCGGCAGTTCAAACAAGGGCGGTGTGTGGGTGACGCAGGGCAGAGCCGGGCAGGGCGGGGACCCGGCCGGGTGCCATCCCTCGGTGGGGGACAGGGGCAGCGCCAGGGGATCGGGCCCACGGCCCGGCCGCTGGTCGCAGGGATGCTCTGGCAGGGATCGGGCGATCACCCCGGGGCTCGTCCCCGCCAGCCCCCGGGCATTCCAGGGCTGGTCCAGCGGGTATCCCTGCCAAGTGCCAGGCTGCGCTGGGCTGGAAGATTATATCTGTATCTCGGGAGCAATTAATGATAATTGCAGGGGTTTATTGACCAACTAGGACAGGTTCTTCCTGTCTGTTTCTGGAGATTGTTAAATGCAAACAGAGAGGAGATATGGGCAATTTTCCAGCAAAGTGGGGGGGCATGGAGGGGGGTCAGCAGTAAGATTTTTATGGTGAGAATCACCTGAGTTGGGCAAACAGATGCTGGTGAGCACCAGGCTATAAAGGGCAGCTCCTCTCCTCTCCTGTCCCGGTGACCCGCGACGAGCCGCTGCTCCTCACCCTCTCCAGACAACAGGTGAGGAAGAGAAGAGGACCCTCACAAGGCACTGGGGCCTCGGGATGCTCAGAGCTGGCAAACAGGCGAACAGGAGCTGGTCTCTCTCCCTGGCAGCTGTTGTGGGAGCTGAGATCTGCCCTTGCTGGATGGGGCAGGCTGTGATGCTGCGTTTTTCAGCCCTGTGTTTACTTTTGTCGCTGCTTCTTTGAGGGGAAGATGAGCTGAATCTGCAAATCGGCCCCTGTGCCCAGGGATTAGCCCAGATAAAGGGGAACTGCGCTGATGTGGCTGATTTGCCTCCCCAGCCTGGGCACCATTACGAGCTCAGGGCATGAAAACCCCGCTGTGCACGTAGTCCCTGCAGCCCCACCTGTGCCATTGCCTGGTTGGGGTCCCCTGACTCGTGCCCGTGACAGCACCCTCCCCTTGTCCTCACTGGGAGAGCAGCTTGGCTCTCCCAGATGCCTCCTGCCGACTCTGCCGACTGGTGGGGCTGGGACAATCTGCTGCCAGTGAGGGCTGGGGCCTCCAAGCCATGCCTGGGGCATGGTGTGCAGGCATGGGGCAGTGACCTGAGCTGGGGAGCTGAGAGGCAGGCACAGTCTCTCATCTCCTCTGGGGGTTCAAAGGGGCCAGGCCTAGCCCACAGCAGGGCAGGTTTGCACTCTCTGGGCACAGGTAGCATCCTCTGTCCCCAGGGGGTCCTTGTGTGACCCTCCTGAGCCTTTACAGGGAGCAAGGAGGATGGCGGCAGCGGCCAGACTCGCCCTCCTGCTGCTGGGCTGCGTGGGGCTCCTGCAGCCAGTGGGTGAGTGCCACGGCTCGGGGGGCACCTCTGCTTTTGTAGCTGAGCCAGGAGGGAGCCCTGCTCTTCTCCAGGCAGCGATGCCAGCTGTCCCTCACCCCTGTCCGTGGCTCTCCCCAAACAGAGGGCAGGTACATAAACTACTGCCCCAACGGCTGGTCCTACTACAAGCTCAGCTGCTTCAAGTACTTCCCCGAGGCCCGGAGCTGGCAGGAGGCTGAGGTAAGGCCACTGGGATGCACAGGGGAACAGGGAGCCCCATCTCCCGTAGGTGCCCTGGCACTGACAGCTCTCCCTGCAGAGTCGGTGCCAGGACGTCAAGAAAGGCGCCCACCTGGCCTGGGTGGAGGATGCCCTAGAGGCAGTCACCCTGCGCAGAACCATCTCCTACCACCAGCGCGTGCAGCCAGTCTGGATTGGACTCCAGAAGAATGAAGAGGTGAGGTGTGGGCAGCAGGGATGACGGGGGGCTGGGGGACAGCAGAGCCATGCCTCTGAACCCCACTGTCCCTGTACAGAGCCAGGCCTGGCAGTGGACGAATGGGAAAGACTACAGTGTCAGCAGTGAGATGCCTGGGAATGGTGCCCGAGGGGGGAGCTGCGCCGCGCTGACACACTACAGCGGTGAGAGCCCGGCCCCCGCGCCCTCCTCCTCCAGGTCCCATCCCCCGGGAGGGCCGCGGTGGGCACAGCTGGTACCCGTCCCGGCCCCCGCCAGCCGCTGCCTGTCTCTCCCGCAGGTTTCTCTGTGTGGTCCAGCGCGGACTGCTTGCGGAAGCATCCCTACATCTGCAAGTTCTACCCCTTCCACTGAGCGCAGCCCCGGCCCGTGGCGGACCCCGCGCCGCCGAGCTTCCTCCCGTGCCACCTCCGACTCTCTCCCCACAACTCCTATAAATATATCTTATATACAAAGAAGCATGCAAGTGCTGTGTGAACTTGGTGCTGGTGCAAAGCCCAGAGCTGGTCCGGGAGAGAGAGAGAGAAAGCTCTGCCGCGGCTCCCCAAGCTTCCCGGCTTCCAGAGGCTTCTGTGCTGCCGGTGCGGGCAGAGCTGTTTGGGAGTGAGTCCCCAGGAGCTGTGGGGACAGTCGTCCTCCTGGCTGAGCACTCGTGTTTGTTCATACCAGCCCTCGGGTGCCAAAACCGCAGGTGTCCCTGGAGAGCAGCTGGGGGGACAGGAGTGTCTCCAGAGCACAGACATGGAAACCCAGGACACAGATGTGGGTGGGGACGAGAGCTGTCCTGGATGTGCAGCCATGAGGACAGATGGTCCCGCAGGTGCAGACAGCTCCACAGGGATCTGGGGGGCCACAACCCTGCCCCATGGCCATGTTGACAGCCGCTCCGGGACCAAAGGTCCCTTTTGTGCCCCTGTTCTGTTGCCACAGGCATCACGTGGCTGTTTGCTCTGCTGCTTTGAAGGTGGCTCTGCCCCCACCCAGCTCATGGGGTTTTACCCCCCCAGAGCTGCGGCACGTGTCAGACACAGGGTCCCGGGCAGCACGGACGGGGCTGGCACCAGAGCCCGGCCGCCCTCTGCTCCCTGCGCGGCACCGTGGGGGCAGCCGGGGAGGCCACACGGTGCCCACAGCAGTGCAGGCGAGCCTGGCACCGGGGCTGCCACTGCCCCAGGGCACAGCTCTCACAGCCCGTCCTGCTGCTCAGCCCCGGCTCCGGCTCCGTGTCCCCAGGCTTGGGCACAAGATGAAAACACTCTCAGGCTCCCCCCTCCAAAGCCCCGCTGCCCCTGCCGTGTTGGCTGGCGCTCGGTGACCTTTGAGCACCAGGGTCCGGCAGGCTGATAAAGGCCGGGAGGGCTGAGCCGAGCTGCCCACGCAGTTTATAAAAGCACTACGTGAGGCCATCCCGCTGTCCGTCTGTCCGGCCGGCCAGCCCTTTGTCCGCGCAGCAGCTGGGGCGAGGATGTTGCGCTTGGTCGGGCGCGCCGCGCGCTGCTGGGGGGCGAGGTGGGCACCGCCGGGGCCGGAGCGGGCACCCCGGGGCGCCCAGCATCCTGCGCTGTGGCAGAGGGCATGGTGAGCATCCACAGGGATCGGGGGGCTGGAGATACAGCCAGGACAGAGGTGGGGAGCTGGCTGAGATCCTAAACCTTAGTGGGGAAGGGAAGCCTCTCCCTGCAGCACTGCCAGGAGCTAGCAGGAATTTGGAGTGCTCCCAGCCTGGGCTACATGCTGGTGGCATCTCCCCAGGGCTACCCTCTGTCCCCAAGACTGCCACGGGATTGTTGCCACTCCCTCTGTCCCACAGCCTCTCCAGTGCTGCCGGGACAGGTGCCTGGCCCAAGGATGTGGGCATCCTGGCCCTGGAGGTGTACTTCCCTGCCCAGTATGTGGATCAGGAGGAGCTGGAGCAGTTTGATGGCGTGGAGGCCGGCAAGTACACACGGGGCCTGGGCCAGAAGCAGATGGGATTCTGCGCCGCCCACGAGGACATCAACTCCCTGTGCCTGACCGTGGTGCAGCGGCTGGTGGAGCGCGGGCAGCTCTCCTGGGACGCCATCGGCCGCCTGGAGGTGGGCACCGAGACCATCATTGACAAATCCAAGGCAGTCAAAACTGTCCTCATGCAACTTTTCCATGACTCTGGCAACACTGACGTGGAGGGCATCGACACCACCAACGCCTGCTACGGGGGCACGGCCTCGCTCTTCAACGCGGCTGCCTGGGTGGAGTCCAGTGCCTGGGATGGTGAGTGTAGGCAGGGACCGTGCCATGGGGCTGGGTGCTGGGTGGGTGCCATGGGATAAGGGAAGGAGGCAGGAGCTGGCCTGAAACCCAAAACCTCTGCTCCAACTGCAGAGGGAGCCACTGCACCTCCAGGCTCTCTATCACCCCCGCTTCCTGCCCATCTTGGTGTGACACCTGGCAGCATGGAGATGGGAACACACAAGGGCCATGGGATGGGGGCTTCCACCCCCTGGCAGCCCTGCAGTCCCTCTGTCCTCCCTCAGGTCGCTATGCTGTGGTGGTGTGTGGGGACATCGCTGTCTATGCCACGGGGAACGCGCGGCCCACGGGAGGTGCCGGTGCCATTGCCATGCTGGTGGGACCCAACGCCCCGCTGGTGCTGGAGAGAGGTCGGTGTCATGAGAGCCTGGGGGTGGCGAGCTGTCCCTGGGGCCACGTGTCTGTGTCCCAGCCCTGGGCAGAGCTGCTCAGCCAGACCCTGCTAGGTACTCCAGGATGCTGGCTAGCCATGTACTTGTAGGCACCATGGAGTGACTCAGGGAGGCTGCCAGGGGTGGCATGGCAGGCAGCACCCCTGGGTGTTTGCCCCTGGGCTGGGGCCTCCCGATGCTCTCTGGCAGCTGGCTCTCCCTGTGCCCCCAGGCCTGCGTGGGACCCACATGGAGCACGCCTACGACTTCTACAAGCCCAATCTGTCCTCTGAGTACCCGGTGGTGGACGGGCAGCTCTCCATCCAGTGCTACCTGCGGGCGCTGGACCGCTGCTACGCCGTGTACCGGCGGAAGGCGGAGGCCCAGTGGCAGCAGGGTGAGTGGCAGCACCCCTGAGGGGCCCATGGCAGCTCCCTGGATACTGATGGCCCCGTGTTGCCTCCCAGCTGGCATCCAGAGGCCCTTCACCCTCAATGACTTCAAGTACATCATCTTCCACTCGCCCTTCTGCAAGCTGGTGCAGAAGTCGGTGGGGAGGCTGCTGCTGAACGACTTCTTGGCCTCCCCCAACCCCGACACAGCCTCGGGCCTCTACAAGGGGCTGCAGTCCTTCCGGTGGGTCCCTGTGCTCTGTCCCCCATCCCTCAGCCCTGCCAGGGATGTGCTGCCCTGGGGTTCCAGCTGATCTCTCTCTGGGCAGCGATGTGAAGCTGGAGGACACCTACACCAGCAAGGAGGTGGAGAAGGCATTCCAGGCAGCCAGCCAGGACATCTTCAACCAGAAGACCAAGCCCTCCCTGCTCCTCTCTTCCCGCAATGGCAACATGTACACACCATCCATGTATGGCTGCCTGGCCTCCCTCCTGTCCCAGTGAGTCCTCCAAAATGGTGGCTTGGGGGGAGGGAGGTGATCATTTTGGGGAGGGCACTCCCTGGCTGCACAGAGGGGCAGAACTCATCTCCCAGCCCTGATCTCCCCCTGCCTCATCAGGAACCTGATCCTTTTATTGCACACAACCCCCAGTATGGATGCATCCTGCTCCAGGCCATCTCCCTGCCAGACTTTTCATCCCAGCTTGCTGGAGCTGGGCCAGTGCATAAAGCCCTTCTGTCATCACCAGGAGGATGAAAACCCTTGCTGTCATGCCCAATAGAATGAGAGACCCCATGGGAAAGGAGTCATGGGAACAGACAGGCTCTGAGGGGAACAAAAGCCTTGTCCTGGGGCTCCCTGGCACCACTGCACTCCAGGGCTCCACTACCTCCGAAATGTGGCCCTACAAAGGAGGCAGCCCCCTACACCGGCCCCATAGCCCTGTATCCCCATCTCCCCCCTAGCCCAAATGTTCTGTAAGCCCCTCACCTCTCGCTTCAGGTGCTCAGCACGGGACCTGGCCGGCTCCCGGATCGGTGCTTTCTCCTACGGCTCGGGGCTGTCTGCCAGCATGTTCTCCTTCCGTGTCTCGCAGGATGCAGCCCCAGGTGAGCCCCGGGGCAGAGAGGGACTGGGAAGGGAGGGCAGGGTGGGCCTGTCAGTGGTGGATCTCACACGGGGTGCCTGTTGCCAGGCTCACCCCTGGACAAGCTGGTCTCCAGCCTGGCTGACCTGCCCGCTCGCCTGGACGCCCGCAAGCGCGTGGCCCCGAAGGACTTCGCCGAGATCATGAAGCGAAGGGAGGAAACCCATCACTTGGGTGTGTGGGGTTGGGGGGTTGTGACCCTGCCCCCTTGGGGCCTCACAGCACCGCTGAGCATCACTGCCCTCTCCCTGCAGCCGACCACGCTCCCCACGGCTCCCAGGCAGATCTCTTCCCTGGAACCTGGTACCTGACACGAGTGGATTCCAAATACCGCCGTGAATACGCCAGAAAGCCCATCTAGAGTGGGATCACCAGAGTGGTGAGCCCTGGGGAGGGGGATGCTCTCTTTCCCATTGTGATCCCTGTTCATTCCCCACATCCGGGGCTGGCCTGTGTGGGAAAGTTCACTTTGTATGGGTGGGGAATGGCCAGCAGTGACTTGGGCCCCAAAGCTTTTGGAGATGCCAGCATCTTCTGCAAGCACCTGGGCAGGGGAATAAAGGTGTGGATGGGAGGGGGCAGCAGCCTGGCTCTGGCTCCTGGTCTTGAATGGTCTTCTCCTGCCCCAGGTCCCTCCCAATTAACAACCACCAGTCTGGATCACAGCTGCTTTCAGGCATTTATTCCATGGCCACCTGCCCTGTTAGACATGGGAGTATGTGCCCTGACTTTTTTGGGGGAGTCAGGTAACCCCCAGCCTCCCAGTCACCAGTTTGGGTGGCCAAGATGGCATTTTCCCCACGATGTCATTGAAATTGAAACCTCCTCATGGCAGAACCCGTGGGCAGGAGGGCACAGGTGATGCAGCAGCTCATGGGAGGGCCCATGCCCCTTGCAGCGCTGCTCTCTGGGCCATGTCCCAGCATGGGACCGTGGCCAGACAGGATCTCAGCAGCCCCAGAGACCTTTGCACCCTTCAGCAAACAGCAGCAGGGCTGGGGAGCAGCAGGGGCAGGAGGGAGGGAGTTTGGGCTTGAGGACAAAGGACTGCACAGACAAGGCACCACACACTCTTTCCTTCTAGACCCTTTATTGAATGTGGGACCACCCCAAACTCAGTGTGGGGCTCAGGGATGGCCATGTGCAATGCTTCCCCAGCTGGGGGAGGGCCCAGATGTTGCAGCCATGGAGAGAGTCCTTGTCAGCAGTCAGGATCTACAGCAGGTGGAGCTGGAAGGCTTCCGTGACACGTGGCTTCAGCTCGCCCAGGTTGGACAGGGGCGCTGAGAGCCCCGCGACGCTCCACTGCTCCCCTGCCACTGTGCTGGAGCTGTGGTAGGACAGGAGCTGGGCCCCTGCCTTGCTCAGCAGCCCTGGAGAGGAGGCAGGAGTTAGGGACCACACGCTGCCCCACTGCCCCAGCACCCAGCAGGGAGCTGAGCCTCTGCTCACCCCAACACCCCGCTCAGAGGTCCACGATGCCATTTCTTCCTCCACCCCAAGTCCTTTGCTCAATATCACACAGCCCCCTGCCCAAACATCCCATCCATCCATCCATCCATCCATCTGTCCATCCGTGCATCCATCCATCTCTCCAGGCAGCATCCTGGGTTGGATGCAGGGGTTCCCCAGGCAGTCCCTGCAGCTCAGGGCTGACACAGGGACTCACCTGTCAGCGTGGCCAGACCACTGGTGTCAGAGGCTTTGGCTTTGTAGATGAGGACAGGGCCGCACAGTGGGGCTGGCTGCTTGAAGGTGGCCCCGTTGATCTGTTGCAGGACGGGGGTGCTGCCCTGCACCGTCCCCGTCACCTGGTGTGGGGTGCCCTGCAGGGACACCTGCACCAGACCGGTGCTGCTGTCGGGCTCGGGGGCCACATCACTGTGGGTGGTTGTGACCTGACAGAAAGACACGGCCACTCAGTGCCCAGGTCCTGCGTGTGGCTGGGGTGGGGAAGGGATGTCCTTGGAAGCACCCCAGGGAACACCCAGCCTCAATGCTGCATTAGCAGCCCAGTAGGGTGTCCCCAGGCTCATGCTGCTTGGTGGGGAAGGCACCCCAGGCTGGGGTGCAGAGCCCGGGTGTCCACACACCTTCAGCCCAGCCTCCTGGGCCAGCAGCATGGCGTTCACCAGCGTCACCTCCTTCTGAGTCCCTCCAGCCAGCATGCCCGCAGCCACAGCAGGCGTCAGGTAGCTCCCAGCCTCCTTCAGGGATGTCCCTGGGGTGCAGGGAGGAGGTGTACATGAGCCAGCAGGAGAGGTCAGGCCCACAGTGGAGCGGGCTGGTCCTTCCACCCACCCAATCCATCCACCTATCCATCCCTGCACGCTCCAAGGCTCCAATCCCGCTGTTAACCAGCTTCCCGTCTATCTGTCCTCCTGCCTGCCCATGGGGGTCCCCACACCCAGGCTCACCGAGGGTGCAGACCTGCACACTGCCCTGCATTTGCTTGCCCGCCGTGCACAGCACCGTGCCCAGGGCCCTGCCCAGGGTGATCCAGGGCTTGGTCTGGGGTGCAAAGGCCTTGCTGAGAGCCTGCCCATTAACCTGCGGGAGAGAGGGGGTGGTGAGAGCCTGCCAGGGATCCCACATGGAGCATTGCTCCCATGCACCTGTGGGTTACAGCTGGGTAAGAGGGGCATGGAGCTGCTGCAGCGGGACTCACTACGCCGGTGAGCCCCTTCCCCGTGGCCATGTCCACGATCTGCATGGCGATTTCCTTGCCACAGCGGCTCTGTGCCTCCCGTGTGCTGGCGCCCAGGTGTGGGCAGGAGATGACGTTGGGGTGGTTCACCAGGTCACGGTCCTTTGGGGGCTCCTGCAGACACAGTTCCATCCTGCCATCAGCTCCCAGCATCTACCTAGGAGCTCAGAGCAGCGGGAATTTACCCCACCTCCTTTGCAAGGAGAGAAGCTGAGCAGGGCTGTTTCTGGTCCCAGCCTCACAGGGTTTACTAGGCTGCCCTGCCCTGGTTTGGGCATAACTGAGGTGGTGCTGAGACAAAGCCAAGCTCGGAGGTTCCCCACAGCCCCACTCGCCTGTGTGAAGACATCGAGGGCGGCCCCACCGCACTGCCCCGACTGCAGCGCCCGCAGCAGCGCACCCTCGTCCACGATGCCACCGCGGGCACAGTTCACCACCTGCACGCCACGGCGGCACTTGGCAAAGGTGCTGTCGTTCAGGAGCCCTGCGGAAGGAGGGCTGTGAGCAGAAGGGAGCTGCCCCAGCTCTCCCCAAACCTCCCTGTGATCCTGCCCACTCCGTACCCGTGGTGGAGGGCAGCAGCGGCGTGTGCACCGTGATGAAGTCGCAGCGGGGCCAGATCTGCTCCAGTGGCAGCTGCTCCACGCCAAAGGTGGCTGAGACATCGGGGGTGATGATGGGATCGTAGCCTATGGTCTGAGGCAGAGCGGGCACTCACTCTTACAGCCTGGCACGGTGGCTCTGGCCAGGTCAGGAAGGTCTGTGCTCCCCATCATTCCTCCCTGCCTTATCTCCTCACCTTCATGCCAAAAGCCTGCATGCGAGTGGCCACCTCCCTGCCGATGCGTCCCAGCCCCAGCACGGCCAGCGTCTTCCCGTTCAGCTCCATACCCATGTACTGGGGAGTGCAGGGAGGGTGAGCAGCAACCCCACATGTACCCCCCCCCAACCCAGAGGTGCTTCACATGCCTCCTACCTTCTTACGGTCCCACTTGCCCTCCTTCATGGAGGCAGCTGCCTGCGGGATCTGCCTAAAAAGGAGGCTGTGGTCAGTGTGAGGTGGGGGGCTGTAGGGCACAGCTCTGTCTGCATCCTGCCTTGTGCTCACCTGGCCAGGCACAGGATCATCCCACAGGTGAGCTCGGCGGCACTGAGGCTGTTCCCAGTGGGTGTGCTGGGGATGGAGAGCAGTGTCACTGGTGTGAGTCCCCTGGGCTGACAGGGGTCTGCACCCCGTGAGGATGGAGACACACAGGGTGGTGCCAGGGGTGCCATGGGTGGGGAGGGCACCCTATTGAGGTCTCCCCGGCCTCCCCAGGATCACAGGCACGGATGTCCCCACACTCCTGCTCTTACTTCATGACCAGGACGCCCCTCCTGGTGGCTGCCTCCACGTCCACATTGTCCACGCCGGTGCCAGCTCTGCCCACCACCTGCAGCCTCTCCGCCGCCTCCAGCACCTCGGCCGTGACTTTGGTGGCCGAGCGGACGATGAGCCCGTCGCAGTCCTGAGGGGTGACAGACGCGGCGAATGAGACCAGGGCCGGGGTCGGTGGCCCCGGGTGGGTCACGGGATGGGGACAGCCGCTGCTGGGGTCCGGGATCTGCCGTGCGAAACCGGCCGGGCTCTTGCATCAGACGGGAGGCGGGGACGGGTCGAGGGGGTCCGCTGCCACCCGGGACCGCCGGCCTGCGGCTGTGCCCACCCACCCACGAACTCACC